>OY755209.1:28120729-28168229 GCA_963576765.1 Draba incana
GGTTCAACGGCTTTTATACTCTGTCGTAGAGTCATCAGTGGAAGATATATCATCATCGTAGTAGAATATCTCCATCGTCTTCATCGTCGGATCAACATCGTATCCGTCGGAATCATCGCACAACTTAACCATCTTCATCATCGAGAAGATCATGGGAGCACACTAGTAGCATCGACATAGTATAACTCACGGTTAAGAGAAACAAGTGAAATCAATTCACCAAAACCAACATCTACTAGTCGAAATTAACGTGGCCAATAACTGACCAAACCATCAACGTAACAACATATCACGTCTCTTCTTTTCTTTTTTTTTCTTTTTTTTCAATCGACCAAAATCCAAAGAAAAGCAAACAAAACTTTAATTAAAATATTAAGAATAAAATTCCAACGAAAAGATTGAAGAAATCAAGGCCAAAGAAAAGGTGGAATCGATAAAAATAATATAGAGCACTTTTTTTTTTTTTTAAATAGCGGAAGCAAACGAAAACCTAACCCATAGGAGTTGGATCAAGGCTCTGATACCATGCTAAATTGATGAGAGTATGAACACAAAAGTGTTTGGCAAGAATTATATTAGACTCTCATAAGAATAAAGTTACATCTTACATTAGTTTATATTGAGAACTAATTTCCTAATACTAGAGAAATATAAATGGAAATAATATCTTTACAAAAAGGTAAACTTCCTAAACTATGATATTTGACATATATCAACAATCTTCTAGATCGTTCTTGATTCTTCAGTAATCATATCTTCATTATTTCCATAATCTTCTTGGTCATCTTGACCGTTCAATCTCGGTCGATCTCGACCTCTCGATCTCCCAATAAACTTCTTTCTGAATCAAGTAGAGTTTTTGATTCAATAAGTTTTCTACAGAAATTGGTAAGAGAATGGAAATTTTGTTCGGTTGGACAAAAAACTAATGATGTAAGTGAGATTTTGGTTTTCATCAATCACCGAATTCTGAAGTAGTATCGGAGATTCTCGGTAGTGAACAACGGGATTACCCAAGCATTGCCTCCTTCGTGCGCCTCCCTCTCTTACCCAAGCATTGAACCAAAAATTATTTGTTCTCCACCGAAGACGATTTGGACGGCACAATTTCTACGGTCAGATGGATTTGGTTCTCCGGCTAGGTACAAAATTTAGGTACTCAAGACGATTTGGGTACAAAATTTGATTACCCAAGACGATTTGGGTACAAAATTTCTCTGATTTTTGTTTCATGGAACATGAAATCAAAACAGGTTATTTAGTTCATGTGGTTATGATTGTTCAAATTTTTTGTAATGTCTGGTGTGAAGTTCGAAATTGTTAAGATGGTCACAGTTTTGTGGTTACGATATTGATGGTCACATATTAATGGTCATGTATTGATACTATCATGGATAGATTGGTTCTTCTTGTAAGATGTTTTAGCCTTTTAGATGGCCAAAGTTTGTTCACGATTCATCTCCTATGTTTTTTCTTGTAAGGTTGTCTTAGGTATTTTGTGTTCTTTGTACAATCTATAACAAAGATAACTTTATGTTTGTTTGTCTCTCTGTTCACAAATTTTCAGATTTTGTGGCAAGCAGTCTTATTTGTATATAGTTAAAATATGGTTCTAACTTTTAAATAAATCACAGATTACTCATTCACGCTAGCTTGACCACGGTATTGTATCCACGGTATTAATGATTCCAAAATAGAAACAAATAACATGTACATTCTACAAATTAGACACGATGGTCCATCAAACTACATGTCTTTGAGAGAAAAAAAATCATGAGATCAAAACCACATACATTTTACACACATTGGCAATAGCCAAACATCACTAACCATAAAACATTAACCATGAATTGCTCTTTACAAACACGCATTAACACTAACCATATAACACTAACCATAAAAGACTAACCAAAAATCACATTAACCCAAAGTTCAAAACATGGACTCGTCTAGTTACTGCATCTAGATATCCAAGAAATTATGGGCTTTGACTAATTGAATCACCCAGTAAGGGTGTTCTAAGGATTTGATGTTAGGTAACAGGTTACGACATCGATTGCTTGAGATTTTTGAAACCCATGGTCGCAACGACGAAGAAGAAGAAGAAGAAGAAGATGATTGGAGCAAATAATTTTTGAAACCCATGGTCGCAACGAAGAAGAAGAAGAAAAAGAACCAACCTGTTGAAGAATCACAGTTAAGCATTGATTCTCTACATATAACACATCACACACATAATTAACATTCATAAGCTCTTATTTCCCTATAGATCTAGTGAAATTTATCGTTTTGAGGTATAAAAGCAACTAACTTGAGATAAGAAATCCAAACCCATTACGAAATTGAATCAAGAACATGTAGCACAAGTAAATAGGGAGATAACGATTAAAACTTTACCAAGAAGAAGTTCAGATTCTTGAAACCCATGTACCAATCAATGATTTTGGAAGATCAAATGAAAATTCTTCTTGAAACAAAATTATTGATTAAAATGGAGAAAATAAAAGCACTGGCTCGGATAAAGAAGGAAGAGTTGACACTAACATCTCCACCTCCACCATTAAATAAAAGCATTGGCTCGGATAAAGAAGGAAGAGTTGACAAAAAATAAGAGAAATTTTTGCAACCACAAAAAAACTCAGCTTCGGCAAAGAAAATAAGAGAGAGAAATTTCAGAATTGAAAGAAAGGGTAGTTTAGCAATTTAGAAAAAGAAAGAAGGAAAAAAATATACCTAAACATAAAAGTATCTTTGTTGTAGGAGAATTCTTAGAAAGTACCTTTATATGTAAATAACCCATCATGTAATCAGGTTGTACCAAGTATTCATATATAAATATGTGTGGTAAAGATAATCGTAAGTAATTTTTAGAGTTTCTTAAAAAAAAACTCTTATACTTGTATGTTTATGATGCTGATCTAAATCTTTTTGATTTTGGTATTTGGTGGTATCGGGTTTAGCACCTGTTACCATAATCCCATCTAGGCTTGGGCGTCGGGTCTTCGGGTCGGGTTCGGGTCGATTCCTAGCAGGTACAGGTTCAATCGGGTATAGTATAATTATACCCATACAGGTTCTTGGACATTTACGGATCGGTTTCGGGTCGGTTCTTGTCGGATTCGGGTCGGTTCGGGTACTAAATTTCAAAACCTGTAAAATACTCGAATATTTTCGGTTCTCATTCAGTTACAGGTTCTAACAGAATCTAACAAGTTCCTATAAGTTAATCTTTACCCAAAATAAAAATAGAAACCTGTAATATTAGAAGCTACAATGACCAAAGCTTAAAATCATATCAAGTCCAAATGTCCAATAATCCAATACTTGAAAAATTGTGAAAAGACTAGAAATTGTAGTTCAAATGCTAAAATGCCAAAACCGAAAGTTTGAAAGGAAAAACTAGAAATTGTACTCCAAAGACAAAGTAACAAAAAGACCAAAGTAAGTCATCACTTCAATCTTCAAAACAGATAGTGTACTCCAAAGACCAAAGACTCCAAAGACCAAAGACTCCAAAATCTGTAATGAATAATGATCACCAGTTTAAGTTAAATGAAAAACTATAAAGACAAATTGAATACGGAATACTATATTAGTATATTTGAATTTACCTCATTCTAGAGGGCCTTTGAAGTTGAATACTAGTTCAAACTCTGAAAAGTAAAGAGTAAAAACAATCCAAATTCAAATAACATAAGTAAAATCAAATAGAATTGCAAACATAAGTAAAATCAGTGACCAAAGGATATAGAAATTACCTCTCATGAGCGCATCTTGCAACTCACAATCAGCAAGGAGTTGTTCTTTTCTTACCACTCCTTTTTCAATCATTATTATTTCACACTTAAGTCATTGTTCAGTACACATGAGAGCTTCAATCATGAATTGTGTCAAACAGCTTCTAGATGCCTCTAAGACCCTACCACTAGTACTAAAAGCAGATTATGATGCTACTGAAGACACTTGCATTCCAAGTATGTCTCTAGCTACTAGTGCAAGAGTAGGGTACTTAGGGTTGTTTACCTTCCACCAAGAGAGGATATCATACTTTGTACCGTTTAGCACTTTTGGATTCTCCACACTTTCTTTCAAATAAAGGTCTAACTCATTTGTATTCTGTTGAAAACCAGTTTCTTGAAGTAGCTCATTGTAGATATCATCCATACTCTCATACGCAACACCATTCGCAAGGATTGTTGTCTCTGGATCATCATCTCCAAACTGATCTTGGGACTAAGATTGTGAAGATGTTGCTTGTGACTCTGATTGAGAAGTTGATCCAGTAGTGGTCTCTAATTTGCTATACTCTTCAAACAAATTCTTCAATATTTCCTCCACTGAATTAATCATATGAACAGCCTCTACCCTTTCTTTTCCATACTGCTTCTCAAAACATAGCTGCACAAACTTCATCTTCTTCCTAGAGTCAAAAACACTAGCCACTATGACGAGCCTATTCATCTCAACCTTTTCACCAAAGGGATCCTAATACTTGTCTAATTTCTCTAACATAGATGAGGCTTTTGACCGTAACATACCATCATGACTAGGATTTTTCCTCAATCCTTCAATGTTTCTCCTCATATTTACTATCTCATGAAAAAGTTTGGTACAGGGAAACAAATGTTGTAGCCGACAAAACCAAAGTTGACTTGTAGAAGACTATAAGAAACTGGACTATCCTATTAACTGCTTCCCAATAAACTTTAGAAGGTGGTCCTACCCGTTTCTTTCCATCAAGTGTTTCTAAGAAGTAGTCATTATAAGGTTTATCTCAGTCTCCATCTTATCAAAAGCTGCTCTGAACTTTTTAGCTTGTTCTAACATGAGATAAGTATAATTCCACCTGGTCTTCACATCCAAAGGGAGACTTCCTCTTGTCATCTTTCCTGATTCTACACGATCTTCAAAGGATTTTTGTCTGTTTGTTGAAGACCTTACATAGTAAATCACATTACGAATATTATTGACATGGTTGTTGTGGGGGTCGAAACCAACACAACTAGAATTTGTAAGAGTTCTAGGGAAGCTTGTGAGATTTCTATGGTAAGCTAGGGTTCAAGAAAGATGTCAAGAGATTGTTTATTGCTTTGAAAACGTATGAGTACAAGATTGGGTGTCAAATTTCGGATCCCCTTCGGGTTTGTACAAAAGGTCTATTTATACTATGTCTAAGGCGGCTCTCTTCCCAAATCCTCACGAAGTAAATTGAACCGATATGGGCTTCGTGCATATGGCCTTGGAAAACATCCGTGGGCCAAAGGCGGTGCTGGAGCGAGGATGAGATCGGCGAGTGGGGAGAAGCTGTGCTCGGCTCCTCCTATGCGAGCCCGCGGTCGGCCATACACCGAGTCCGCGGTCGGGCGGATGCATGCGAGCCCGCGGTCGGCCACGATCCGAGTCCGCGGTCGGGTGCTGGACGAAGCCATGGTCGCCGAGGACCGAGGTCATGGTCGGCCCCGTGCCGAAGCTAGGGTCGGCCCTGGTGCCGAGTCCGAGTCCACGGTCGGGCGGATGCATGCGAGCCCGTGGTCGGCCACGATCCGAGTCCGCGGTCGGGTGCTGGACGAAGCCATGGTCGCCGAGGACCGAGGCCATGGTCGGCCTCGTGCCGAAGCTAGGGTCGGCCCTGGTGCCGAGTCCGAGTCCACCACCATCTGCCATGCCTCAGACCATCCTCCTTCGTTGTGAGCTTTGCTTCGCGTGCAGACTTAGGGAACACTTCACCACGTTTATTGAAAGTCCGGAGAGCCATCATCCTTGAATGCTTGATTTTGAATGTTAATGCTAAGCGGGTGAAAACCGACCCCAACAGTTGTCTACTTCCAGCAATCTCTCCTTCACAACCAAGTTGATTATGTGTGCAGCACAACGTAGATGCAGAAAGTCCCCTTTCAGAACAAATGCATCATCTCCAACTTCCTGGAATTTTTCTTTAAACTTCTTCATTGTCGTAGTGTTGGTTGTGGCGTTATCTAAAGTGATGCAGAAGATTCTCTTGATGTCCCACTCAGCTAAGCAATCAACAAGAACTCTAGAAATTGTAGAACCTTTATGATCATAGATGTTCTTGAATCCTATGATAAACTTCCTTAATTTCCATCCAGCATCAACAAAATGAGCAGTCACAACCATGTAACTAGCTGAAGTGTGTGGAGCAACCCAAATGTCCGTAGTCAATGACAATCTCTGCTTATTCTGACTAAAAACATTCATCATAGCTTCTTTCTTTATAGCATAAATCTCTGCAATATCCCTAGTAGTTGTTCTCCTAGAATGGGGTGCAGGCAATTGAACTTTAAAGCAAAAGTACCTCCAAGCTAAACTCTCAATGAAAGCTAAAGGCAATTCCCCTATGATTAACATCTCATTAGCAGCTTCCCTAACCAAATCATCTGAGACTCTAGCAAACTTAAAACTACCACCATCACTACCATCCGGATTTAACACAGTTTGCTTCTGGAATTTGTGAGCAACTTCCCATACCTGATAAGCCTTGCAGGTTTTAGTAAGATGTTTCTTCATGTTGGATGTGCCAGACTTCGAAGGAACATTCATCTCTGACCCACAATAGTTGCAGTTAGATTTGTCATAATCTTTTTTTTTGTTCTGGTGAAGTGATCCCAAACCCAGTTAGCTTTGTCAAACCCAAACCCTTGAATCTGAACCATTTCCTTCTGTTTCTTTACTCTTGCCTTTTCCTTTATCAACTTCAATCTCTTCATCTGATTATGAATCAGAATCATCAACACGATTAACATCATCTTCTACGTTATTAGAACCCATCTGCATCAAACACAAACACAAAAATAAATCAGTATACAAATTAATCAACAACAAAACAGATTCATGAAATAAAAATCAATTTAAAAAAGTATAAAACATAAGAAACCAGATTGAATAATAATATATACAAGAACAAGAAGAACAACGACAAGTTTTACACGATAAGTTAAAATGTTAAGAATAATAATCACATGAATAATCTATTAATGTTAGAGAGACTTAGCACAAAGTTTTCCACGATAAGTTGACCATATGATTATTATTGTTTTTTGCTTAAGACATGAATAATAGCAATATATATAGCATCTCTAAATCAGAACCAACTATATATCCAAGAAAATGAAGTCAATTAAAGATTAGACTCAAATTCAGAATCGAGAACTCCATAAACTATAAAGATTTGTAAAAATTAGGTGAATGAACCATAGGAGATTTCGGTGTCTTGCAATTTGCATCAATCAAACGATTGATTAAAGAAATTAAAGCTAAATTCCCTATTGGGTTTTTTGCAAAAACAACAAATTTTCTCAACTCCATTTTGAATCAATCGTAATCAAGATTAACTTAAGAACAACGCCTCAAAATTGAAAGAAAAATAAAGACCAAAGTAATCAAAATCATAGAAGAACAAACACATAGAATAACGATTAGTGATTACCTCGGATTGATTTTGAGATGTCTCTGATGAAAGAGACTTTGACTTGCGGTTTAGATCCAGTTTGTGTTGTGTTTTGTGAATGAGTTTATGTTTGTAAAACAATTAAAATTAGGGCTTCCGGAGGATTGGGGAGAATATCAAAGGTCGGAATTGGATCGAGTATAAACAAGGAATGGTCAAAGATTAAAAGTGAATGTGATATGCAGGTTCTATACGGGTCCGCATTCGGTTCTCCGGTCCGACCCGGGCCCGAACCTGTAACTGTGGGTCTATGAAAAAATTATCCAACAGGTTTATATATGCATACCCGAACCTGACCCAAACCGGTTATTTCGGGTCGGTTCCAGGTTCGGTGATATATCATGGTTTTTACCGGTTTTCAACCATGATATAAGTCCATGTTTTAGAGTCTTTTGGTGTTTTCTATGTGTTTTTAGAGTCTTTACAGGAACTAGACCGATTGGAGCAGAAAAAATGTTTACTGGAAGTTTTGGAGCATTGCGGAATGGAGCGTCAAAAAGTCAAAATCTGCCAGCAGAGCAAGTGTCGATCGACAGAGATTTTGCGTCGATCGACAGGAGGTCTGGTGAGACAAGAAGATTTTCCAGAGAGTGTCGTGTCGATCGACAGGAATTCTGTGTCGATCGACAGACATGCCAGATGAGCCAAAAAGCCCAAATTGAAGATTTCCGTTTTTTCGAAGGAATTTCCAGATGTTTACTGTTATGTCTATGACGGTTTAGAACCTTTATAAATATGTTTTAGGCCATTGTTTAGCCATCATGCTTTATTTTACTTAACTCTTTGATATATCTTTTAATAAAAACATGTTTTCATCATTCGATATGTCTGAGTAGTTTCCCTGTTAGGTTTAGGGATTTTCAAAGGTTGTTGATGATTTGCTAGATCTGATCATAACTGCTTAGGATTAATATCATTAGAAGTTCTTCATCTTAACTTGTTCTTATTGCTGATTCTTGATTAGCTACCTTGAATCTGATATAGGGTTTATTAATAGAAATGATAGTTTGATTGATAACCTGTACTAGTTTTTGATGAGCAAAATTCCTATTCGCAAAGGAATTTGGCTTAGGGTTTTGTGAACAATTGAACCTGAAATTACTGCTTGTTTAGATTCATAGGATTCGCAAAAGAATTTGGTTTTCTTGGATTTATTCATAGATAATATTCGCAGCGGAAGCTGGTTTGTTTTACTTTCGTGTTCATGTTTAGGAACTGAGCTTCATAAATCCTATTGCTAATTGATAATCTGCATATCTGATTCACCTGAAAATTCCATGTGCCTAGCGTCTTTCTTTTATTGATTCACAACCGTTTTTTTAATTGCTTATTTACTGCTTTAATACTATTTTTACCTAGCATAATCTGAACCTGGTAATCTATTGTGTTTTTCCTGATTCCATGTGGATTCGATCCTAAAGTACTATAACTGATCTCTTAATTTGAGAGAGTTTAGCTCTAGGTAAATTTGAGCTTATCATTCGGGTCTTCGGGTCAGGGTAATTTGCCCAGGCCTTCCCATCCAGGATCCAACCGACCCGAATTTTCATTTAAAGACGACGAGATGGGCCGCATGAAGCTCTTTTAGGCCCAAGGCCGAAGCCAGTTTAGCCTGCTGACCTGAAGATACTTGGAGAATAAGTCGAGAATATATGAAAATATTGTGTAAATCTACTTAGTTATAATATTTTCCATGCATTTCTAGGGTTTATTCGACCGCCTCTAAGAAGTATAAATATGTAATTTTATTTCATTGGGAAATAGATGCGCAGCCCTCTTGAATACGCACTCCATTGAAAACATTTTTTCTTAAGCGTATCTATTGTTTCGCCTAAAAAACTAAATCTCCCGGTACTTCCAATATTCATCTAAGCTTCCATCTTTTATTTTCTTTTTCGCACTAAAAGAAGATTTAACAAACTGGTATCCACCTTTTCATTTTTGTATAATCTATGGTAATAAAACTCTAGGAGCTTGAATTCATTTTGGTTTGGATTCTCCTCCGAAGTAAGCATTACCGGTTTTGGCAATTTTATCGAAAACTAGAAATCGTCTTATTTGTTTTCAAACATTCCGTCGAATATTCTATACTAAAGGATTAGCCAAAAGTCGTTGAAGTGACCTTACACTTTTATTACTCCATAAACTAACGTTATCCTATTCTCCTGATTTTGTCCTCTTATAGTAGGCAAGGTCGGCCCACTCAGAAATTCACAGCAACAACACTTATCAATTTTTACATTACTTATTCATCCGAAGCACGAAGGTATCATACATCTACCAAACCAAAAAAACAATTAGGTCATGAATGTTTATAAGTCTTAGAATAGTTTTCGATTTTAGTTTTTGAATATTTATAAAAATAATGTGAATGAAAAACAAAATTTTATTGAAATAAAAAATATTTTTTTAGGAGAAACTTAAATACTATGGTGTTTGGCTTTATTGAAAATGGATGAATTTTTTTATAAATCAAGTTTTCTACTTTTATAGAAAAACTAATTCTTAAAAATCGTAAAAAGTCTAAAATCTGAAGTTTTCGAAAACTAATTCTGAAATTGTCGAGTATTACACAGAGCCATATTATTTATAAAAAAATGGAGAAGTATACCAACTTTGGATTACAATATTTAACAGATAGCGACCTAAAATTATTAAAAATAATGTCAATACGAATGACGAAAGTTAACCTTCTGTTGCCGACAAGAGAAAAAAAAGTTAACCTTCTGTTGAGTCATACGTTTAAATTAAATATGTGATTTTAACATAAGATTAATGACGAAAATAGACGGTCGGTCATAGTTCGGACAAGCTACCGAAGAAATTTAAGAAATGGTAAAAAGAAAAGTAGACCAACGGTGAATTGGTCCCACACGATCCATCATAGACTTTTCTCTAGACACGTGGCATCATCACCGTCCAGTAAGTTTTACGTGGACACGTGAAATACCCAAAAACCAATAAGCAAATCCCACACGATAATAGTATTCAAGACCTCGGTCTACCACTCAACGACGTCGTAGTATCTGAAGTGGAACCCACTAAACAAGTGACCGATCAACTACCACGTGATCCATTAACTTTGATGAGTCGAACAGTGAATATACCGACACGTGTCACTACGAGATACCGTGGCAGCACCTGAATAAACGCGGGACCCTCTCTCTATCCAAAATAAGATTAGTTAATTTCAAAGGAAGCTTCGCGGTTAAATTCCAAAACCGTTAGATATCACTCTTGCTTATTAACCGTTAGATCAAAATCTTTCTCTGGAAACGTATAATAGTCGGTCCTATTATTATATTATCCGAAGTAACTAGTAATTAATCTTTAATTAAATAACCAAAATCACTGACGAAAATCCTATATAATGCACACCATTTCTTCCCACTCAACCATCACTCAAAACACAATTTGTACTTGTCATAAAAACAAACACAAAGTTTCCCACAAGTTTAGTTACAAAACCAAGCACAAAAGTTTTTCAAATTTTAGTTCCAAAAAACAAGATGGCACCTAAGATCAACACCAAACTCACCGGACCGGTCGTTTCAGCCACCGGAGAAAAGAGGGCTTACGTGACTTTCCTCGCCGGAAACAAAGACTACGTGAAAGGAGTGGTGGGTCTTGCTAAAGGGCTGAGGAAAGCTAGGAGCATGTATCCACTTGTCGTGGCCGTGTTACCAGACGTTCCGGAGGATCACCGGATACAGCTGGTGGAGCAAGGCTGTGTCGTTAAAGAGATCCAGCCGGTTTATCCACCGGAGAATCAAACCGATTTCGCTATGGCATACTACGTTATCAACTACTCTAAGCTTCGTATCTGGAAGGTATGCATATATTTTTTTGTTTGAAAATTACACCTAGCAGGAAATTTGTTTATTTTATTTTTAACGTCAGCAATTTTTTTAAAATTTAAATTAGTATTATTATACTGTTTCTATTCTTATTTTTGTTGGTCATCCTCTATTTTTCTGTCAACCTTGATATATTAATTAATCTAGGACTACTACTAGCCAGTATTGGTCAAAAACATGCATATTTCCGCAACTTTTCATTTTATTTATAATAACAATTTTTTTTTTTTTTTTGTCAACTATAATAACAAAAATCTACTATCAACTGATAAATTCAAAATCTTTTTTATGATTTTTATATTTATTTTCCTTGTTTCCCGATAATATATACTTGCTTTTTTGTCCTTTTTGTTTCCTCTATTTAATTTGATATGCATGAAAAAAACTATAATTAAGATGTATGGATGCAGTTTGTGGAATATAGCAAGATGATATACTTGGACGGAGACATACAAGTATTCGACAACATAGATCACTTGTTTGATCTCCCGGACGGTCAATTCTACGCAGTCATGGACTGTTTCTGCGAGAAGACATGGAGCCACTCGCCACAATACAAGATCGGTTATTGCCAACAGTGTCCAGACAAGGTGACGTGGCCAGAGGCAGAGCTTGGTCCTAAGCCACCTTTGTACTTCAACGCCGGTATGTTCGTCTACGAGCCTAACCTCTCCACTTACCATAACCTCTTGGAGACTCTCAAAGTCGTAACTCCCACTTCTTTTGCTGAACAGGTAAATACAAGAAATGATTAGTTAGTCCATTATTTGTTTTTGGTAAAATAACTACTCCGTTATTATATATATACAACTCAAAACATATTGTATTATTCATTTTTACAGGATTTCTTGAATATGTACTTCAAGGATATATACAAGCCAATTCCATTAGTTTATAACTTGGTCTTGGCAATGCTTTGGAGGCATCCAGAGAATGTAGAGCTTGACCAAGTCAAAGTTGTTCATTATTGTGCTGCTGGGGCTAAACCTTGGAGGTAATACTATTTCAAGTTCAAGATTTATATATTTTCATTTTCAGGTTAAAATATTTTTGGGTAAAAAAAGGATGACTGGATTTATTGTATGTGTTTGAAAATCTTTTTTCTTCTAATGATCTTTACTTTGGTAGTAATATGAATATGATCTATCCCAATTTCTGTTTGTTATGAATTTTCTGAAAATTGTTTGTTGAATGTGTACTAGATTCACTGGAGAAGAAGAGAATATGGAGAGAGAAGACATAAAGATGCTGGTGAAGAAATGGTGGGACATTTACAACGACGAGTCTCTTGATTACAAGAACGTTATTGGCGAAATAGGAGGAGACGATCACAAGAAGCAACAGAAATTTCAACAGTTTCTCGACGCTTTGTCCGATGCCGGTGTGCTTCAGTACGTCAAAGCTCCATCCGCAGCTTAGACACCATATTATGGATGATCAAGCTGCTTAATTACGACTATATTGCTTTGGTTTGAAACTAGTTTGTTTATAGTTTGTATTATACGAGATTGTGTTATACTATTTTATTTTCAATGGATTTGGAGGAGTTTTAAAGTCTCCATATCCACTTTTAGTTACGGAACCAGCTTGCCAAGAAGGAATCATGGTTCCTGCTATATTGTAAAGTATACACTACTTATACATGAGAATACAATATTTAGTGTTTAATATTGTTCTTATCTTCTCCAACTGTTAAATTTCAATATTATTAGGCACAAATTTGTTGGAATGGGAAGCTACCTTGTGAGCTTTGGAAAAACAGAGCATAACCCTTTCTTCATTTATGTGCCAAATACGAAAATATCTCAAAGATATATTGGTTGTCAATGATCTTTATCTTCCATTTTAAATTTGCCCCCAATCCAAATTTTGTTTACCTTATTAAGTAAGCATTTTCTAAGCATGCAACCCTTACCCGATTTTATTTCTTTCAGAATACTCCACCAAGAAATCATAACGATTTTTTATTTTGATAATCATTCAGGCATACAATAACCGTGACCTTTCGTAGAAATTTTCCGTAATACATATTAGTGAGCAGGAAGCAAACTAGTGGCTATTATAGAGATATTGATCATAAACCTAACCCACCAATTTTTTTGCACCATAGGATCGAAATCTGTCTTATGTATGATATATATGTAATTAAGTGTTAAAGGTTCCACTTGTAATTAGATATAACCTAGTTACCTTCTCGTACTTGTATAAATAGCTGTAAGCATTCATCTAATAAGATTATCTCATTCAGTATTTACATGGTATCAGAGCAACACGCTCCTAAAACCTAAAAACCTAAAACTTTTTCTTTTCAAAAATATCAGCCGCCAATCTCATGGCAAACATCAACGACAATTCCTCGGCCACCGAAACAATTCCGATCATTGTTGAGGCCGTCCTCAATGTCAACATGGCCAATATCACGAAACTCACAAACACCAATTATCTCATGTGGAGTCTCCAAGTTCAAGCTTTTCTCGATGGTCATGGCTTTCTTGGCTATATCGACGGCTCCAATATCATTCCACCTGCGACCATAACAACCGCTAATGTGATCTCCACCAATCCAGCATTTACCAAATGGCATCGACAAGATAAACTAATCTACAGCGCCCTCATCGGCGCGATCTCAACAACAATTCAGCCTGTGGTCTCTCGCACCACCTCCGCAGCCGAGATCTGGAAAAAGCTAGCTTCGACCTATGCAAATCCAAGCCGGGGACATCTCAATCAACTCAGAGACCAACTTAAAAGTTACACCAAGGGATCAAAGACCATTGATGAATATCTCTTCGGTATCACAACGCGACTTGATCAACTCGCTTTACTCGGCAAACCGGTTGATCATGAAGACCAAGCATATTTGATTGATATCTTCTTATCTCTGGATAATCATTTCGAAGCAACGCCCCATTAGCACCTTCTAGAAGTTTGTCTAAGTCTTGATACGTTGCAAGGCAAGCCTGAAGTTGGGCCTTGGCTAGAGGATTATCTACCTTGTGAAGAAAGTCATCTCTTATTAGTGCAGTTGTTGTTTCCGAGATGTTCAATGCGTTCAACGCTGCGATTTTCGCTATGGTCTTGATATCGGCGTGGGGTGTTTTGAGTTTAGCGACGATCAATCGATCGCAGTAGTAGATGTTCTCGGTAAGGAGGCATATGATCCCGATTATCATCCTTGTTGATTCGTCTGGTGTAATCAATGCGGTTGTGGTTGATGGGATTGTGTAGAGAATCAACAAATATGTGATCATGATGGTGATTTGTTGAAAAGAAGCCATGTGTTTTAATTTTTTGCTTGTGTAATTATGTGCTCTCCATGAAATTATACAGTTGAGAAAAGAGAAGAAGACGCAGTTATATAATATTTGTAATTGCTTTTGTTTGATGTGACTTTCCAAAAAATAGAATGTATGAGTCGTGCATTTGGACGAAATTGGACTTAGCTTGTTTGGCCGTGTTATCTATAATCAGATACACAGTGGTAAAAAAGCAGCTCTCATAATGGGTCCAGTCCAGAGTGTACCGGTGACTCGCTAGGCAGGGTTTTTGGGGGTATGGGGGGCTTCGCCCTCCGTAGGACGGTATACTTCGGTTTATCGGGTTTTTTGAGATGTATATATAAGGTCTTAAGGTTTTTTAGATTGTAACACACGAGTTAATAAAAAACCCTAGATGGGTTATTTCATCTCAATCGTTTTTCGTTTCTTTGCTTTATCACAACAGGTCGGTGTTCATAAATTTTGTTATATTTATCACTTTTGTGACGCAGTAATTTTCTTTTGATTAGAATTTGATCTCCCTTGTAAAAGCTACGTATTTGTATATTTCTTGTTTCTTGCACGAAAAGTTACGGTGGAAATCCTAATAAAATTAGATAAAAATACTTGCGTTTGTTTTTTAAGTTCTTGTTATGTCTGAAATGGCCGATAAAGATAAACCAGTCTCACGTATTAAAGAGACCACTTAATCGTCATGTTAGAGTCAGCTTAAACAAAAAGAACTTTTGTTTTTTTGGTTCCTTGCAAGTTCATGAATACTTTGTGAAGACACTGACGAAAAGATTGAATCCTTTAGCTTTCTTGATTCATTCCATCGAGTTTTTGTACCTCAAATTACAATAATGCCGTTAATCTTAAAATTTAAATATTAAGTGTGAATATTTTACATTTGGATGCTAATCGTTTTAGTAAATTTGATCATATTTCGACATATATGCATATTTATATCAAATATTAAGTGACAATAACGATTTGTTATGTCTATATTGTTAGGGACAATTGTAAATATGCCACTGTTCACAAAAATTTAATCAAATATGCCACTGTTCACAAAATCATTACGAGCGTGTCACTGTTTAATGATTAATTAAAAAAAAAAACAGATCTCACTTTCTCTTTCATCTCTCTCACGCTCATCTCAATCCAAATTTTTTCTCACACAAAATTCTCTTCTTTGAAATTGCAAATTGGATTTGGGTTATGGATCTAGAGTTTTCGATTCTCTCTCTAACTTCATTGGACGCAACGCAGAGGATTGATCTAGGATTTTCGATTCTCTTTCATCCATGTAAATCTCTGTAAATTTCTTACATCGATTTAGATTTTCTGAATTGGAAGAAGAAGAAGAAGAAGAAGAAGACAACGACAAAGAAGAAGACGAAGAAGGAAGAAGAAGAAGAAAATGTAACAACCGGTTTTTTTTTTAATGCGGAAATTCTCATAAAATAATTCATAAAAATATTAATAATAAACCAATCAATTCAATTCTAGAAATAATAATAATATAAATCTAGCAACCTAACCGGGTTCACTAGAACTAGAAAAACATAAACCCACAACCATCCTAATCATCCTCTCCCTAATGCCATGATCCCGCGGTCACACCTTTCCTTTTCCTTTACCTGCAACACAATTAGGAAAAACGAGTTGCGTAAGTATTAATAAATACTTAGTGAGAACGTCTACAGGCTAAACACGATTAACCGAACAACAATTAACAATAGTTTAAAAATATTGAAATCAGAAATCATAGGGTGTCGATCGACACATCTCACGGTGTCGATCGACGCTGGTTCTACCTTCGTGTCGATCGACACGAGGTTTCTTCTCCGAAACCGAGAAGCATAAGACACACGAACACACGATTTCAACTCAAACATCACACGATATCACCACACAAACATACAGGAAAACCATTCTTAAATATCTAAACATCGCCGTGAATCGCTATTCGATAACTCAACCTATAGACACGCACTCACCTCGGGAACGGTTTGAATCAACAAAAATCCCGACTGGAACATGAGGAATAACTCGCGACTCCCTTCACCAAATCAGGTTCTGAAAATTGATATGGAAACTAAACACCGAGAGCTTTCCAACGGTGTATAGAACTCCTTCCAAATCCCACCAGAACGTCGGCAAAACCCTCCACAAAACCGGCTATTCGCAACCAAAAACGCAGAAACTGCACGAACTAACCAAGTTCCAAGGACCATAACTCAGCGAATAATCAATCAATCCACAAACGGTTTTCACCGGAATCAAGCCTAAGGATCAGAGAACTTACCACCAAAGTCCCACTCCAATCCGATCACGACAAACCGAACAGCAACGAGTTCTAACGGAGGAGTCAACCACGACGAACGGCTTACGAAAAACACTCGGAAATCTCTCGATTCTCTCACACACGGTTTTTTGTGGTTTTTTCCTTGGGAATGCGGCCACAGAGACTGATCAGAGCCTTAAATACTCGAGCCCTAGGCTCCTTAAACCGGCCCAAAATCAATCGAACCAAAAATTAAACCTAAGTCTGATTTTTGGCTCGTGTCGATCGACACACACGATCTGTGTCGATCGACACAGCACCTGCTGTTCGATTCCTCAAGAAGTCACAACTCGTGTCGATCGACACACACCCTCTGTGTCGATCGACGCGTCTCCAAAATTACAATTTTGGATTACGGGCGCTACAATTCTCCCCCACTAATCTGGATTCGTCCTCGAATCCCGCAAAAACATGTCCACACAGGACCACCCTCTGGCCCGCACCGGCCAAAACCACAAGAGATTCTCACATAATCTCAGAGACTCACGAACTAATCCTATGTTTATACGCACGTTCCTCAAACATTTATTACGGTTAACTCATCCACACACTGTAGGGAACCACCATCCCCTCGGGAAACCACCGTCTCCCCGCACTATAGAGGAATCACCGTCCCAATATAGGCACTCTGTACTATAACGGAGACCACCATCTCGGTATAAGTACTCAGGAAACCACCGTCTCTCAGCATGTATACAAGAAACCACCGTCTCCAATACATACCCTGGAAACCACCGTCTCCAGCACATGAGTCATCCGAAATAAATGCTAAAACGCCTATAAACATCAGCGACTAAGTCACCTCACGCGGTCTAAACTCGATACTCCCACTGGAATATCCACAAAACACGACCCGCACTGGTCCTCTCACACATGACATCAGAAACACAATCTGATATACCAGAAATATAAGGAAAAACTCATCTTATAAATCTCCAAAACGAATATCGTTACAACGAAACGAAAATACAAGAATCAAAATACAACACCTGCCCAAAGGCCAAAAGAAACTAGAACCACAAAGAAAGCTAAGCTCAAACGACGACCTGCTTGTCGAACCATTTCCTGAACTTCAGCTTCATCTTTGCCTCTGGCTCCCAAGTCTCCTCCTGGCAACCGCCATAAAACCATAAAATCCGCAACAATGGAATCTTCTTCCGGTGCAATTCCTTGACTCTCCTCTCGAGAATCCTCACAGGAACCGCCGGAACCGTCAAATCAGGCTGTAGATCCATAGGAATCTCAGGCACTAACACCTCCGACTCATGCAAGGACTTCCTCAACATCGACACATGGAAGAACTTATCAAATGCCTTCATGATCGGTGGTAACTCAAGCCGATACGCTACCGGTCCCACTCGCTCCACCAAAGGAAACGGACCCATAAAACGCGGACTCAGCTTGTTCTCCGAAATGGATCTGTTAGGACCCCTCAGCATAGCCATCTTGAGATACACGCGATCTCCAACCTCAAACTCAAGCTCACGCCGTCGCTTACCCGCGTAGCTCCTCTGACGATCCTGAGCTTCCTTCATGTTCAATCTCACGATTCGGATCCTCTCCGTCGTTTCCTGAACATAAGTAGCCCCTAGAACACTGCGCTCCCCCACTTGGGTCCAGCATAAAGGCGTCCTACATGGCCTCCCATACAAAGCCTCAAAAGGAGCCATCCCGATACTCGCCTGATAGCTGTTATTATACGCAAACTCCACTAAGCTCAAGTGATCGTACCAATGACCACCCCAATCTAGAACACACATCCTCAGCAAATCCTCCGTAGTCTAAATAGTCCTCTCTGACTGTCCATCGGTCTGCGGATGATAAGTTATACTCATATGCACCTTAGTGCCCATCTCTGCCTGAAACGCTCCCCAAAACTCAGATGCAAACCTGGGATCCCGATCAGACACAATACCAGCTGGCACTCCATGCAGCCTCACAATCTCCTGCATAAACTTCTTAGCCAACTTAGCCGCTCCATCGGTCTTCTTAATGGCCAAGAAGTGTGCTGACTTAGGCAACCGATCCACGATCACCCAAATAGCGTCATACATCCGCGAAACAGGTAGTCCCATTACGAAATCCATCGTAATCATATCCCACTTCCACTCCGGAATGGGCAAAATCTGCAGAAGACCACCAGGAACCTTATGCTCTGCTTTAACCAATGAACACGTGTTGCACTTAGCAACATAAGCTGCCACATCTCTCTTCATCCCGACCCAATGATAATACCGTTTGAGATCACGGTACATCTTAGTCGCACCCGGATGAATCGAAAACTTGCTCGAATGAGCCTCACTCAGAATCTTCTGCTGCAACTCCTCAACCTTGGGTACACAAACCCGACCGCGAACTAGAATTGCCCCATTCGATGAGACCCGATACTCAGAACCCGCTGCGGTCGACACAACTACCAAACTCGAATCGCTCGCCTGAGCTGCAAGAATCCTACTCAGAAGATCTGCCTGATCCGCTGCCTCTAAGCCCAAAGGCTCCTCTGAAATAGCACATAACCGCAAAGTGCTAACCTCGCTCCAAAGCGACTTGATATCCTGCTCTCGAGACGAATCCACCCGCCAACAACTCAGCGCATCCGCTACCTGATTAGCCTTGCCCGGATGATAGGTGATTTCCAGATCATAATCCGCCAACAACTCAAGCCAGCGCCTCTGTCTTATATTCAGCAATGGCTGAGTAAAGATATGCTGCAGATTCTTGTGATCCGTGAAGATCTGCACCCTCCCTCCATAGAGATAAGACCTCCAAATCTTTAGAGCGAACACGACTGCTCCCAACTCTAGATCATGCGTAGGCCGATTACGCTCACTACCCTGCAACTGCCTCGAAGCATAAGCAATAACTCGACCCTCCTGCATCAAAACGCAACCCAAACCAACTCCTGAAGCATCAGTATACACGGTATAAGGCTTCCCCGGCTCGGGTAATGCCAATACCGGCGTACTAGTCAACATCTCCTTGAGTCTCGCAAAACTCTCCTCGCACTCCGGCGACCAGACAAACGGAACATCCTTACCGGTCAGCTTCGTCATCGGCTGCGCCATACTCGCAAAGCCCTTGACGAACCTCCGATAATAACCTGCTAATCCCAAGAAACTCCTGAACTCGGTAGCACTGCTCGGTCTGGGCCAATCTCGAATAGCCGCAATCTTAGCCGGATCCACAGAAACTCCCTCTGCAGAAACAATGTGGCCAAGAAAACCCATCTCTCACTGCCAAAAACTACACTTGCTCAACTTGGCAAACAACTTCTTCTCCCGAAGCTTCTCAAGGACTAACCGCAAATGCGTCACATGCTCTTCGGAACTCCTCGAATATACCAGAATATTGTCGATAAAAATGATAAGGAACACGTCCAGATACTCCTTGAACACGTCATTCATTAATCGCATGAATGCCGCAGGCGCATGAATGCCGCAGGCTCATTCGTCAACCCAAAAGGCATGACCACGAACTCAAAATGCCCATAAAGCGTCCTGAATGCCGTCCTGCGGACATCTGCCTCGGAATCTGATGATATCCAGAAGCCAAGTCAATCTTGGAGAACCAAGTAGCACCCCTCAACTGATCTAATAACTCATCAATCCTCGGGAGAGGGTACTTGTTCTTCATAGTGACCCGGTTAAGCCCCTGGTAATCGATACACAACCGGAAACTCCCATTCTTTTTCTTCACAAACAGAACCGGTGCTCCCCACGGCGAAACACTCGGACGAATAAAACCCTTACTCAAAGATCCTCTAGCTGCTTCTTTAGCTCTGCTAACTCTGCGGGAGCCATCCTGTAAGGAGCCTTAGATATCGAAGCTGTTCCAGGCTCCAACTCAATCGTGAAAGGATCAGACCGAGATGGTGGTAATCCATTCAACGACCGAAAAACATCCTCAAACTCCTGAACAACTCGAATATCCTGAAGCGCAACCTCACCACTGGACTCCGCCATAACAATCGTCGCCAAAAATGCTTCGCAACCTCGCTCTAACAACTGCTCTGCCTGAATAGCCGAGATCACAAGACTACTGGTAGTCGGTCTCAACCCCTTGAACACCAACCTCCCACCATCGCGCTCGAAGCTTACTCTTCCTCTGAAAAATCCAGATGAACCCGGTAAAATGATAACCAGTCCATCCCAAGAATCACATCGTAAAGCACCACTGGACTAATCACCAAGTCCGTCGGCATCGACTGCCCTGCGATCTGAACATCCACCGCTCTAGCACGGCCTGAAGTAGCCAGGAAACCACCTCTAGCCACCTTGACCATGCCTGCACGCTCACTAGCGCTGCTCCGGATGCCACTGCGCTCGGCACACTCCGGAGTGATATAACAGTGCGATGCTCCAGAATCAAACATCACGTGGGACTCAAAGCCGCCCACTAACAAGGTCTCTACACATACCACATGCGTTGAGAACCTCGGAACTCGACCACAAGTAAAATAATGGAATAACAAACAACAAACACAAAGAACATAAATTCTACCTCTAGAAATTTACGAAGTTAAGTCCAAAATTTTACCTGTGATCTGCCCGGTGTTGCTGTTCTGGCCAAACTCTACTGGAGAATACACATGCGGTGCTGGACCAATCTGCCCAATCGGCTGCTGCACTGCCACAAACTGACCCAAAGGCTGAACTCCAGCTGGATGAATCACTGCCACACCTGGCTGCTGCAACTGGGGACACATAGGCCTGAAATGCCCCGGCTCACCACACTGGAAGCAAACCTTAGCCCCCTGAGAACCCTTAGGGCAGTTCGCCACCCGATGCTCTGTACTGCCGCATCTGAAACAACCCTGAGCGCCGCGGCTACCTGAACCTGACCTAGAAGGATCATCCCACCTCCTCTTCTAGCCCTGCGCAGGCTTACCGCCCTTGCCAGAACCAGGACCTCTACGCTGCTGATGCTGCTGACTCCTCGACTGGACGGCAGGAGCCACAGCAGGCTGAATGACAACTGGACCAGACTGCTCACGCTGATCCTCCTCAATCGAAGCTGCCAGCTCCACAAGATCCGCCCTCGAGACGAATCTGCCACCTCTGCACTGGGTCCTGATACTCAACCGAAGTCCCTGCAGAAACCTCTGAACCAAAGCCCGCTCGTCATCCAGACCATGCCCAGTATGCACAACCAACCTGCTGAACTCGGCGTCATACTCATGCACTAACAGCTCTCTCTGCGCCAAGGACATGAACCTCATCTGAAGACGGTTTTGAGCTTCCTGAGGGAAATACTTGGCGTTGAACTCAGCCAAGAATTCACCCCAGGTCCACTCTGCACACCTAGCCTCAATAGCGCGCCACCACAAATGGGCATCACCACTCAGATAGTGGACAGCCAACTCGACCTGATACTCGGCAGGACACCTGATCGACCTGAAGTTATGCTCTAGCCTCAGACGCCACTCATCAGCCGCCTCAGGACAAACTCCGCCCTCGAAGAACGGCAAAGCTATCCTCTGCATCTGCCCCATCATCTCGAGATAAGACGGAACCTGCGCTGCAACTGCAGCCCTCGGCTACTCAGCAACTGCAGCCCTCTGCTCCAAACCGGCCACTGGAGGAACACCCGGAGCCTGCTCAGGAGCCACGGGCAGAAAACGTGCCAACAAATGCGTCAGTAATCCCACAACCTGTCAACACGACCCGGAGCTGCAGCAGCACCCCCACCGGGGCCCACTGGAACTCCCCTGCCTCTACCGGCACCTGCCAACATGCTGGCACTAAGCGATTGGGACTCTGACACGGTCGCTACACTCGGGGTTACACTCTGCGCCGCGTTCTCGGCTGACTCAGCAACTAGCCCATGGCCACGGCCCTGGCCTCCACGGCCACCAACTCTGCCCCCACGGGCACCAGCTCTACCACGACCTCTAGCTCTGGTATCCTTCTCACTGCAACACAGATCAATAGATAAGTACCCTAGAAGTCACAATCAAAACACACAAAACTTACCGCGGAATCTCTTTGAAGGCCGGAGAGGATGATTTCTAAGACTAAAACAATTTGACTAAACACAATTAATCAATTAAGCACATAGTCTCAGTTCATCGAAACCTAGCAGTCCTAAAACCGTATAGGCTCTGATACCAAAATGTAACAACCGGTTTTTTTTTTTAATGCGGAAATTCTCATAAAATAATTCATAAAAATATTAATAATAAACCAATCAATTCAATTCTAGAAATAATAATAATATAAATCTAGCAACCTGACCGGGTTCACTAGAACTGGAAAAACATAAACCCACAACCATCCTAATCATCCTCTCCCTAATGCCATGATCCCGCGGTCACACCTTTCCTTTTCCTTTACCTGCAACACAATTAGGAAAAACGAGTTGCGTAAGTATTAATAAATAGTTAGTGAGAACGTCTACAGGCTAAACACGATTAACCGAACAACAATTAACAATAGTTTAAAAATATTGAAATCAAAAATCACAGGGTGTCGATCGACACATCTTACGGTGTCGATCGACGCTGGTTCTACCTTCGTGTCGATCGATTCACCATAAGGTGTCGATCGACACGAGGTTTCTTCTCCGAAACCGAGAAGCATAAGACACACGAACACACGATTTCAACTCAAACATCACACGATATCACCACACAAACATCCAGGAAAACCATTCTTAAATATCTAAACATCGCCGTGAATCGCTATTCGATAACTCAACCTATAGACACGCACTCACCTCGGGAACGGTTTGAATCAAGGAAAATCCCGACTAGAACAGGAGGAATAACTCGCGACTCCCTTCACCAAATCAGGTTCTGAAAACTGATCTGGAAACTAGACACCGAGAGCTTTCCAACGGTGTATAGAACTCCTTCCAAATCCCACCATAACGTCGGCAAAACCCTCCACAAAACCGGCTATTCGCAACCAAAAACGCAGAAACTGCACGAACTAACCAAGTTCCAAGGACCATAACTCAGCGAATAATCAATCAATCCACAAACGGTTTTCACCGGAATCAAGCCTAAGGATCAGAGAACTTACCACCAAAGTCCCACTCCAATCCGATCACGACAAACCGAACAGCAACGAGTTCTAACGGAGGAGTCAACCACGACGAACGGCTTACGAAAAACACTCGGAAATCTCTCGATTCTCTCACACACGGTTTTCTGTGGTTTTTTCCTTGGGAATGCGGCCACAGAGACTGATCAGAGCCTTAAATACTCGAGCCCTAGGCTCCTTAAACCGGCCCAAAACAAATCGAACCAAAAATTAAACCTAAGTCTAATTTTTGGCTCGTGTCGATCGACACAGCACCTGCTGTTCGATTCCTCGAGAAGTCACAACTCGTGTCGATCGACACACACCCTCTGTGTCGATCGACGGGTCTCCAAAATCACAATTTTGGATTACGGGCGCTACAGAAAAAATGTTTAATCCATGAATTTTTTTTTTAAAAATTCGATTTTGGTTACCAATTTGAGTTTTTGATTGAATTTTGGTTACGAATCTAAGCCTTTTATTTGATTTGGTTTACAAATTTGAGCTTTTGATTCGATTTTTGTTCATATCTGGGTTTTGGTTAATTTTTGGTAATATGTGGGTTTTTGTTGTTTTTTTGTCAAATCTGGGTTTTGGTTATTTTTAGTGTTTTCCCGTTTTTATAAAGTTTTTAAACAGTTTTATAAGACTTTTTTACATGTCATTAAAAACTAAATAGTGAAATAATTTATAAGGTTTTTAAAAGGTTTATAAGATTTTTATAAGGTTTGTAAAGTTTTTAAAAGGTTTATAAGATTGTTTTAAAACCTTATAAAACTGTTTAAAAACTTTATAAAACTTTACAAAAACCTTATAAAACTTTACAAAAACTTTATAAACAGTTTTACACGGTTTTTAAATAGTTTTATAAGGTTTTTTTAACAGTTTTACTAAACCTTTTAAAAACATGATAATTTTTTTAACAGTTTTATAAGATTTTTTTAACAGTTTTATAATGTAAAGGCAAAACCTTACCCTCCCAAAAAAAAAAAAAATCTATACCCTAAATGCATAATAGTTAACCCAAACTCGAAAATTTGAATTTGCTTCTTGATCTCTTCTTCTTCTTCTTCTTCTTCTTCTTCTTCTTCTTCTTCCACGTTCTTCGTCAACAACAACACCTCCTCAGATCTTCTTAGCGGAAATCACGATAGAGATCAGAGATAGTGAAATTAGAGATGACGAGAATCGAATTCAATTATAGTAAAATCCGATCTCATGATGGCGATTTGGTAGAGAAAAATAAAATGAAATTTGGTTGAGAAAAAAAAAATTGGATCTGGGAGATTTGCTGAGAGAGATGAGAGAGAAAGTGAAATTTTTTTTTTCATTTAAGTGAACAGTGGCATAATTGAAAAGTGGCATGCCAATAGTGGCATAATTCAAAAAATTTCATATTGTTAACAAATAAATGATATTATTCGTTTTCAAGAACAAATTTTAATTTTATGATTATGCTCCATTGGAATTTATTCAAGAGGAAATTTGGAAATATACCTCTTTTGTGTTTTTAAATTTGAAAAATACACTTTTATTTTTAATTTTTGAAAAATACATTTTAGGGACATTAAATTTACTAAAATAACCTTAATGAAGTTGAATAATAATTTATATTTTTTGTGTAATAATATATTGTTAGCCTCAGTCTATCATGGAACAACACGAAAGATTACGTCATTATTTTTTTAATTGAACAAAGTGTCTATCTAATACACCAAACAAATTTTTAGCTTAAGACAATGGAGTTGTGTTCTAATGCTCTGAAGAAAACTAAATGATTCATTTAAATCTATCAATCAAAATAGTTTGGTTTGCAAATTATAAATTATTAATCAAAGTTTCATCGAACTTTCTCATGCTTTTCTTTCGCAAAACTGTGAATGTTCTCATGTCTTCTCTTCGTACACCGATCTAGTTATTTTCCATTCACTCTCTACCATAATTTATATGTGTCACAGTTATATTTTTCATCATTATTGTATTTAAAGTAATGTCTACTCGTTATTCTCTTTCAAAAAAAAAAAAAAGTCTTCTCGTTATCGTTGTATCTTTATGATTTTATATATTTGTGTGTTATGTTTTGACGCTATAGTTTATCTGTTCTTCATTCTTTTCACATGCATGTGGTGTTTTAGATTTTTTAAAAAAAGAATATACTTTCCCTATTGGTTTGAAGATAGTTGTTGACTACTATTGTGGTAATGGTAAAAATGAAACAAGGTCAGTTATTCTCTTTGTTTACATTAGCATCATAAGTTTGATTTAGATTTACATTATATTAAATTTTAAATTAATAAAACATATTTATCTCAAATGAAAATAAAATAATTGTCAAATACGACTCCAGATAAGTTCTGTTTTTGTTAAGACTTGCCAGATAAGTTTTAATAGTTTGACTAGATCGGACGTTCGTAATAAATTCTGGTACATTTATCACTTTGGTTACGCAGTTTCCTTATTACTAGAGTCTGGTCTCATTTTTGATTTTCTGTAAGGTTAAGTATATTTCGTGTTTCTTGCACAAAAAGAACATAAATTAAATCGTGGGTGGTATTAATATGAGTCGATCTTCCGAATTAAAGAGACCAATATGCTCGTCAGACTCAAAAAGGCTTTTGGTTTCTTGCAAGTTCACGAAAGATTTGGGAAGACATTGACGAGGAGTCTGAACCCTTTAATATTGTAGCATTAACAACCAGGAAGAAACTAGTGTGAAAAAGCCTCATGATGGTATTGGTTCAAATGATAAAAAGTACATTTTGGACAAATTTAAAAGACAAATTAGGATTGTAGAGATGATAAAAAGGTAAATTTGGTTAATAACCAAACTATATAACCAAAAGTACATTATGTGGACCAATCGTAGCCTTTAAATCTTAGTCAATTGGTTAGTTATTGAGTTTATTATTTATGCTAATTTCTCAAAAAAATAGTTTTTTAGATTATTTTATAGAAAGGTAAATCATTTAAAAAATATATAAAAGACATCTCAAATGTTATTAAGTGAGTTCTATATAGAAAGGATAGATTAATACAGTAAATATTTGAATTCTATACAGAAAAGATAAACATAATTTGTATAATAAATTTTTTGTCTTCTTTTTTAGATAAAATTGATATTGTAAAGATTTTAAACAATTTTCCTTTTTTGAATGAAAGCGTGTTGAACAAAAAAAAATTGAAGAAACGTAAAAAGAAAGAATAAATAAATATCTCCGTGAAAAACCAAGAGGCTCTCTCTAAAAAAAAGAGCTCTTCCTTCTCTCTAAAAATGAAGAACTGGAAAGAAGAAGATTTAGGCCTGGGAAAAAAAACCGAACCGAACCCGCCGAACCGAAGTTAACCGAATCGAAACAGAACCGATTTACTGTTCATAACGATCGGTATGATTTTTTAAAATTTCGGTTAACCGAACCGAACCCGATAACCGATCGGTTAACCGAAGTTTTTTAATTTATTAATTTTTTTTTAATTTTTAGAACCAATTTAAACCAATTTAGACCAAAAGTAACCAAATTTAACCAATTTAGATCAAATTAACCGAAAATAACCGAAATAACCAAACCGAATTAACCAAAATTAACCGAAATTAACCGAAAACACATAAAATTTACCAATTTACCGAAAACTTTGGTTATATTTGGTTATATTCGGTTAACTGAAAAAAACCGATAACCGTACCGAACCGAAAAAAGTTCGGTTAGTTTCGGTAGATTTTTTAAAAACCGAAAAAACCGAAAAACCGAAAAACCGAAAAACCGAACCGAAACCGAACCGATTAACCGAAGTCCCAGGCCTAAGAAGATTAATTGCCCGGCGTCTCGCCGGCGTCGTGGCTTTATATATTTATTTTATGTTAGTTTTTCTTCATGTTGTAGATCTCTTTTGTCTTTCCGATCTATAATCGGATTTGTTTCTTTCTGTATAGAGGGTTTTTTACCGGCTCGACCAAAGTAGTTTTCCGATTCATTCGGATTTAGTCTTCTTAGATCTATCTACCTTTTGTTTTGAGCTTATTTTAATCGATTGTTCTTGATCAATTTTCTCTTAATAGTCTTACCCTCAATTTTTTTTCTGAAAGTTGTCAATCTCAATTTTCCGTTTGGAGCCGTTATCGGCTATATATTTGAGTTTTTTTTAAGAAAAAGACTAGAGATGGAGGATCAATTTCTAAAAGATTGAGTGAGATTTAGCGGATTTCGGTTAGGGATCTTCTTCCCGATTTCTTTGGGGTTATTCCCGTGTTTTTCATAGGGCGGTTAAGAAATTTGATCAAGTTCTTCGATATCAATTGATGAATGGTAGCTGATTATTTTGGAGTTGTTTCCAAGGTGAAAATTCTTAAATTTTTTGATCTGGAATCTCCGTGGCAATCTCCAGTGGTGGCAATCTCTGGTGGTGCTTCTCCTTATATTCTTTAGATGCCTGTTCTACATTAGCCCGGGGCACGGAGCGGATATCCGGAAAAAATCGAGTATCCACGATCCGCTCCGTCCAACAAGAATATTTGATTTTTCGATCCGATCCGATCCGTTAGTTTTTAGATATCCGTAAATTTGGATAAATTTTTTCTTAATCTCTGCGAATATCCGATCCGATCCGTTATAAGTCGAATATCCGAAAAATTCCACGAATATCCGCGATCCGCGATCCACAATCCGATTCGTTAAAAATACTTTAGAAACTCAAAACTCAAAAAAAAAACTTCTTTTGCTTTGGTTTGTTCACAACTTTTGGATATGCTTTACGACCATCTTTATGGAAACAGAGTCTTGATTTTCATTGGTCCGTAGAAAATTATTTGGGGTTTTCTTAGGTGCTATCTAGAAAGAAAAAATTAAAACATTAGAACAGGTAAATGAGAGACAAAAATAAACCCTCGCAAAATTCCAAACAAAACAAGAAGATTTGAGAAAATAAAGAACCAAAAAAGTTTGATTGTCCAAGAAAAAAGCCAAAAAATTTCAATTTTTACCTGTTCATGGCGAACTTTGTGAAGGAATATATGAGAGACAAAGCAACTAGGTTTCTTACGATTGATTTTTACCGGTAAGATTATAAGAGGTTAAACAAGGGTTACAGAGATAAGATGGAAAGCTTCGTGTGATGAGGAGAGAAGGTGTGATTTCCTAAGAAACTAAGTTTTGGGAAAAGGAATCGACAGTAATCCCATTTAGCATTTTAATATTATTTTGTTTGTTTGTGCTTATGATTCGGTCCTGTACAATTTCCCTCGTTTGTACCTAACCAAAAATCAATAACTAACATTATTAGATGTATATGTATCTATACCTATGGATATATTATATATATATATATACAAATATATATAATAATACGGATCACTCGGATAATGATTTTTTCTAAAATATGATTTTTTCTAAAATATGATTTATGATTTACTTTGTTTTTTACATATCATCCATTTTAATATTTGCTTTGGTTTGAAACTTGATGGATATTCGATTTTTTCGGTTCGGATTGAATCCATTTTTTTTCGAGCCCTATTCTACATGCAGCAGATTAGATTCCTTTTGTTTGTTGTTGTAACACGTGTGTAAGAGTATATGGGCTTCGAAATAATCGTGTATTGTCAAGTCCATTATTTGGGCTTTTATCTTTAATGAAATGTTGTTGCCGGCAAAAAAAATAAAAAAATATCTCAGTAGGACCGGTGGGGGGAAAAGTATTGTAACGAAGAAAGACAAAGACGTGGCACCAATTCATAGATTCAGCGTCACGTCCATGTGACTCGTTGCGAGAGGAAGTCACAATCTAATATATATATATATATATATATATATATAACCCAAACTCATCTTAGATCATATTTAGATCGTCCTTTTCCAATCCAATCTATGACTTGGAAAAATCTGAGGTACATGAGTATTTTCATTACTTATTTCCATTTGATCTATGTCCCAAATTATATTATTCTTGATTAATATTCCATGAGTTCACAATTTCTTGATGAACCTGAGATTTTGGTTCCTTCTGATTACAACAGTCCTTTTGCTTGGTAGACTTTTTGTTATATCTCTTTGTGTGCCGAATAAATCTGAATCTTGAACTGGTTTTGTCTTAGCTTCTTTGTTTCTTTAGATTGTTTATTGGTTGAATCAATCATTGATTGGAATTCTGAGTATATTCTTGATCATTTTTTCTTCATTTTCAACGAATGATCTTGCTTCCTAGTATTATGTATACAGAAATAGTCAACAAGATGAAATCATTAGTTAATTATTATCAGGCTTTCTCAGGGACAGAAAGTTTGTACTATATATGTTTCCTTATGCTTACATTGATTCACTGCGATGTTTCTAGAATATATGCTATGTTTGTTTTGCTGTCACTGACAAAAATGATCTGACGACACGAATTCGTTGTTCATTTTATAGTCGTTGGATCAGTTACACATTTCCGAGACTAGTGACCAAAATTTTGATATAAAACAAATTTCAACATTTCATATTTTGGACTAGCCAAGTCATGGTTTGGTTTCTTTTTGGGCTCGTTGGCTATCAGCGACCAAAACCGTGTTTGACATTGAAAAGGTTTCTTTTGTCTACTAGGTAATTATGTCATCCAGCGTAGAAATTGTCAAGAAGGAGAAAGTTCATGTAAAAATGAAAACGCAAGAATCGGATCAAGACGAGAAGGGAGAGAATGTTGAGTTTGAGATGGAAGTGAAGGCGAAGTCAATAGAGAAGGTTAAAACAAAGAAAGGGGAAGAGAGTGGAGGGAAATCAAACAAGGAAAAGGAAAAAGAAAAGATAAAGGGCAATAATGATCACTCGGAGTTAGAGGAAGACAAACATGACAAGAAGAAAGATGAAAAAAAGAGTTCTAAGAAAGAGAAGCATGAAGAAGGCCATGGAGATATGGATGTAAAAGGGGAAGAGCAAGAGAAGGAACACAAGAAGAAAAATAAGGATAAAGAAGTATCACAACTAAAGGAGAAGTTCGAAGAAGAAGAAGAAGAAAAAGGTAAAAAGAAAGAGAAGAAGAAAGAGAAGGATGAATCAGGTGCAGAGGACAAAAAGAAGAAAAAGGATAAAGAGAAGAAACTGAAAGAAGAATCAAAGAGTAAAGAAGACAAGAAGACGAAAAAGGGAGAGAAGGATGACTTAGAGGTAGAAGAAGATAAAGGAAAGAAAAAGGAGAAGAAAGAAGAAGATCAAGAGGATCATAAGGAGGGAAAGAAAGAGGAGGACAAAGAGAAGAAAGAAAAGGAAGTATCTCAACGAAAGGAGGACTTAGATGAAGAAGATGGTAAAAAGAAGAAGAAAGAGAAGGGTGAATCAGGTGCGGAGGAGAAAAAGAAGAAAAAGGATAAAAAGAAGAAACCAAAAGAAGAATCCGAGAGTAAGGAAGACAAGAAGATGAAAAAGAGAGAGAAGGATGAGCATGAGGAAGAAGAGAAAGGAAAGAAGATAAAAGAGAAGAAAGAAGATGATGCAACAGATCAGGTGAAGAAAGAAGAGTATCATAAGGAGGGAAAGAAAGAGGAGGACAAAGAGAAGAAACACGAAGATGTATCTCAGCCAAAAGAGTTAGACGAAGAAGATGGTAAAAAGAAGAAGAATAAAGAGAAGGATGAATCAGGTGCGGAGGAGAAAAAGAAGAAAAAAGATAAAAAGAAGAAACCGAAAGAAGAATCCGAGAGTAAGGAAGACAAGAAGATGAAAAAGGGAGAGAAGGATGATCCTAAGGAAGAAGACAAGGGAAAGAAGAAAAAAGAGAAGAAAGAAGATGATGCAACTGATCAAGAGAACAAAGAAGATGATCATAAGGAGGGAAAGAAAAAGAAGAACAAAGATAAGTTGAAGAAGACGGAAACAAATGAGAAGGAAGCCGAGGGTGATGATAAAGGAGAAAAGAAACAGAAAAAGAAAAAAGATCAGAAGAAAGAGAAGGATGAAAAAGATAACAAAGAAGACAAGAAGGAGAAAAACCTTGAAACTGAAGTGTTGTCTAGAGACATTAAATTGGAAGTACCAGAAGCTGAGGGAGAGGAAGACAAGGCGAAAGACAAGAAGAACAAGAACAAAAACAAAAACAAAAAAGACGAGGAAGAAGATGATAACGAAGAGAATAAAAAATCTAAAGGAGAAGACAAAGAGGGTGATAAAGAAGGGAAAACAAAAAAGAAGAAAGATAAAAAGAAGAACAAGAAGGAAAAATCAAAGGAAACGAAAAAGACAGAGGATGAAGAAGAGAAGAAATCTCACACTGAAGTGGAAGCGAAAGGTGTCAAAATAGAAGGATCAAAAGCTGAAAATGGTGATGAAGAAAAGGGCAAAAAATCAAAGACCAAAGAAGAAAAGAAAGACAAAGATGTGAAGAAGGTAAGTGAAACCAAGAAGAAGGGTAATGACATTGGTGAGCTGAAAATAAAGTTGGAGAAGATCAATGAAAAAATAGCAGCCTTAATGGAGGAAAAGGCAGAAATTGTGAATCAGATTAAAGATGCAGAGGGAGAGCAATGAGTGGGAATAATCCGAACTTGTAACATCCACAGAGAAGGTGAGGCTACATGTTTCTTGGTACAGTTGCACTGGAGTTTAATCTTTTTTTTTTGTTTTTTTTTCTTTGTTGAGTTGTGTACATTAAAATGGTTCTTGTACCATTTTATGTTAATGTTGTACTTGTGATTTTTTTTTCTATATTTACTATTTAAAATCTTGCTTCAGGGTTAGGATGAATTTGTGTTCAAGAGGTCTCATATTCCAATGAAGTACATTTTGACATTCTAATAGAGAAAAAGACAATATTTTTTTGCTAGTAGCAAAACGCATGTAAAAACAAAATGTCACCTACTAGCCCTATATTTGTCATGGGTGTCATATAGCTCGCAAAAGTGATCTGCGACGCACAAAGTACGGCTGGGCACGAAGCAAATATTCGAGAAAATACATGTATCCGTGATCCGATCCGTGTTAAACGGATATTTGATTTTCCAATCCGATCCGATCCGATCCGTGAAATTTTGGATATCCGGAAATTCGGATATCCGAATTTATTTTTGCTATCCGCGGATTTCTGATTCGATCCGTGAAAAATCAAATATCCGAATGTTTTTAAGATATCCGCGATTATCTGATCCGGTCCGTTATTATTTTTAATTATTTTTCAATTTTTTTGTAATTTAATCATCATAAAAATTAAATATTTTGTGAAAATAAATGGGTTAACAATAAAACCTAATCATATATATTAGACTTACATGTTATTTTATATAAATGACATGTATTTGTATATATATACGGATCGGATCGGATAATGGTCTTTTCAAAAACACTATTTGTGATTTGCTTTGTGTTTGACGGATCACCTATTTTAGTATTTGCTTTGCTTCAAAACTTTGCGGATATTCGAATTTTTTGGTTCGGATCAAAACGAATCGCGGATCGAATCGGTTTTAACGGATTTTTTGCCCAGCCCTAAAGTACACCTTGATCCAATAATCAAACAAGTTTGAACCTATAACTAACCTTATTGATTAAAATAGGTCCAAGTTTGGTTCTTTTAATCAAATCCATTTGGGTTCCCCATTTGAGAAACACCAACAATGCATTGTCACATTAAAAATTAGCAAAAGACATTAGCATTCCGTTTCTTGTGGCCAATGCATACTTCACAACATATTTGGTATTTTGCATTACCAAAAAAAAAAAAAAACATATTTGGTATTTTCTCTTTTTCCTTCAACAACATTTTGTCGAGGTAAAGATTATATAATTTCAAAGTCATAAAAGATTCGCGTCCTATAAACAACCACATTAAAAAATGGAGTAAAAAAAATTGTCAGAGATAATTAATTCGTAGAAATCTTCATCAATTCACCAGTGTTATAGTTTGGTATAAAATATAGATAAAAACATTTCCTTGTCTATTTTAATATTATTACTCGACCACAATTAGGGCATGTACAATGGTGACACCGAAGGGTCTAAAGAGGTGTTCCTATAATATAAAAATATTAAAATTTGAGTAAAAGGAAGAAAGAGTGTTTTTGTGGGGTATATTGAAATATAAAATTTGAGTAAAAAGAAGAAGGAGAGTATTTTTGTAGATAAAATTAGATCTTTTGGAGAGAGAGGATCCAATATTGGATCTTTTGGAGAGTGTGTTTAAAAGGAAAAGAGAGTGTTTAAATATAAAATTAATAAAAGTTGAGTAAATGGATGAAAGAGAAGGTATAAAGTTGAGTAAAAGGAAGAGAGAGGGTGTGTTTTAATAATTTAAAAATCAAATTAGACCCTTAAGGGTGAGCATTGTACATGCTCTTAGAGCATGTACAATGGTGACACCGAAGGGTCTAAAGAGGTGTTCTTATAATATAAAAGTATTAAAATTTGAGTAAAAGGAAGAAAGAGTGTTTTTGTGGGGTATATTGAAATATAAAATTTGAGTAAAAGGAAGAAATATAGTGTTTTTGTGGATAAAATTAGATCTTTTGGAGAGAGAGGATCCAATATTGGATCTTTTGGAGAGTGTGTTTAAAAGAAAAATAGAGTGTTTAAATATAAAATTAATAAAAGTTGAGTAAATGAATGAAAGAGAAGGTATAAAGTTGAGTAAAAGTAAGAGAGAGTGTGTTTTAATAATTTAAAAATCACATTAGATCCTTAAGGGTGAGCATTGTACATGGCTTAGAGCTAGAGCTAAGACACCGAGACCTAAAAGGTTCCAGAGCTAATAAGCGATCTATTAAGCTCTCTCTCCAATGGTCACTCTCTTTTTCCGCTACATTACGTTCTCCTACTCCTTTATTATATCAGTGTCACTGGTTTTTCTCATTCTCCGGCATCCCTTTGCGGCGGCGAGTTGTCAATCTCCTCCGGTAATTTTTAACTTTGGAGATTCTAATTCGGACACAGGCGGACTCGTCGCTGGACTCGGCCACCCCATCGGCTTACCTAATGGCCGCTTATTTTTCCGGCGGTCCACCGGCCGTTTGTCCGACGGACGTCTACTCATCGATTTTCTCTGTAAGTTAAAAACCGAAAGAAACTCTGTTTTGCTTCTGATTGTGTCCGATCGACCCGTCCGTTCGCTTCTTGAGTGTACGGCTCAGATCACGCCATCACGGTAAGGACATTAATGTCGGTGATTTGCAGGTGTAATCCATAAAACAAATTCGGTCATATAAATGTAGTAGGACCAAGTGGGTCACATGTACAACATGTTTAGACAGTTCGAGTGAATGTTTTGACGTAGATTTACTTTTCGTCTTTCTTATTATTGTTTTGTTTTTTTCAGTTAAACATTAATTTGGTTTGGTTTTGGTTCAAAATGGTTGGTTTGGTTTGGTTATGTAACTTAAAAGGCAACGAAATTTTAACAATTGAATATGGTTTGGTTATGTTTTGTGTAGCCTTAGTATGTAGTAGCTTCACGTTTTGGTAGATATTTGGCATCCATTTTATTTTGGTAAATGGATGTAATAAAGAGTCAATGTCACATTGCAAAGCAGGCCAAAGTTTGAATACGAGTCTCTTGAGGCCATATTTAGATTCATTGGGTGGCTTAAGGTTCCAAAACGGTGCTAATTTCGCAATTGTTGGATCCTCTACTCTCCCTAAAAACGTCCCTTTTTCCCTCAACATTCAGCTCACGCAATTCCTCCAGTTCAAATCTCGATCACTCGAGCTCGCTTCTACTTCAAGTAAACCTACCTCATCCCAAATCAATGTTGCATCTCCTCTGTTCTTAGTTAATGGTCTTGACTATATTTAGCATTGTGTGTTTTGTAGATACAATAAAAGGGATGTTTATAAGCGAGGATGGATTCAGAAACGCATTGTACATGATCGATATAGGACAGAACGACATCACCCATTCCCTTTCTAAAGGCAGCTCGTATTCTCAAACCGTCAAGCTAATCCCACAAATAGTTTTCGAGATAAAAAGCGGCATAAAGGTGATATTTCTTTGGATTAATTTGCTAATAATATCAAAACAATTAATGATTAAGAAAGTAATCAAATTTGCCATATGTTGTAAAATCATAGCCATTAGATATAGGGGAATTGGTTAGCTTTTTAGCTTTTTTTTGTTGGTTATACAAAAACAACACAATTTCCCTATTTTTGTGGCCTCAATAGTACTTTGGTATGTCATGTACTATGTAACCTTTTTTTTTTTGCTAGACAAATGTACCATGTAACCTTTTAAAACCGGTTTTGTGGTATACGTACAGAGATTGTATGATTCAGGAGGAAGGAGATTTTGGATTCACAACACTGGTCCATTGGGTTGTCTTCCTCAAAAACTTTCAATGGCTCAGAGAAAAGATCTTGACCAGCATGGTTGCCTAGCTAGCTACAACTCGGCCGCAAAACTATTCAACCAAAGATTAGATCATATGTGCGAGGAGCTGAGGACCGAATTGAGAGACGCCACCATAGTCTATATCGACATATACACAATCAAATACAGCCTCATTGCAAACTCCAACAAATACGGTAAATCATAGTATGTACTCATCTAGTGATCGAATGGGATGGCTATATCTTTAACTTTAGTCACACCAATGTAGATTTTGAGAGACCGTTAATGGCGTGTTGCGGATACGGTGGGAGTCCTTACAACTACAACATGAAGATAACATGTGAGCATAGAGGCTCTAATGTATGTGACAAACGGTCACGTTTCATAAGCTGGGATGGAATTCATTACACCGAGATAGCTAATGCTATTGTAGCCATGAAAGTGCTTTCCATGCATTACTCCAACCCACCAACTCCCTTCAATTTCTTCTGCCGTCGATGAGACCTAACTTGTGTTTTTAAGCTTGTGTCAGGTAGGGTAATCTCAAATCTTTTTATACTTTTTATACCCATTTTTTATGAATAATGAATAATTTATTCATATAATAATATATATATATATATATATATATTTAGTATATATTTAGAAAAAATATATTTATATATATATTAATTTTATTTAGAATTAGAATTAATATATTTTTTTCTATCTATAACAAACAGTATTAGTTTCTATACAGTAAAATTTTGTATTTATAAAAAAATTAAAATTTCTATAGATCCAAATTTTTTTACATAAATTGGTTTATGATTCTAAAACAGTTTAGTTGTTAGCAGGGTATTATTTAGTATTCGTACCTTAGGAAGAATACTAAATAATAAATCGAAATTCTAATAAAAAAAAAAAGGACAGCAACAAGCCCCTTATTTTGGTTATGATTTCTTTTCTTTCTATACAATCATCCAAACGCTTGATTCACGCATGATAGACTTTTGATTCAAAAAATTTGACAATTTTCTGAAAACTTCCCGTTCCTTTTGCAGTGTAAAATTGATTGAAAGGGCTTTTTTTCAATATAAAAATCAAAAGACTTACGAGGGTGTTCCAACTTAGTGATTTGCACTAACCCTAGATCCTTACGCCTGCGACAGGAATAAAAACTTTCTATTCGCCTCGAGACCCTGGACTCTTTTTTATATTCAAAAAAGGTGTATGACTCTAGTAAAATAGAACACAAAATGTCGAGCCAAGAGCACTTATATTCCTATATAAAAAGTGGCGGATTAAAAAATCCACAGCAGATCAGGTCCTTCAATTCAAGCCGCACGTTGCTTTTTACCGCATGAAGTTTTACCACAGCATTCCTCTAGTTTGTGTAATTGATTCAATTATGGAATCTAGTTCAGTCAGTATATCGTAATCTATCCTTTTTCTTTCTCTATTAATGGCATAGTGAATTTACGCGTAAAAGGTAAAGTCAGAATTCAAATGAATTCCATATTTGATTGGATATATGTCAAATAGAAATTAGAATATAAATATATATATTTTTTAATTAAAACTCTTAGAATCTACGGTTCCACCTTACTTAACCTACATCACACACAAATAAAAAAAGCAAATAGATTTTTTTTTGAATTCGTTTGAAATTATGAAAAAGAAGTTGATTCTTCTTTTCATTTCAATATTTTATTAAAAACAAATTCTATTTTTAAACAGAAACAGAAAGAGAAAGGTGGTGGACAAAGGCAATAGAAGATTGATTCCGGAATGACTGTACTCTGGGACGGAAGGATTCGAACCTCCGAATAGCGGGACCAAAACCCGTTGCCTTACCGCTTGGCTACGCCCCATTTCGATTTTTATTCAAGACTACTAAAAGAGTAATATTGCTATTGGTTGTTCGTCAATTCAATTTCAACCCAAATGAAATTATAGATTACATTGTTGCTAGAGTTTTGACACGTGTAGATAGCAAATCAAACTGACTTTATTGATCATTACATAGAATTCAATTAAGATATTGTATGAAAATATTATTTCTTTAATTCTAATAAGAGAATTAAAGGGTTTTTGATTGAGTAAGTTCAACAAAGTTTTTTTAGACTATCTTTCTTTACTTTATTTTTTTCCTTATATAAAAAATACTTATATTCAAAATATATTAATAACTCAATCAAAATGAAATTATCCACAAGAACACCAATTTTTGTTATGCTTAATATATTTAATTTGATCTGTATTTGTTTTAATTCTACCCTTTTTTCAAGCACTTTTTTAGTCGCCAAATTGCCGGAGGCCTACGCCTTTTTGAATCCAATCGTAGATGTTATGCCCGTAATACCTCTTTTCTTTCTTCTCTTAGCCTTTGTTTGGCAAGCAGCTGTAAGTTTTCGATAAAATTGTTAATACCGTCTTAGAAAAATTCACGATTTTTATTCTTCCAACAATTCAAAAGATCAAAAAAATCTTGGCGTATGAACGAACTCTTAATTCAAACATTGAATTTTTTTGGTAGCCGTACGAAATCTGGATCATTCTATTTCCTTAATTTTATGCTCTTTTCCCTAAATGAAAGAATCTAATTCGATTCGAGTTCACAAAAATATCTAGATGTTGGGATGGAAATCTGTTTCCATATGAAAGACTCGACTATTATCTGATTACAAATGACTTTCTGAAACCTTTTTTTTATTTTTTTTTTCTAGAAAAAAAGAAATCACTTAATTTTTTGGTATCAAAATTAGATATTTGGTATAAAAATAGAGAATCTATTCTCTTTTTTTTTTTTTCAAAAAAAAAAGTAAGATCCTGGAGATTGTGTAATGCTTACTCTCAAACTTTTTGTATACACTGTAGTTATATTCTTTGTTTCTCTCTTCATATTTGGATTCCTATCTAACGATCCAGGACGTAACCCGGGACGTGAAGAATAAAAAAGAAAGGGTTTTTATTGCTTTATTTAATTAGTGCAAATGCTCGAATTTTCTTAGGATTTTATCTATTACACATCATCAAAAGGAGAAAGGGAAAGAAAGGGATTCGAACCCTCGGTACGATTAACTCGTACAATGGATTAGCAATCCAACGCTTTAGTCCGCTCAGCCATCTCTCCTAAATAGAAAAGGGATACTTAATTAGGTTCCATTAGACAAAAAAAGGCTTGAAAAAAACCTCCTCCACTTTATTCTTAAAAAACTTTTTTTTTTTTTTTGTATAGATTATTCTTTATATTATATCTATTTTTTTATTTTATATTATATATATATATATAGTTTCTTTTTTATTTTTATTTTTTTTTATTTATAGTAATATATTTATCATCTATATATATTATATATATAATTCATATATATATTACTATTATATAATAATATTATATAACTTTTTATATAGAACTTTCTTAGTAATTCTATTTACAGAAAAAAATTAGATAAAGATTAGATAAAGAACGGGCTCGAACTCGAAAGATAAATAAATAAAACCACAATAATAGAAATAGAGAATCCTTTTTGAATTTTGTCTCGTTCAAACACAAGTAAAAGATCTTTTTTATTTTAATAGCTTGGCCTGGTCAGTTCCCAGCCGGGCCTTTTTTTGTTAAATGCCAAAAGACTCATCCGGTGGATTTTTAGACAAAAACGATCGGAAATTGAAAAAAAAAATGGAACCCGCTTTGACTAATTTTATTAAGTCTACGCGTAAACGCTAGAGTTTTCTAATTTTTTGCAGGTTTTTTTTATTAAACTCCCGATTACTTTGTTCGACAAAAGGTCCATTTATATGCAATAATTGCATTGTAGCGGGTATAGTTTAGTGGTAAAAGTGTGATTCGTTCCTTTAACCCCTTTAATAGTTAAAGGGTCTCTCGGTTTGATTAATTTTCCGATCAAAAACTTTATTTCTTAAAAGGATTTAGTCCTTTACCTTTCAATGAAAGATTCAAGGAAGATTATAGATTCTCGTAATTTGTATCCAAAGACTCTAATCAATTGTAAATTTGGATTATTAAATTCCGAAACAGAATTTTTGAATTGGATGACTATTTACAATTCAATAAGTATAACAAGAGGATCCATGGATAAAGCCCGAAAAGTTTCTTTCTAATCGTAACTAAATCTTCAGTTCTATTTATTGTTTGGTATAGAAAAAATTGAAGCAAAATAGCTATTAAATGAGAACTTTGGTTTACTAAAGACATCGACATATTATATTGTTTTAGCTCGGTGGAAACAAAATACTTTTCCTAAGGATTCCGTTAAATAGAAATAAAGAACGAAGTAACTAGAAAGATTGTTCGAGTTCTCCTTTTCTATCTTCTAGAAGGATCATCTAGAAAGCAAAATTTTCTGTGAAAACACCCAGACGGAAAAAAGCTAACATAGATGTTATGGGTCAATTTTGATTCCGTTCCCGTCTTTTTTATTTGGGAATTTCTCCATCCACCATAAAGGAGCCGAATGAAACCAAAGTTTCATGTTCGGTTTTGAATTAGAGACGTTAAAAATATAAAAATGATCCATAGACGTCGACTAAAACCCTTAGCCTTCCAAGCTAACGATGCGGGTTCGATTCCCGCTACCCGCTCTAAATTCTAAATAGCCCCTTTTTATTAGAGAAAATTTTCTCTATTAGAATTGTCCAAAAGCAATTGTGTATTGAATTCACTTCAATACACAATTGCTAAAAAGATTTCACATTAACAATTGGAAAGTGAAAAAACGCGAAAAGCGTCCATTGTCTAATGGATAGGACATAGGTCTTCTAAACCTTTGGTATAGGTTCAAATCCTATTGGACGCAATATAAATATAGATATAAATATATTGATATTTATCTATTATTTCTATTTCTATCTATTATTATTATATAGAATATTATAGAATATATATTTTTATCTATTTAGAAAACAGATAAGAAAGAATAGAGAATACGAAAGAAATTTTGAATGCTTTAAGATTTAATATTAAACAGATATTAATTATATACTTCTTTCTATTATATATATACTTAACTTATATACTTCTATAATATATAGAAGATATAGAATTTGTTTTTGAATTTAATTAAAGAATTAAATTGACTAAGGAATAAAAAATAAAAATGATCCTTTTCTTTTTTTATAATTTCTCCTGAAGTAGAAAACGTTCCAGTTGTTCTTGAATCCCTTCTTTCAAAAAACTTTCTGCTTCAGCGGTTAATGTCTTGGTAGAGGATATTATTTCTTGGAACTGAGGTTTATTTGTTTTTAAATAAGTGCGTAATTGAACGAGAAATTTTCTTACTTGTCCAATTTCTAATCCATCCAGATAACCATTTGTTCCGGTATAAATGGTCATTATCTGTTCTTCTACTGTGAGAGGGGCTGATTGGGATTGTTTCAGTAACTCGCGCAATCGTTGACCTCTTGCCAATTGATTCTGAGTAGCTTTATCGAGATCATAAGAAAATTGGGAAAAGGCTTCTAATTCAGCGAATTGAGCCAATTCCAATTTTAATTTTCCAGCTACCTGTTTCATAGCTTTAATTTGAGCCGCGAATCCTACTCTCGAGACAGAAATCCCTACATTAATAGCAGGTCTGATTCCAGCATTAAAAAGATCGGCGGATAGGAATATTTGTCAGAAAAAAGACTTCATAAATTTAGGGACTTGAGAACTGAACAAAAGACAGAGGGGTTCAACCGTCTTCCGAAAAGGGATGCAGCTGTGTTGAAGAGACAATTATCTCGTTTGGAAACATATCTAGGCGGGATTAAATATATGACAGGATTGCCTGATATTGTAATCATCATCGATCAGCAAGAAGAATATACGGCTCTGAGAGAGTGTATAACTTTGGGAATTCCAACGATTTCTTTAATCGATACAAATTGTAATCCCGATCTCGCGGATATTTCTATTCCAGCAAATGATGACGCTATAGCTTCCATTCGATTCATTCTTAACAAATTAGTATTCGCAATTTGTGAGGGCCGTTCTAGCTATATACAAAATTCTTGATTAATAATAAGATAAATAAATCAAATTTTTTGAGGGGGAGGGGCTCCCTGTATTTCGATTTCTAAAATCGGTTACTACTCCCGAATCGTACAAAAGAAAAAGAGATAAAAAAACAGGGGATATTGTGTGATTAGTTTAGTTGGTATCCAAAACGAAAATATAAAATTCAAATAAATAAATAAGTAAAAAAAAGGGGGGGTCTTGAATCAAAATAATTTAAAGTTCGTATTTCTGTCAGAGGGCAATATGAATGTTTTATCATGTTCCATCAACACACTAATAAAAGAAGGGTTATATGAGATATCTGGTGTAGAAGTAGGCCAACATTTCTATTGGCAAATAGGGGGGTTCCAAGTGCATGCGCAAGTTCTTATTACTTCTTGGGTTGTAATTGCTATCTTATTAGGTTCCGCAGTTCTAGCGGTTCGCAATCCACAAACCATTCCAACTGACGGCCAAAATTTCTTTGAATTTGTCCTTGAATTCATTCGAGACGTGAGTCAAACCCAGATTGGCGAAGAATACGGTCCATGGGTTCCCTTTATTGGAACCCTGTTTTTATTTATTTTTGTTTCTAACTGGTCAGAAGCCCTTTTACCGTGGAAAATTATCCAGTTACCTCAAGGGGAGTTAGCAGCACCAACGAATGATATAAATACGACGGTTGCTTTAGCTTTACTCACATCAGTAGCATATTTTTATGCGGGTCTTAGCAAAAAAGGATTAGGGTATTTCAGTAAATACATTCAACCAACTCCAATTCTTTTACCCATTAACATCTTAGAAGATTTTACAAAACCCCTATCACTTAGTTTTCGACTTTTCGGAAATATATTAGCCGATGAATTAGTAGTTGTTGTTCTTGTTTCTTTAGTACCTTTAGTGGTTCCTATCCCTGTCATGTTCCTTGGATTATTTACAAGCGGGATTCAAGCTCTTATTTTTGCCACTTTAGTTGCGGCTTATATAGGTGAATCTATGGAGGGTCATCATTAATTATAACTATTTTTTTTTCAAATATTCGTTTTTAGGTTAGCCCAATTATAGAATAGTTGGTTTACGCTATGTAAAAAACACTTGTATATGTGATATTTGATATTGACTAGGTATATATGAGTTAAAGATCTATATAATCTGCCCCACTACTTTTGTGAATTTTGATTTAGATAAGGATTCGATTAGAAGTTCGTCCTTTTTATCTGTGAATTGGCTGAAAAAAAAAAAAAGATAAAAAAAAAAAGAACGAAGAATTCAAAGAGTGGATAGGAACTAATATCAAAGTAATTCTTATTATTCAATAATCTAATTATATTATTTCAATTCAAGTTTTGGGTTATTTTAGCTGGATGAATCTTAGTGATGACTTAATTCTAATTAAGTCCTAAATTGTTGGATGATTGTATCATTAACTATTTCTTTATTTTGGTGTGAGGAACTTATCATGAATCCACTGGTTTCTGCTGCTTCGGTTATTGCTGCTGGGTTGGTTGTTGGGCTTGCTTCTATTGGACCTGTAGTTGGTCAAGGTACAGCTGCGGGTCAAGCTGTCGAAGGTATCGCGAGACAACCTGAGGCAGAAGGAAAAATACGAGGTACGTTATTGCTTAGTTTGGCTTTTATGGAAGCTTTAACAATTTATGGCCTGGTTGTAGCATTAGCGCTTTTATTTGCGAATCCTTTTGTTTAATCTTTAATCCTAGAAATCAGAAAACTCTGAACTTTTTTTTGTAGTTTTTTGAATTCTATCAAGATTTCACTCATACAATTATTCGTTGAGACAACAACCCTTGGGAAGGACTAATTTGAGGATGGGGAATTAGCACATCGATTCGCTTTCTTCCTTCCCCTTAGTCTTTTAGTTTAATGGAAACTTTTTTTTTACGGAGTGTTGCGAAAAAAGGAGGTTTAGGTTTTTAAAAATTGACATAAAACCAGGTCTCAAATTCTAGCTTAATTCTAATTAAGTCTCATTATTATTATTATTATTGAAAATTAAAAATTTTGGAAAATACATTTGTAAGATAGAATAACTTTTTGATTCTGTTTACAAATATCCAAATAGGTAAATTAAATTATAAATTATTAAATGAAATTTTCTTTTTATTGAAAATAAAAAGAATAAAAAAAAAGATAGAGGTTTTTTTATAGTTTAGCTAGAAGAGGAGATTATATGAAAAATTTAACCGATTCTTTCGTTTACTTGGGTCACTGGCCATCCGCCGGGAGTTTCGGGTTTAATACCGATATTTTAGCAACAAATCCAATAAATCTAAGTGTAGTCTTCGGTGTATTGATCTTTTTTGGAAAGGGAGTGTGTGTGAGTTGTTCATTTCAAGAATAGGCTGGATTTACCCAGTGGCACTATAACTAGGAAAGAGTGCCTAATCCTGCGAATTACTTCTGAATAAAAAAAAAACATATTTTAGAACCATAACATTTCGTTATTCTTTGGTAAGTCCACTTTACTTTGATTCTCTATCAACCAAAAATTTGGGACCCTTTTTTAACATGGTTAAAGCTAAACCGTTTGAAGTTCAGATGCAATGCAACATGGTACTCTTTCTACTATAATGTAGTCTAATTAAAAATGTAGTCTAATTAAAAAATGAATAAGATTTTCAAAAAAAAATAGTTAGCCTTTTTTCGATATAAAACACTCATGTCGATAAAAATTTTTGAGTCTTTTTGTATAATGCAGAATTGATAACCTACGTATAAAGTAATAAGAATTCTTTGGATTTCCAAAAAAAATAAACAACTTTGCTGACAATTATCGATTTTTTATTGCCTTATCGAGGATGTTATCCCATTTTTAAATTGGTTTATTCTGCAGCAGCAAATGCTAGTCACAATAAGGGTTTAAAAGAAACCAATTTAGTCATTAGTAAAGCTGAAGTGAACCAAGGAAATACTGTCAAAAAATTAAAACCTCGGGCACGAGGACGGAGTTACCCAATAAAACGATCCACTTGTCATATAACTATCATATTGGAAGATACATCCTTCTATCAACAATATGACGAATATTTAATGTATTTAAAAAAACCTGGATGCAGTAATGAAAACAAAAATCTAACATGTTATGATACATATAGTAGTGGAGGCCTATGGGACAAAAAATAAATCCACTCGGTTTCAGACTTGGTACAACCCAAAGTCATCATTCTCTTTGGTTTGCACAACCAAAAAAGTATTCTGAAGGTTTAGAAGAAGATAAAAAAATACGAGACTGTATTAAAAATTATGTCCAAAAAAATATAAGAATATCCTCTGGTATGGAAGGAATTGCACGTATCGAAATTCAAAAAAGAATCGATCTCATTCAAATCATAATCTATATGGGATTTCCTAAATTATTAATTGAAGATAAACCACAAAGAGTCGAAGAATTACAGATGAATGTTCAAAAAGAACTTAATTGTGTCAATAGAAAACTCAACATTGCTATTACCAGAATTTCCAATCCGTACGGGCATCCTAATATTCTGGCAGAGTTTATCGCATGCCAATTAAAAAACCGTGTTTCTTTTCGAAAAGCAATGAAAAAAGCTATTGAATTAACTGAACAGGCGAATACAAAAGGAATTCAAGTACAAATTGCAGGACGTATCGACGGAAAAGAAATTGCACGTGTTGAATGGATCAGAGAAGGCAGAGTTCCTTTACAAACAATTGACGCTAAAATTGATTATTGTTCCTATACAGTTCGAACTATTTATGGGGTCTTAGGAATAAAAATTTGGATATTCGTAGACGAAGAATAAAAAAACTTTATTTGTCTTTACATTTTATCCACCGATAAAAAACGAAAACTATGTAGTATAACACTATAACAGTAATAAAAAAAACTTCAGTTTTCTTTTTTATGTTTAAGAAAAAAATAAGCAATTCTATAAGGTTGAATAAAAATTTTCATCAAAACTCCTTTGATATAATTGCTATGCTTAGTGTGTGACTCGTTGGTTTAGGATTCGATTAGATTAAGATAAAAACAAGAACTTACCTATTAAGAGCTAAGAGCAACTAATAACTATAATTAATAAATAACCTAAGCAACTCATTGCTTCGCATTATCTGGATCCAAAAAAATCAGTCAAGATATGATAGGCGGATCATATCATTGTAGCAACTGAATTTTTTTTGTAAAAAAAAACGAATAAAGAAATATTATTATTAAGTTATGAAAGGTAATCGAAAAGTATGCGGATAAATGGAAGGATGAAAGAAAGAGAGAAAAAATTGAATATTAATGATATATGATTCCAATTTGGAAAGTCTATGAGGTCACTGTAAGAAAAGCAATGTAATAAAGCATCAATACATATTCATTCATAATCATTAGATAAATCTGTTCCAAAAATAAAAAATTAAGAGCCTTGAGCCAATAAAAACTGAGAAAATTGACTCAAAAACGAATTAAAAAAAAAATGTAAAATTTCATGTAAGCGCTCCATTGTAGAATTCGGGCCTAATGATTAATCAAGAAGCGATGGGAACGACGGAACCCATGAATATAGAGGATTCTAGTGAAAAAAAATCTTAGTAATTCATTGGACAGGATGGCGGAATAAACCAGAAACTTGATTATCTATTCTTATTTTGATTCTGAGACCTCGTGGGATAAACATCAAACTGAAATAGGTATGACAAGAGTAAATATTCGCCGGCGAAAAATATGTTTTCTGTTTATTGTCAATAAAAGAATAATAAAATACGAAAAAAAGAAAAAGATAAAAGAAAATAAGGATTTGTTAGAATATTCTAACTCTAACAAAAACTACATTCGAGATGATGATATTACGTTTACGTTATTTTTTAATAATTTGAATAAATAGAATATAGAATTCATCTGGGATTCCATTTCGAAAAAGACATACACAAGTTTCGAAAATTTAGAAGAGATAAGCGGGAATTCAAAAAAATACCATGATTAATAGGATTAATCATTAACTACATCTATATCTTAATACAAGCTTTTTTGGTCCTTTTATTCGTGAGGAGCTGGATGAGAAGAAACTCTCACGTTCAGTTCTGTAGTAGAGATGGAATTTCTAATTTAGAAAAAACCCATCAACTATAACCCAAAAAGAACCAGATTTCGTAAACAACACCGCGGAAGACTAAAAGGAATATCTTCCCGTGGGAATCGTATTTGTTTTGGCAGATATGCTCTTCAAACACTTGAACCCGCTTGGATCACCTCGAGACAAATAGAAGCAGGGCGACGAGCAATGACACGAAATGTACGATGTGGTGGAAAAATTTGGGTACG
>OY755209.1:28173229-28178229 GCA_963576765.1 Draba incana
AGATAGAATCAGACCGATTCCCTAAATACCTTTCTGGATATTCCTCAATGCCCCGGCTATTCACGGAACGTGAGAAGCGAATGAATAATAATCTGCTTCCGGAAGAAAGCGAAGAATTTATTGGGAATCCTACAAGAGCCACTCGTTCTTTTTTCTCTGACAGATGGTCAGAACTTCATCTGGGTTTGAATCCTACTGAGAGGTCCACCAGGGATCAGAAATTGTTGAAGAAAGAACAAGATGTTTCTTTTGTCCCTTCCAGGCGATCGGAAAATAAAGAAATAGTTAATATATTCAAGATAATTACGTATTTACAAAAGACCATCTCAATTCATCCTATTTCATCAGATCTGGGATGTGATATGGTTCCGAAGGATGAACTGGATATGGACAGTTCCAATAAGATTTCATTCTTGAACAAAAATCCATTTTTTGATTTATTTCATCTATTCCATGAACGGAAGAGGGGGGGATACACGTTACGCCACGATTTTGAGTCAGAAGAGAGATTTCAAGAAATGGCAGATCTATTCACTCTATCAATAACCGAGCCGGATCTGGTGTATCATAAGGGATTTGCCTTTTTTTATTGATTCCTACGGATTGGATCAAAGACAATTCTTGAAGGAGGTTTTCAACTCCAGGGATGAATCGAAAAAGAAATCTTTATTGGTTCTACCTCCTATTTTTTATGAAGAAAATGAATCTTTTTATCGAAGGATCAGAAAAAATTGGGTCCGGATCTCCTGCGGGAATTATTTGGAAGATCCAAAACCAAAAAGAGTGGTATTTGCTAGCAACAACATAATGGAGGCAGTCAATCAATATAGATTGATCCGAAATCTGATTCAAATCCAATTCGAATATAGTCCTTATGGGTACATAAGAAATGTATTGAATCGATTCTTTTTAATGAAGAGGCCTGATCGCAACTTCGAATATGGAATTCAAAGGGATCTAATAGGAAATGATACTCTGAATCATAGAACTATAATGAAAGATACGATCAACCAACATTTATCGAATTTGCAAAAGAGTCAGAAGAAATGGTTCGATCCTCTTATTTTTCTTTCTCGAACCGAGAGATCCATAAATCGGGATCCTAATGCATATAGATACAAATGGTCCAATGGGAGCAAGAATTTCCAGGAGCATTTGGAACATTTCGTTTCTGAGCGGAAGAGCCGTTTTCAAGTAGTGTTCGATCGATTATGTATTAATCAATATTCGATTGATTGGTCTGAGGTTATTGATAAAAAAGATTTGTCTAAGTCACTTCGTTTCTTTTTGTCCAAGTTACTTCGTTTCTTTTTGTCCAAGTTACTTCTCTTTTTGTCTAACTCACTTCCTTTTTTCTTTGTGAGTTTCGAGAATATCCCCATTCATAGGTCTGAGATCCACATCTATGAATTGAAAGGTCCAAACGATCAACTCTGCAATCAGTTGTTAGAATCAATAGGTCTACAAATCGTTCATTTGAAAAAATTGAAACCCTTTTTATTGGATGATCATAATACTTCTCAAAAATCGAAATTCTTGATCAATGGAGGAACAATATCACCATTTTTGTTCAATAAGATACCAAAGTGGATGATTGACTCATTCCATACTAGAAAGAATCGCAGGAAATCTTTTGATAACACGGATTCCTATTTCTCAATCGTATCCCACGATCAAGACAATTGGCTGAATCCCGTGAAACCATTTCAGAGAAGTTCATTGATATCTTCTTTTTCTAAAGCAAATCGACTTCGATTCTTGAATAATCCACATCACTTCTGCTTCTATTGTAACAAAAGATTCCCTTTTTATGTGGAAAAGGCCCGCCTCAATAATTCTGATCAAGACAATTGGCTGATCAAGACAATTGGCTGAATCCCGTGAAACCATTTCAGAGAAGTTCATTGATATCTTCTTTTTCTAAAGCAAATCGACTTCGATTCTTGAATAATCCACATCACTTCTGCTTCTATTGTAACAAAAGATTCCCTTTTTATGTGGAAAAGGCCCGCCTCAATAATTCTGATTTTACGTATGGACAATTCCTCACTATCTTGTTCATTCACAACAAAATATTTTCTTCGTGCTGTGGTAAAAAAAAACATGCTTTTTTGGAGAGAGATACTATTTCACCTTCGTCAATCGAGTCACAGGTATCTACCATATTCATATCTAACGATTTTCCAATTAGATCCGATCCATTAGTTCGTAGAGCTATTTACTCGATTGCAGACATTTCTGGAACACCTCTAATAGAGGGACAAAAAGTAAATTTTGAAAGAACGTATTGTCAAACTCTTTCAGATATGAATCGATCTTATTCAGAAGAGAAGAGCTTGCATCAGTATCTCAATTTCAATTCAAATATGGGTTTGATTCACACTCCATGTTCTGAGAAATATTTACAGAGGAAAAAACGGAGTCTTCGCCTAAAAAGATGCGTTAACAAAGGGCAGATGGATAGAACCTTTCAACGAGGTAGTGCTTTTTCAACTCTCTCAAAATGGAATCTATTTCAAACATATATGCCATGGTTCTTTACTTCGACAGGGTACAAATATCTCAATTTGATATTTTTAGATACTTTTTCAGACCTATTGCGGATACTAAGTAGCAGTCAAAAATTTGTATCCATTTTTCATGATATTATGCATGGATTAGATATATCATGGCGAATTCTTCAGAAAAAATTGTGTCTTCCACAAAGGAATTTGATAAGTGAGATTTCGAGTAAGTCTTTACACAATCTTCTTCTGTCCGAAGAAATGATTCATCGAAATAATGAGTCATCATTGATATCGACACATCTGAGATCGCCAAATGTTCGTGAGGTCCTCTATTCAATCCTTTTCCTTCTTCTTGTTGCTGGATATATCGTTCGTACACATCTTCTCTTTGTTTCCCGAGCCTATAGTAAGTTACAGACAGAGTTCGAAAAGATCAAATCTTTGATGATTCCATCATACATGATTGAGTTGCAAAAACTTCTGGATAGGTATCCTACATCTGAACTGAATTCTTTCTGGTTAAAGAATCTTTTTCTAGTTGCTCTGGAACAATTAGGAGATTGTCTCGAAGAAATACGGGGTTCTGGCGGCAACATGCTATGGGGTGGTGATCCCGCTTATGGGGTCAAATCAATACGTTCTAAGAAGAAAGATTTGAAAATCAATTTCATCGATATCATCGATCTCATAAGTATCATACCAAATCCCATGAATCGAATCACTTTTTCGAGAAATACGAGACATCTAAGTCATACAAGTAAAGAGATCTATTCATTGATAAGAAAAAGAAAAAGCGTGAGCGGTGATTGGATTGATGATAAAATATAATCCTGGGTCGCGAACAGTGATTCGATTGATGATAAAAAAAGAGAATTCTTGGTTCAGTTCTCGACCTTAAGGGCAGAAAAAAGGATTGATCAAATTCTATTGAGTCTGACTCATAGTGATCATTTATCAAAGAATGACTCTGGTTATCAAATGATTGAACAACCGGGAACAATTTACTTACGATACTTAGTTGACATTCATAAAAAGTATCTAATGAATTATGAGTTCAATACATCCTGTTTAGCAGAAAGGCGGATATTCCTTGCTCATTATCAGACAATCACTTATTCACAAACTTTGTGTGGGGCTAATAGTTTTCATTTCTCGTCTCATGGAAAACCCTTTTCGCTCCGCTTAGCCCGATCCCCCTCTAGGAGTATTTTAGTGATAGGTTCTATAGGAATCGGACGATCCTATTTGGTCAAATACCTAGCGACAAACTCCTATGTTCCTTTCATTACAGTATTTCTGAACAAGTTCCTGGATAACAAGCCGAAAGGTTTTTTTATTGATGATATCGATATTGATGATAGTGACGATATTGATGCTAGTAACGATATTGATCGTGAACTTGATACGGAGCTGGAGCTTCTAACTATGATGAATGCGCTAACTATGGATATGATGTCGGAAATAGACCGATTTTATATCACCCTTCAATTCGAATTAGCAAAAGCAATGTCTCCTTGCATAATATGGATTCCAAACATTCATGATCTTGATGTGAATGAGTCGAATTACTTAGCCCTCGGTCTATTGGTGAACTCTCTCTCCAGAGATTGTGAAAGATGTTCCACTAGAAATATTCTTGTTATTGCTTCGACTCATATTCCCCAAAAAGTGGATCCCGCTCTAATAGCCCCGAATAAATTCAATACATGCATTAAAATAAGAAGGCTTCTTATTCCACAACAACGAAAGCACTTTTTCACTCTTTCCTATACTAGGGGATTTCACTTGGAAAAGAAAATGTTCCATACTAATGGATTCGAGTCCATAACCATGGGTTCCAGTGCACGAGATCTTGTAGCACTTACCAATGAGGCCCTATCAATTAGTATTACACAGAAGAAATCAATTATAGACACTAATACAATTAGATCTGCTCTTCATAGACAAACTTGGGATTTGCGATCCCATGTAAGATCGGTTCAGGATCATGGGATCCTTTTCTATCAGATAGGAAGGGCTGTTGCACAAAATGTACTTATAAATAATTGCCCCATAGATCCTATATCTATCTATATGAAGAAGAAATCATGTAACGAAGGGGATTCTTATTTGTACAAATGGTACTTCAAACTTGGAACGAGCATGAAGAAATTCACGATACTTCTTTATCTTTTGAGTTGTTCTGCCGGATCGGTCGCTCAAGACCTTTGGTCTCTACCCGGACCTGATGAAAAAACTAGGATCACTTCTTATGGATTCATTGAGAATGATTCGGATCTAGTTCATGGCCTATTAGAAGTGCAAGGCGCTTTGGTGGGATCCTCACGGACAGAAAAAGATTGCAGTCAGTTTGATAATGATCGAGTGACATTGCTTTTTCGCTCCGAACCAAGGGATCCCTTATATATGATGCAAGATGGATCTTGTTCTATCGTTGATCAGAGATTTCTCTATGAAAAATACGAATCGGAGTTTGAAGAAGGGGAAGGAGAA
>OY755209.1:28785729-29080729 GCA_963576765.1 Draba incana
TAGACGCCTATGACATAATCTCGATAATATATCTGGAGAAAGTGAGAGAATCAGCATAAGTATATGTTAGGGATACATGCGATCAAGAAGATTTTCATATGCAAGTTTTGTGTAACTAGAAGACAGATCGAAAAATGTTCAGCCAACCTTTGACATACCTATTGAAAAAATTGGTTGCTCTCTCTACAAGCCCATTCAGCAACTGAGGAAGGATCTTTGCCTCAATCTTTAGAATAGTCAGCGTCTCAGTGTTTGTTTGAGTCAAATATGGCAGAAAAAAGAGGAGGCTGAAGAAAAAAGATATTGAAATGAAAGAAGTTATCAGAATGATCAAAAACTGGAGAATCCAAATGGTTTCAAGAAAACCGATCAAGTGGCACAAAACAACAATTTAAATAGCACACAAGGCATGTGACAAGAAAATCAAAGAAGCAATGAAAAAAAACCTGATATCTTGCCGCAACAGTTAGTAGTTTCATGGTTTAGTTGTAGACGATATCATGGCTTGATGAACAAAGGAAAAACCAGAATCCGTACTCTGCAACAATTTATAGCCAAGTATCAACTTCCACAATGTCTGGAAAGAAAACAAGTACTGTGCGTTTGCAAATCTAAATAATTTTTAACAATGACAAGAGGTGGGACGACACTTTTACATCAGAAAATTGTGAGTGTGTGAGATGTCTAAAACATCCAAAACATAGACTATATCAATTTGCCATCCTTCATTCTCTGCTGATTCAATAAAACGGCTTACACAAAGGTTCTGCCAAAATGAAACATATCAGGAAAGCATCTCAGACACTAAGGAGGGTCGAAGGTAAACTATTACAGAGCATGTCCAAACCCCTAAAGTTTGCGTAGTCATACAAATGATTTGGATTAGATCGCTGTGAACATAGGCATCGTTCAGCAAAATATCAAGGAGAACAACATCCCTTAGCTTTGAGGAGAATTTTACCAAATCTGAGACACGTTTTCAACACCTCAATGACCTGCAAAAACCGGAAAAATACCAGATAAGATATTCAAAAGAAGCAAGCTAGGAATCCATCGACTCCAATAACCAAGTTAACAACTAATTGTATAAAGAAATGGGTGTACCAAGATCTAAATATCCTAAACACCTAAGGAGATATTGTTCCAAAATATATGACACTAGTAAAACACCGAAACAACACAAGAAACAAGAGCTGAGCGATGATATCCTAACCGGTTAATTAAGACCAAGAGAAGAAGTGGAGGTGGATGATGCGTTCATGACCGTCGATTCAAATGGGTAGATATCGTCGGAAACCGAGAATCTACGTCGTTTTGGCAGGGAAGAGAGGGAGACGGAAGAGATGGAGATGGCACTGTGGAGAAATTTTGCGGCGCTGTGGCGATGATATTTCTTGTCCGGCGATGGTTGAGATCGGAGAAGGTTTGAAATGGACTGAATGAAAAATTGGAGAAGAAAACCTAGAGACCAGAGAGAGAGGATTTTTTGTCGATAGAGGGAAAGACTTAGAAAAAAATTATAATTCTGCCAAAACAAAATATTTTGGTGTGAAAGTGAATTTTTGGCTAAGTGTTTGGGCTTCTTAGGGCATGATTATCAAAGATCCCTTGGGGTCTAAAGTCTTTATAAAATTATTAAAATGGTTGTAAAAGGAAGAAAGAGAGTGTTGTTATGGGATATGTTGAAATATAAAATTAATAAAATTGGATCTTTTGGAAGAGAGAGTGTTTAAAAAGGAAGAGAGAGTGTCTAAAATTGGATCTTTTGGAGAGAAAATTGGATCTTTTGGAGAGAGTGTTTAAAAGGAAAAGAGAGTGTTTAAATATAAAATTAATAAAAGTTGAGTAAAAGGATGAAAGAGAAGGTATAAAGTTGAGTAAAAAGAAGAGAGAGAGTGTGTTTTAATAATTTTATATTATAATTGGATCCCAGGGATCTTTGATAATCATGGCCTTAATGTTATGAGGCTCCAAAATGATTTTTTGGCTTCCCGCTTATAAAAATTCATGCAAAGCGTTAATTCAATGCTATAATAGAGTTACCATCCCAACATGGTACTTTTAATAGCAGTTACCGAAATTGCGCTATCGTAATGTGCTATCAAAGACCACTTTTCTTGTAATGCCTACTCACTCACTAGTATTTTTGGCTTGAAAGAAGGTTAATGTAAGAGTTGGTAGTGGTTTTTGGTTCTCAAAAGTGTGGTAAAAGGTAAAGAAGAACCGAAAGTGTTTTCTCCGCATGCATATGTACAAACTCAAATGCAAGAAATTTTCAATTTCAATTAGGTTCAAGTTAATTCGGGGTTTAGGCTAAATATTCACACATTTACAATTTATATCAAGTCATTAGGCTTCATTGATCCTATGGTTTCAAGTGTATTGCTATACCCAAGACTTGTTCACAAATGAGGTGATTTAAATCATTGACCCCTAATTCATATGCAAACCTATATGAAAAGACTAAGACTCAATCCTACTTATATACACATGCCAATGCAACTATATGAAAAGTTGAAAATATTTTTGAATATTTTTTGAAAACTTTCAATTTTTTGTGTGTGTTTTTCTATGCTTTATATGCAATGCATGAGACTCAAAGTATGCAAAAGATGAAAATAAGATCCAAATAAAAGTGCAGTAATACATAAAGACTCCCCCGAACTTAAATTTCACCGTCCTTGGTGAAATTAAGCTAGGAGGGATGCAAAAAGAAAGAAAACATGATGCAAATGCATGGTATTTACAATGGTTTGTGGATGTTACCTTGCTTGATTTTACTTTGGATATCAGTGGTTTGAGTTGTGTGCTTTATGTTTTATTCATTTCACCTCTAATGCTCCTTTTAGGTTTCCACTTCTCAAGCATACATTCTTTTTGTGGTCTTACCATTGCCACTTTAGGTACCTTTCAATCAAAGAGTAAGTCCAAGTGATATAGATAGCTATTCTCAAACAAAATACCTATGGACTATGTGTTCATCACTCTTAAGCTAGACTAGGGATGGAATTTGTTGCATTCGATTACATAGCTTTGATATGTGATTATGAAGACTATCCTCTATGGGCTCCTCAATGCCTAAGCAAAATATTTCCAACTAATCAACATGTGTAATAATTTGGAAGATAGTTCATCATCTTAAGAGAGTCTAACTACCCTAATGTATCATCATGATTTTAAGTGAGTGTGATTGCAATGGTTAAGAGTGTGCTAAATAAGACATTCAAAAGAAGAGAAGTTTGGAAAACCCAAAGATGATAAAAAATATTTGGAAAAACTTAAGACTTGGGTGATAAGAACTTTTGAAAACTCTTTTTCTTTGAAATCTCTTTTGAAAAGGTCTGAAAGTGAATGATGCAATAAAAGATGGATGTGAAAACATAAATTTGAATTAAACCTCAACTGCATTTGCTAAACCATGTTACTGGTGTGTTGTTCATGTAATTTTAAACATGATAATCATTCATTGATGCAATGGGGTTCATACTAGAGAAATGTAGGGTGCAAAACATTGAAAAGAAGGGAAGAAGAATGCTCCCTGGGCTGTTGTTGGCATGTGGTATCGTTCAGGTGGTCGAGACGAGTTGTTGGGTTGGTGTTTCCCACCTGTATCACCCAGTCTGGGCGATACCATGGGTTCAGGAAATTGGTGTTGGTGAGCAGCATCGCCCAGATGAGCGATAGCAAGCTGCTGGGTTTGGTGTTGGCCACCTATATCACCCAGTCTGGGCGATACCAAGTCTCTAGGGTGGTGGCATCGACGTGCTGCATCGCCCATATGGGTGATATAGCCTCCTCATGGCCTTCTCTTCTTGCTTTTCTTATATTCTCCTTGCTTTTCCATGACTCCAAAGTGTTCCTAAGGTTCAAGAACAACAAAAACAAAGTAGAAACTTGAGAGAGATCATTAAAGAAAGTAAAAATGCAATGTATGTACAAAGATAAACATGGGATTGCCTCCCAAGTGCGCTTTTTATAGTCTCGAGCTCAACTTTGGTTCTTTATTAGTTGTGAGAGAGAGGAGGAGGATGAGCCTAGGCTCTCCTCCTTGGCCTTGTTACTATGGCCCTTGGTGTTTCCTTCCTTCATCTTGCGCATGACCTTGGGAACATCTTCCTTTAGAATGATATTTCCTTCCTTGTTGAGAGTGTTCATTTCTTCCTTTAATGAACCTGCATTCGGGTTCTCTTCATCAATTCGCCCTTGAGCAAGATGCATCACTTGGTATTTTATCACAAAATCATGGTCCCTTGGACCCAAGTGTTCTGGTCCTACTCCACCTTGACTTCTTTGTTGCATCCCTTGTTGCAAGAGATTTTCCCTTGTCATTAGAGGAAAAATCTTATTTCCAATCTTTGTGAAAACCATTTCATTGTTGAAAAGTCAAGCACAACTCCAACCATGGATAGGAAGGGTCTTCCAAATATAAGATGAGTAGCATCTCCATCTTGGTTATAAGTCCGTGGGCACAATGCATCCTCTAATAATCACCGGGCACTTGCGACGCCTTCCAATTGGTGTACTCATAGTTGCATCAACCAAAACAATCGGGCTGTCGTGGGGTTCCATGTGTGTAATTCCAAGCATTTCCATTAGGCTCCTTGTCATCACGATGATGCTTGCTCTAGTATCCGCTAAGGCACCATCTACTTCATGTTCCTTTAAATATCAAGATATGACAAACCTCCCCGGGTTTCCCAATTAGTCTAGCATTCGAGGTATTACTACTAAGCGTGACCTCGGGTTGTTCCTAGAGAGAGCTCCTTGCATGACTTCTTAGAAAGATGGCTTTTGCGAATTTCACCAACAAAAGCTTTTTGTCTCTCAATCTTAGCAATTACCCACTTCTCCTAATCCTCTAAACCTTCATTGGCCACTTGCAAGTTTTCTTTGGAGCCAGCCATCCCACAATAGTCCTTTGGGTTTGGTTGGGGCTTTCCCGGTAAGTATCCGGGTGGCAGTTTAGAGATGGAAGCTAGTTGCGTGATTTTTGAATCAACGCCTTTCATATGCTTATACATGTGATCGATTTTGGTGGATAACTCGCCATAAACTACATCAATGTGTGAGGATATTTCGTTGAACTTTGTTGTCGTGTCCACGGTGAGCTTTCCTTGCCCCTCGAAAACCTTGTGAAGAAGAGCCTCCATCCTATCGTCTTAAGGCTTTATCGGTTGGGTTGGTTGATTGACTCCTTGAAATTTAGGCCGGTTTGAGAAGTTGGATTGTTGAGAAGGTCTCATTCCATAGCTTTAGTTGTCGAATTTTTGAGTCCCGAGTCCTTGGCCTTGATATCCTTGTGGTTGCATATACCTTCTCTGACTTCCTTGTCCTTGGAACCTTTGGTTGTAGTTTGAGTAGGTAAATTTTCTCCCTCCTTGATTCCCTTGGTAGCGGTTTGATATTGGGAATCACCAAGCATGTGGATCTCTTCCCACCCCTCATGCATTTGCTCCTCAGTATCGATATGACAAATTTCTTCTTCCTCCATAATTTGGATTCCTTTAGACCCCTTCAAGTTCATCTTGTCCATCTTGTTCTTCATCGTTTCAAGTTGTTCTCTTAAATCCCAAAGTTCTTCACTTTCGACATTCCATGAAGTTCCTTGAGCGAGTTTATAGAAACTTGATGACCCTCAGTTTTTCTCACTTTGAGAAAGCTTCTCGATGAGTTCCTTACCTTTTTGAGCGGAGATATCCACAAAGCTACCTCTTGCAGCAGAATCAAGTAATTCGTAATACCTCTCATTCAGTCCTCGATGAAAGATGGCGAGAAGCGTGATTTCGGTCATCCAATGATGGGGACACAACTTTGTAGCTTTTGTGAACCGGTCCTAAGCCGCGTGTATTTCTTCTTGTTCGGCTTGTTGGAATTGGTAAATATCTGTACAAATCTTGGCGGTTTTCGCTTTCGATTAGAACTTCATCATGAACTCTGCTTTACATTGCTCCCAAGTCGTGATGGTTGAGATTTCTACGTTATTCATACCACTTCCATGGACTATGACAACTTCTCATGATTAACATCTTGAAATTAAATATTACCATACCTCTTCAAAGGACTATGATAAGTTCTTCAATGACAAGAATCCCTAAATCTAGGTTTGAGTTAGCTATTCTCATTCCTAGCATTAAGCCCAATTCAAATGATAGATAAATAAACCTTTAGCCCATGAATCACAAATCCATAATCAATTCATCCCTAACCTAACCAAACTTTGATCCATAATAATCCACTACTCACACATGGCTATTTGCTTGAGAGGTTTAGAGAAGAAATAAAATAAGATAGAGAAGATGATTAAAATAAAATGGTCAAAGTCCATAAAAGTCAAGGTTTATGAAATAAAAAAATAAGGGAACATAAGTGAAAGAAACTAAACAAAGAACTAAAAGAAATGAGCAAAATTTGTAACAAATGAGCCCAAGGCTCTTATTTATAGGTGCATAAGTTGGCTAGGGGCGTTTAAGTAATTTTGCTTGAAATATGCCCAGGAATATCGACCCTGTACAGGGTCATTATTTGGCCAATATCGACCCTGTACAGGGTCGGTATTTGCTGCCTGTTGACTTGTGGTCAAATGCTTCTTGTCTGGTGTATAGACCCTATGTAGGGTCGATATTTTCGACTGTCTTCTCTTTTTCCATGAATTTTGACCTCCAAATTGCTTGTAAATTCATCCCAAAGCTTCCATAACCTTCTTGATACCCGAAATGACCTAACACATACAAAAAGACACACTATACATACCTTTGGGACTCCTAGACTCTATATACACTAAACTAGTCTCTTATGCATACAATAGTGGGATAAAATGGTGTCTAAGGTAGGATTCTTATACAGAATGATAGGTTATAATGACCATTTTTTTGTCTCATCAATTCCCCCGGACTTAACCTTTGCTTGTCCTCAAGCAAACAAAAGTTCATTCCGAAAAGAAGGTTTGAAATCCGATTGATAAAATCCGTGACAATGGCTTTTCAATTAAATCACAATAGAAACATGGATTAGTTTTCTTTCCCAAAAGCATATTCTACATTCGCTCAAAGCATACTTGCGTCAACCGGATCTTTCAATCCACATGCAATTCGTTTCCTTAACCTCATTTAATCCAATTTAAGAACAATGGTGAAGTTTTTCCAATGAAACATTATCAAATCCACTTTGTTTGGTTTGGTGAGAAAAGGTTTATTTTGAAGGGGTTTTCATCATGTATTTGGGTTCTCTCGGGAAAGAACGGTACTTTTACAAAATACTAAGAGCTAAGAACAACCGATGCATACAAGGTTGGATAGTCATCTACCCGCCCAAATTCCAAGTCGTCTTACTCCTAATGTACTCATCATTTTTTTTTTTATCCACAAAAGCACCTTCTACCCGTCCTAGTCTACCCAATGTATTTCCTTTTCACACACAATCCCTTCTTTATCTTTTAACTCTTAGGGGAATAAATTGTTTTTGAGAACCATGGTCTTTTTCATTTAATTCTTGCTCTCTTTTGATCACTTATCCTCTTATTACATTCTTTTGAAAACCTTTTTCGGTTTCTTTTCCTTTATTTTTCCTTAGTTATTAGAGGATTCTTTTCTAAACTCATAGAGCTTTCTTTTCTTTTCAAGACTAGACCATGTTCTTTTCATCATTTTTCTTTCCCCTTTCTTTCCTCTTTTTTTTTCTTTTATTTACAAAGACCAAACCCATCCCCATCCTATCTAACCTAACCTATCATTAAGCTCAATAGTGAGTGAGCTTCTACATGACTATCCATGCCTTGTCGTTCTCCAAGCTCAACATGTTTTGCAAAGTAAGCGTTCATGGAAAAAGAGGCCTAACAATGCACTCACAAGTAATGTTTGGTTTCAAAAAAGGTTTAGGTAAGGGGTAATGGTAACCATTTGGATTCTCAAGAGAGTGGTAAAAAGGATAAAAGGAGAATCCAAATGTGTATATTGGTATCCACAAAGTTTCTTTTTCAAATGTTCAAGGCAAAACGCATTAACTCCAAGTTTTAAGCCATATAAGATCGAGGTTAAGTTCACTTCATGCTTTGCTTAGAGGTTTTAAGTTTCTTTGATTGAAAGATAAGAATTTCTTTTGCTTTTGGTGAAATCAAACAAGTTTAAGTTCCATCAAAACATTTAGCCATTTCGAAAACTTGTTCTTTTTGTGGATTTTCAAAACCTTTGTTTATGCTTATGCAAGAGACTATACTAACTTCCTAGACTCAATTCTAACCTAATACTAGCTAATATGTACTATCAAAGCCGATGAAATCCTCAAACTCTTGATTTTCGAAAATAATTTTTATTTGTCAGAGAGAAAATATTGGACCTGTAGGGGTCGATATTTTGGATATCTACCCTATATTGGACCTGTATTTTCGGACTGTTTGAAAATCTTTTCATTTTTTTTCGATTTTTTTTTGTTTTTTCTAAGATTTAAGATGCTAAAAAGACTAAATTAAAGATAAGAAAACAGCAAATAAGGTTAGTAAAAGATGAAATCCTCCCCCGGACTTAAATGACACCGTCCCGATGGCACTAAATCGAGAAGAGGTAAGAAAATGTAAAAGATGGTATTTACAATGAATTGAAGGATAGAGGGACTTACAGTTTCCCTAGCTTGATCTTTGGATATTGGGAGAAGGAGGAATTTTAGAATTCCATGTGGTTGGAGAAGTCATGGAATAAGTGTTGGAATGGTCCTCGTACTCTATGGTCCCATCAATGTGTAAGCTTGTTGTTTGAGACGGTGGAACACCATGAGTCTCCCCCGGACTTGGTCCATTGTGAGCTCCAAACTTTTCAAATGTGGGAGGATGATTAGGTTTCTTCTTGGAATTGCCTTTTGATACCACTTCCTCTAGATCTTCATTCCAAGGGACTTCTTCTTTTATGCTCAATGCCTTTAATGCTTCTTGTGGCTTTCCATGAAGTGGTTAAGAACAGCTTGAAGTGGTGGAAGCTTGGTTCTTTATTTTAAGATTGCCACATTTTTCAGCCTATCTTCCAAAGCATTTTGAAGTATTAGATACTTCTCCCCAGGAAAGAGTTCCGTCCGCAAGATATCGTTTAAGAGGTCCACATATGCCTTGTATTCATTCACTTTGTGGCCTTCACTCAAGTTGACTTCATCACTCATGAGAATATCCTTGCATAGATCTTCCCGCATTGTGAATCCACACTCTTTCTCTATTCCTTCAAGTTCATCATTGCGCTCTTCAAGCATAAGTCTCTTATTGCTCTTTAAAGTGGGGGATCGAAAATGGACATCGATTGGAATGATGAGTTTCTTTGCTTCATTAGATGCATCATCCTTGTTCTTCACATTGAATCCAGGGCACTCTGAGCTTTCATGCTCCTTCTTTTTCACATCATTCCCCAATGGTATAGAATGGTATAGAGGAGATACAATTCGGAACACACTTATTCAATGCAAATGCATTTTCAAGCTCAATACTTGAGGTAGAAACATTGTTCTTCCCATTACCTCTTTGACCAGTGTCTTTTATCTTGTCAGGCATATGGAGAGCGAGTACCATTTCTGCTTCTTGTAGATCATTCAATGTGTGCTTGATGAAAGTCTTGATTGACGGGAATACCTCTACTCGTTAGTTGTACCATGCATCCAACAATCCTTTAAAAGCTCCCTTTAGAACTTCGTATTTCCATTCAACATTGGACTTTCCATGCAAGCTCTTCTCTATAGTATCCAAGAAGGCTTTGTACTCCATGATATTGCCATTTCCACTCACTTCCATTGCTTCATTTGCAAGCATCGATCCACAAAGCATTTCGGCGGTTTTTTCATTTACCAAAGGTACTTCTCCTCCCATTGAAAGATTATTGTTCGGTGTTGTTTGCAAGGAGAGTCTTAGACATGAAACCTTTATGATGGCATCAGGGTCATTGGCTTCCTCCATATCAATTGACATGCCAACCTTTGAATTTGGGCTCAACTCAGTCAGTTTGTATTGATATAGCTTCCCAAAATCTTCCAATTCATCGACATTGACTGATGTCTCATTTCGATCTTGGTAGCTGATACTCTCATCCGGCATGACTGTTTCTCCCAGATTGTCTTGGCATTTCTCCTTGTTGTGTTCCTTTTCATTGGGCGTTTTCACTTCTTTGAACCCTTGAGCACACCATTCACCATTGGATGTGTCACGTTCCTTCCCATTCACAACCTTTTTGTCATATCTCTGTGGAGCTTCTTTTTCTTGTTTTTGGCCTTGAGCTTGCAGCAGCTGTATATACCTTCTCGGGAAAGGCATTGAAAGGATTTCATCAACCTTCATAGCAATAGTTTTCTCCACAATGCCACTTTGATATTCTGATTTCCAAATCAAAGTCTTGTCGGGTCCTCGGTGAGGCACATCCCAATCAATATCTTGGCGAGTTACTTGCTCAGTTCCTTGTCCTTCCCAAATTTCTGCACTCTCGCCTCTCGGATTCTCTACTCGAGTTTCCTTACTTTGCTCACCTTCCTTTGGCCCTTTTTGAGATTCTTTCTCCAAGAAACCTCTTCTAAAAGGAACTTCCCACGATGATTTGTTTTTGTGAAAAGGCTTTTCATACCTTTCATCTCTTGGTGGAAGTGTTTTCTCACTGCTTAGCTCTATGGCTTGAGCAGGTTCTTCTTTCAGCAAATGCTCATTAGCTTGAGGAGGTGTAGGGGACACTTCGGTGTGTTTGTGGAGCTTTTCATCGAATCCATCCAACTCTACGGTAATCTTGGCCATGGATCTATCAAGTTGTGATGTTACCCAACCCAAAATGCTCTCAGTTGTCTTAAAATCCTCAGGGGAATTCAATTCAGGTGAGTGGAGGTGGTCTTTTAACTCTTCTACAGCTTTGTTCTTTTCTTTGATGGGCAGAGGGTGAATATCGACCAGTAGGGGGTCGATATTCAGGTGGATATCGACAGGTCGAGGGTCGATATTTACCTGGGTTTCTTCTTTGAGGGAATATCGACCGGTAGAGGTCTGATATTTCCTCTCTGATGTGTTTTTCGAAAAATGAAATCCTTCCCCTCTTTGATCTTGTGGCTCTTCACACCTCAAACCACTCCCTTTTGGGTTGTATTTTGAGTTCTTCACCTCCACATAATCAAAATCAACCTTCTCAAATTTGGCACTTGGAAGCTCGTTTGACTCGATATCATGCTCTTGTTGCGTAAACACTATCTTCTTCATGAACTCACTGAACATGCTTTTCAAGTCCTTAACTTCCTCTTCAAGAGTTCTAAATCGAGCTTCTGTGGTTTTAGCTTCATGTAACTCTCGATCACAAGATCCTCCGAAGTTTCTTTCCGAATCGGCTAGATTGTTGATTAGCTCCTCTCCTTTAGAGATTATCATAAGCGAAAAACTTCCACCGCTAGCTGCATTCAGTGCCAAGTACCATTTGTGAGTTAGCCCATTGTAGAAGTGTCCTAGGAGAGCTTCTTTTTCGAACCCATGATGAGGACATTGTTGTGTGTATTCTCTAAACCGGTCCCATGCTTCATAAAATTCTTTGAGTGTTCCTTGCTTGAAGGTGGTTATGCTTTTTCTTAGCTCAATTGTTCGTTCCCTCGGGAAGAACCTGTGCAAGAACACTCTTTTGCAATCATCCCATGTTTCAACATTAGCACTAGGGACATATCTCTCCCACGAAGCCACTTCTCCGCTTAATGATCATGGGAAAAATGTCAGCATTAAGTCATCCTTTGATCCTCCATTCAAGAAAACCATTAAGCAAATCCTTTCGAATTTGATAAGGTGCTCTAAAGGATCGTCGTGTGGGAATCCATGGAATTTGCTCTCTCGAAGCATCTTGAGAATTGAATTTACCAATTCAAAATCACCGTTAAAGCACAAAGATGGTCTGATTCCCCTTGTTGACTGTTGAGGCGTTGCTTCATATATCGTTCCAATTCGCTTTTCCTCCATTTGGTTGTTTTGAGATATTTTCTCACTCCTTTTGGACTTCCTTAGGGTGCATTCCAATTTCCCAATATCGGTTGCTTGAATTACACTTCCTTCACTGTTACTCCTCTTCACACAACCTAAAAAGACCACATGAAGCAAAAAATACGAAGTTATACCAAGATTTCAACTTTTGAAAATTCTTTCAAGATCAGAGCGATAATATCGACCCAATAGGGGGTCGATATTCAGAATATCGACCCTGTAGGGGGGATCGATATTTTCGTTCTGTAAAGAAAAATAAAATAAAAACGGAAAAATAAAGAAAATAAAATCCGAATCCAATATCCTTCTTCAAACTCGTTAAATCGAGCGCGTAGCTCCCCGGAAACGGCGCCAAAAACTTGATGGTGTGGGTGTTTATCACTTCAAGCTTTAAATTTATAAACACCTCAAAGCTCGCCCAAGTATAAGCGAACACTCGTTGTAGCACTTGAGGGATCGAACCCAAAGGAGCTAGGAGACCTAATCTTTGTTTGAAAACCGGATATGAAAACGGATGTAAAACAAGGGGGTTTTAGTTGATTGGTTTTTGTTGGTTTTGGATCCTAGTTACACTAGGTGAAGAACAATCCGAAAATAAGATATCAAGACAAGAGTTATGGTCCAAAGCTTGGTATAATTGGTTAGAGAATAATGAATTGGATAGTGATTCATTTGGGCAATGGCAAGATCTAAATCTAGATGCTTTGGGAACACTAAGCTTAGAAATCTTTGCATCTTTAGTTACTCTCCTAACATGTTAAGCCTTTGGAAGGATACTAACGTAACTATCAACACACAAGCACATCCATCTATGTACTAATCCTACTTGTGCAACTAGAAAGCCTTCATGTCACCAAGAGAATAGCAAAGCATTAAGTTTAAGTCCCTACATCATCCAACTTTATGTATCACTTCCATGATCTACACAAGTTGAATTCATTTGAATCTTATCTTAGGAAAACCAATTGAATATTATCATACCACTTCCATGGACTATGACAACTTCTCATGATTAACATCTTGAAATTAAATATTACCATACCTCTTCCAAGGACTATGATAAGTTCTTCAATGACAAGAATCCCTAAATCTAGGTTTGAGTTAGCTATTCTCATTCCTAGCATTAAGCACAATTCAAATGATAGATAAATAAACCTTTAGCCCATGAATCACAAATCCATAATCAATTCATCCCTAACCTAACCAAACTTTGATCCATAATAATCCACTACTCAGACATGGCTATTTGATTAGCCATGATGAGCTTGAGAGGTTTAGAGAAGAAATAAAATAAGATAGAGAAGATGATTAAAATAAAATGGTCAAAGTGCATAAAAGTCAAGGTTTATGAAATAAAAACATAAGGGAACATAAGTGAAAGAAACTAAACAAAGAACTAAAAGAAATGAGCAAAGGTTGTAACAAATGAGCCCAAGGCTCTTATTTATAGGTGCATAAGTCGGCCAGGGGCATTTAAGTAATTTTTCTTGAAATCTGCCCAGGAATATCGACCCTATACAGGGTCGGTATTTGCTGCCTGTTGACTTGTGGTCAAATGCTTCTTGTCTGGTGTATAGACCCTATGTAGGGTCGATATTTTCGATTGTCTTCTCTTTCTCCATGCATTTTGACCTCCAAATTGCTTGTAAATTCATCCCAAAGCTTCCATAACCTTCTTGATACCTAAAATGACCTAAAACATACAAAAAGACACACTATACATACCTTTGGGACTCCTAGACTCAATATACACTAAACTAGTCTCTTATGCATGCAATAGTGGGGTAAAATGGTGTCTAAAGGTAGGATTCTTATACAGAATGATAGGTTAAAATGACCATTTTTGTGTCTCATCAAAGTTCGACAAAAGAAAGAACTTAGTCTCCTATCCTTCCTAATCAAGCTATTTCCTCCCCGGCAACGACGTCATTTTTGATAACACTCTTGATTTGGGTGTCGTTTAACCAATCAAAAGAGTCTCAAAACCTAATTTATAAACCCAATACTCTATCCTAGCTTCTTCTCTATGGAATGTAGCTAGTGTTAAGCTCGGGGTCGATCATGAGGAGGTGAAAGTTGATATTAGGGTAGGGTGTTATAGAATCTAGGCCTATTGATTTATTAGCCTAAGTGGCTAATGATGATATTCCTAATTAGAACAACAACTACTTAATTAAGCTAAAAACTACTAAGTGCAAGATAACAAAAGCTAATGAGAAAAATGCAAATACAACACAACTTAAGTAAATATCAAATGATGAGAGTAGGATCAAGATTAGAATGATGCAATTCAGATCTTGGTTATGGGAAAAATATACTTAGGCTCACTTAAGTACCATCTAGAAGTTTAAGGTTCTATTCTAAAATAACCCACTTCCGTGACAATAGCTATCCCATAAACCCAAACCCTACTTATGATTCCTCATGCTAATCCGGGTTTATGAGTCATTTTCTACCACCAAAAACATGTACAAACCATCTTAACAATTAATTGAAAGTGATTGTTGAAGTTTCACCCAATTCCTTGGCATGAAATTCCTAAGATTAGATTAAGGAGGTGATCAAATTCCTAATCCATATGTTAAACCCATTCAAGAAGTAGAATCTTATGTAATATAGCCTAGATAACATTCCCCATAACCATTATATCCTAATCTACATCCTAATCCTAATCCTTAAGTGAACTACTCCCTCATGGTTATGAGATTAACCATAATAAGTTCAAAAATTATTACAAACACAAAAGACATAAAGAAAGAAATGTAAAATGGATTGATAAACAAGAGTCTCAACACATGAGAAGATTCATGAGAATCTTACGAAAGAAATCTTTCACTTTTCTCTAGATTTCACAATATCTCACCAATTTCTCTCTAAACTTAGGAACAACAAAAGTGGCAACTCTCTAATTCTTGTTCAAGCTACAACTTACTCTCTAGATATGAAAATAGGATTTTATGTGGAAAACTAGGGTTTTGGGTGTCTTGGGCCGAATTGGGTTGGATTGGGCCTTCTTGGGTTAGACCAAAACTGTGTATCCGTGAGTGGTATCACCCAGGTGGGCGATACAGCCTGCATCCTCCACTGGTATCGCTGGGCGATACAACCTTCATGTTGTGTCTCGAGGTGGTCTGATCGATACATGTGGGCAATACCAGCCTCTCCCAAGCCTCTCTTCATGTTTGCTTGCTCCCAGATCACTCCCAATGCTCCATTAAGCCATCTAATTGATCCCGTAAGCTCTCCTTTGACTCCATTGCTCGTTTCCACCTATAAAACCTTGCAAAAACATCCAATATGTAAATGGAATATTCCTATAACCTATATGCGAATGTAAACCTAAATCTACATGAATATGCAAGATAGTGGATGGAAATATGATACTAAACATGTAAATGCATGAAAATAAAGTCCTAAAAATGATTAAAATGCATGTATATCAATAAACCCTAATTCTAACTATGGATCTACTCAGACATAACTGAACAAACATAAAACATCATTGCGAAGAAACTGGAATTCCTAAATAAATAAAATAGAAAGATCCAGCATGGGTTCAGAATTGAATTAACAAGAACAAAGCTTCTCCCTAAAATCTCTCAAAGTTAAAAAGCATAAAAGTATTAAGAACCTACTTTCTCTTCTAAAGAAGTATTTATAGAACCTAAAAAACCCTAATACTGTGAACATGACGTGCAAGGACTTGATTTGCAATAGAAACTCTTCTTGGTCAATTTTGGAAATTTCTCTTTTCCTTTTATAAGCTGGTCTGTCGACATTCCATGTTGGTTGGTTGAAGGTTGGAACTTGATCTCCAAAAACGTTTCTTTTCAGCTCCTAAGTGCTCCAGTTCTCTAATTCCATGCTCAAATCTCCAAACACATGATTTCCAAGTATTATACCTACAAAAGAACCTAAAAAGACTCTAAAAGATCATGTATCATGATTGAAAGCCGATAATAATTATGATACATCAGTGACCCCATCATTCGCCTACTGGAATACTCCACTCCTTAGTCGGGAGCAATCACAAGTAGATAGGGGTTCATTACACCGGTCACCCATAAAAACCAACCTGTCATGCAACAACTTATCAGAACCATTTGGGTCCAACCCAATGCAGAAGTACCACCGGCCATAACAAGGATTATACGCAGACCGAGACCCATCTTACGAGGGTATGATTGTCATTTCCAAGGTCGATTGTTGACGCATGATTTTTTTTCTAGGAGGCTATCGGCCATATAAACTTCTCCTTTGCGAACTATGAGTCAGACCTAGAGAAGGAACGATTTCTCTGAGAGGAGTTGGAGGAGAAGCTTAAAAAGCTCCGATATGAGAAGATTGACCTTCCTGAAAGGCGGGAGCTCGCTAAGGCAACAAGGCTTTCTCTTGAGGCTGACATCAAAGCCGGGAAGCAAAAATACACTACTTTCCAGCATAAGAATCGAGTTACAAAGGAGGAGAATTCACATCTTTCTAATGACCTCACCTCGATTGTTGTCAAAGTTGCCGACCTAAGGTTTGGTAGGTTGGCAATAGCTAAGTTGGCAAGGGAGAATGGATATCTCGAAGCGAGATCGGCCTGCCAGAGGCGTCTCATCTGACTTCGTGAATGTTTCAAGGTCGTGAGGAAAAGATGAACCTTCTTGTTTCTCTTGGGACTTTAAGGGCGACCCTTGATTGCTTGAGGAAGCATGCATCTCTGAACGCAACTTATGTTTATCTGGAAGGGATAACACTTGCTTTTGAAAAGCAAATTTCTGATTTCGAAGGGAAGATCACCGCATTGGGGCTGTGCTATCTTTCTGAATATGATTTTACCCTTCCTCCAGCTCTTGTTGGAAGAGAACAAAGAGAACAAAAACAAAATCTGAAAATTTCTCTTTAATTCTCAACAAGTTTACATTTAGACAATATACACACTTATATACAAAATGAATAGACACGACTAAAGAAAGAAACAAACGGACACAACTTACGATTGGACAAATCGTGACTCTTGACCAAATAACTAACTTATGTAAATGTAAACTATGTATTACATAAAACTTTATGTTATACGAGATATTGATTATAGTTCAACACTCCCCCTTAATCAAATCTCGTATTTTGCTTTGACTCCAAGCTTCTTTCTCGTACAAGGCTTAAAACTTTGCCTTCTTCCTCTTTGCCTATGAATCCGGTTTGTTGTGTGTTGTAATCTATCCTTCAAGCACACCACCATGAAACACCGACTTCAAGTCCGATTGTTTCAACAGACATTTGAACTCTTGGATTTCTCTTACCCGCAAGCTTTCTCCATGCCTTGTTCAAGTCTCTCGTGGACTTGTCTCACGTCTCCTTGACGTCTTGTACGTGAATCTCTTCTCACGTCTTCTACGGTTATCTGTGTAACCACCTTCTTTGCGTGAATCTCTTCTCCACGTCTTCTTCGGTTGTCTCCCCAACCGGTTTCTTCTTCCTTTCATTTTTCGCACTCATTTGCGGAACGCATCCGTTCTTTACACCCTTAGGCAAGCTAACATCCCTGTGTTGCTTTTTCAAACAATCCACCTCATTGTGGTTGTTCATTTTGCACACGCTACACCACTTGTTGGTCTTCTCGTAGCGGTTTTTACTTTGCTTGTTTCCTCTTGAACCAAGTCTTTCTCCATAGAACGCACCCTCATTGATACGATCTTCTCGGAGATTTAGACGCCACTCATGCGCCTTCAAGATTCCTCTTTTGTGCGTAAACTTCTTCGTCACGTCTTTTTCGGTTATCACTATAACCTACTTCCGCTCCCTTTTTCCTCTTTTGATCGTGCATCAAACACACATTTACATGTGTTTTATTCTCACAAGAGATACGATCTCCATGTTGTTGAAGAGTTTCTATCATTGATGAACTCTGTCATGGACGATGTAGTTAATCCATCGTTGATGCTTTCTTCCTTTGCTCTTTTTTTTTTTTTTAATTGCACCCCTCCGGGTGTCTCTTTTGTTTGTGTCGGTTGGTTTAGAACACCGTTGTCCATCACCGCACACAATTTCTCCTGCGATGGTTTCTTACCATCCTTGCTTGTCAATTTCACCGCCATAGAAGACGACCAATGAGTCTTCTCGTTCAGGAAAATAAACGCGTTTCTTTCATCCGATCGAATTTGCGTTTATTTCCGGAATGTCTCCGCCGCCGAACAATACAGCCCCAACGGATCAACCTCTAATTATGCAGTTACCGACATAACGACTCGACATCTTCTTCTTCTTCTCGCCTGATTCACTACCAATTTAGACAGTTTCTTCGAGATTACTTCATGATCTCCGATTTCTAATCTTTCATAGAAATCTCTGTGAATTGATCATGGTCCTTGAATCAACAAAGCTCTGATACCATGTTGGAAGAGAACAAAGAGAACAAAAACAAAATCTGAAAATTTCTCTTTAATTCTCAACAAGTTTACATTTAGACAATATACACACTTATATACAAAATGAATAGACACGACTAAAGAAAGAAACAAACGGACACAACTTACGATTGGACAAATCGTGACTCTTGAGCAAATAACTTACTTATGTAAATGTAAACTATGTATTACATAAAACTTTATGTTATACGAGATATTGATTATAGTTCAACAGCTCTGTCTCTCGAGCAGGGGGAAGGTAGTGGTCAAGGCGACGTGGCTGAAGTTCTGAAAGTGGACTCCTAGTTGTAGGATTATTCTTTTGTTTTTCCTTTGATTTCTCCAAGATGTATTTTGAAGAAAATAAATCAAGATAATTTTATTTGATTTGCTGCTCCATTCTTATTGCCTTGAGTGTGTGTGCGCCTTGTATATATATTTTTTGGGAAAACTCTAAGTTTTTGTGGTGATGATAAGAGTTTATCAATACTCCGTGGTTACGAGTCATTGCTTGGCTTTAATGGACGTAGGCATAAGATAATACTTGAGCAACCCTACTCCCGATTCTAAGTTTATAACTCGACATATTTGATGAGATATCTCTTATAATCTGACTACAACATTTCATTCGTCATTCTTTCTAATGAAGAACTAAAGCTCGGTGTCCTTTGGGATGAACCCAAGTCTGTTTTCCTTTTGACGGATGAATGTTAAGTGCAAGTGATCATCTTGGCTGACCGCATTCGTAGTTCGGGGCATGATTCAAACGTGTAGGCAGGCCCATCTTATATAGTTTGAATTCTCCTCGGATTGGGTTGCAAGCGTGGCTAAGCTTCTTCCATAAGGTTTTGAGTTTGTCCATCAGCTCTACGTGGTCTTTTGGGCTTAAAATTATGGGGTGGATTATTTCACCACGGTACTATGTGGATCTTATGCGGGAATGGTCCTGGCTGTTAAGGGTTAAGTTTTATCCATCAAAACTTATGTGGTCCTTTGGGCTCGAACAACTATGTGCGGGTGAATACCAACTTTATTAGTTACTTGGACATGGCACCGATATAACCTGGAGGTCAGAGTCCGAGTTACAAGGTTGTAGCTCAGAGTTTGGAAAGTTGTTTTGTTGATTCAATGGTCATATGATGATGTTTGGATGCTACACATACCTTTGGAGATGTGTCGTTTGTTTGAGCTGCCTACGTACCCCCGAGAAGGATCAAGCCATCCATAGTTCATAATATAAAAGAAATGGTGAGCTTGTAAAGAGTTCTTTTTTTGTTTTAAAAAAAATAAATGAAAAGTGATACGGACGTCATTGGCCATTACCATGGGCCATGGTATGTCGTTGTATCGACCTAGCACTATTCTCAGGACGTCCGGGGTTTGGTATGCGATGTCTACCCATTCCTTAGTTTTCTAGTATGGTTGGCCAGCGTCAGCTTTGCAGAAGTGGTAACACTCATCGCTTATATGGTTGTTGGTTTTGTGGTAGATGAAGTACGAGAGGTAGAATTTAACGGTTGGGTCCTAGCCTTGCCTGCAGTCTTTGGTAGCATGTCTGGGCTCTTATGGTATGAGCACCACTGTTTTCCAGGTGGTGCCTGTTTAGCTTGGGAGCGAATTCTCATGTTGTGTTTTGTGTACAACTTGGGTGAGTGTGGTCCGTACCAAGCTTCGTCTTGTTCTCCGGTCCCTTGTTTTTTTGGTTTGAATTTCTTTCCAATTGCGCAAAAAGAATAGAGTTGTTGATCGCATCTTGCAGTGTTTATGGTTTGTATAGGGTAATGTGTCCGCGAAATTTTTCATCGAATCAAAGGGTGTGTTGAAGAATCATGAATTTCCATTCTTCAGGCAACTAAATACGGGAAGTGGCTACTTTGAAACGAAGGAGAAAAGATTCAAGCGACTTTTCTCGCCCCTGGTGCAATCGCCAAAGGTCCGGTTCTTCTTGAATCTGAGGGTGAAGGATCGTCAAGGTCAAGGATTAATTGTCGTTTTGATGGAATGTTGCACAGATTATCAATTACTTTCATTCTTGCTACCTAAGGTTGGGCCGACATAGGACAAGTTGCAACTCGATCTCTTTTGAAGTCTATGAACAATTTCTGCCTCCGTGCTTGGGCGCAGTATATTATACAGAGGTATTTTCCAATTTTCTGAACTTGGTCTCCTTGTCTTCCAATCTGCTCGGTCGGGGAGTTGAAAATATTTTTGTTGTAGGGCTGAGTCTCAGGGACTACCGTCTCTGCTCGGTCAGGAGTCTGGAACAACTTTCATTTTGTCGAGCTATCGGTGTCGAAGACGTCCTCGTCGAGAGTTTCCAGGAAAAGTAACTGTTGCCCGGTTACCAGTTCAAATTCTATTTCCGCCCACACTTCTATGAGCGAAGGTCACTTGCGTCCAGGAGATTTTGGTTTGCAGGCTAGATGTATCACCATTTTTACCGGTTTTTACTCTACTACAAGATGTGTTTTGAGAATGTTGTAGGACTATTTACTAGCTAAACAGGTACTTAGGACATCAAGAAGCTCTTGGAAGGAAACTAGGCGTTTTGAAGCAGAAATGGAGAAGAAATAGAAGACATGCCCGTGCAGAGACCCTGTGTTGGCCGGCCCAGTCTCCCGTCGGCCGACACATGCTGCCTGGCGATTGAAGATGTTTTTACGCAGGCGTTTTATCAGGCCCGTTGGCCTAATTCGATCTCATTAGGGTTTTTGATGACCTAGGGGTGTGCATATATATGTTTTAGATGTGCATATGTGAGAGACATGGAGATTACGAGAGATTATAACTCATAAACACTTTTAGGGTTCTCGACCGAGGAACATTAGTGTTTTTCAGTTCCTCGGCCCTTTCTTTGTTGTTTTGAATAGGCCACGACTTGGACCTTTGTTTTCTTTAATGCATTGCATGATTTCCATTTTATTTATGCTTAAGGTTTTTTGTTTCATGTCCGAGTAGATCCATAGTTAGATCTAGAGTTTGTTAACTTATGGAACGGTAGTTCTTTGACCAATGCATCTATAGGATTCCTCTGCTAGAGTAGGTTTAATCACTAGTTTCTGAATCGATCAATTAGGGTTTAGTCATTAGGAAAGTTGGCTCAACGAGAGTTGATCGATAATCAGAAATGCTCTAGTAGGTAGGTTTGCTTAGGTTAAAGAGAGTTCACCTAAGGGATCTGTGACCATATCGAACTCATTCAGTACAGCTTGGTTTACATCTTTAAACAATCAAAGAGATTTGAGGTTTAGGATTTAGATCATAGATAGATTCCGTGATGAGAGTCAGTTATCTTACATTCGTGATTTGAGTTCTAGGATCCGTTAGAAGCGTTGGTAGATTAACTAGGTTCAAGTATCAGACTATAAAATACTTGCAAAGAAATTTCTAGGTTTAACTTTTAAGCATTCATAAGTTAATCCGTTTAGTTTCACACGCATCTAGTTAATTAGGTTTTTGCATTAGTATCGAGATTATTAGAAACTTTAAACCGCCTTAGTCTCTGTGGGATCGATAACCTAAAGTACAACAACTGTATAGCCGTACACATGCGATATAATATTAGGGTGAAAACTCACCGCACATCAAGTTTTATGGCGCCATTGCCGAGAACTAACAGTGTTTTAGGGTTTTAGTTAGGATTTTGGTATTTTTAGGGTTTTACATTTTATTTTTAATGATCAAAACGTTTACTAACATGTTTTCTTCTTCTTTTTCTGATCACTCAGGAACTATGTAGAGGAAGTGGACTTCGGAGAGCAAGGACTGGAAGGACGTGGATTACAAGCGAGCTGTCAACTATCGTAATGGGTCCAAATAGATCCATATTTATATCTAGGTTTTATCTAGGGTATTCATGACTGATTGAACGATAGTTCTTCGAACAATGCCTCTGTCGAATTCCTCTGATAGAGTAGGTTTAGTCACTAGGCTCTGAACTGATCACTTTGGGTTTAATCATTAGGAAAGTTGGCTCAACAAGAGTTGATCGATAATCCGGAAAGGCTCTAGTAGGTAGGTTTTCTTAGGTTAAAGAGATTTCGCCTAAGGAATCTGCAAACATATCAAACTCATTCATTACTGCTTAGTTACGTCTTTAAACAATAAAACAGATTTGAGGTTGAGGATTTAGATCATAGATAGATTCCGCGATGAGAGTCGGTTATCTTTTCATTCGTGATTTGAGTTCTAGGATCCGTCAGAAGCGTTGGTAAATTAACTAGGTTCAAGTATCAAACTATAAAATATATGCAAAGACATTCCCTAGGTTTAACATTTTTGTATTCATAAGTTAATCCGTTTAGTTTCACATGCATCTAGTTAATTAGGTTTTTGCATTAGTATCGAGATTCTTCGAAACCTTAAACCAGATTAGTCTCTATGGGATCGATAACCTAAAGTACTACAACTACACAACCTTCCGCTTATGGTATAGTATTAGGGTGAAAACTCACCGCACCTCAAGTCTTCCAAAAATACGGAAGCTTGTTGGGCATGCTCCTCAGCATAGGGTTCATTACGTGGCGCTGAAGTTCCGCCCGGTTCCCTACGTGGGTTGTTGTGGCCGAAGTATGGTCTCGACGTCGAGATATAGTGAGGGATTTGATCCTCCGCAATTGATCAATTGATTTCTCTAGCGCAATCAGTGGAACGGTGAGGCTCGTTCCAGTAGTTGGTGGAAACGAATCTTTCTAGTGGCATCCTTATGTGGCCGGGTTATCAGGATGCCTCCATTCGCCTTTTCTATATGTCACCGTCGTTGGCAAAAATAATTTGGACTGTTTTTCCCCAAAATCTCTGGACTGCTTTAGCTATGGCTCTTTCTTCCTCTTCAGTTGTCGTACGCTGGGCGGTTTTGTCCATAGTTTTTGTTGGTGAGAATTTGATGATTGTCCAGTCATAGCTTTGATTGTGAGGTGAGACTCAACCATTCAATAGGGTTTGAAAAGAGTAAAAAGAGGCGGAGAATTACTTTATTTAGATCGTGAACGTAGGTGCAAGTGGTCGGAAGCTCGAAACAGACTTCGGCGTCCGAGGTTAAGTGAAAGAACAACAAAGAACTTTAAACTTTAATAAGGAAAAATTTGAGAATGTCTAATCTCTCTATTGTTTTCTCTCTCTCTCTCTCTAGCGAGTTTCGATCTTGTGTGTCTATGAATGAGTTGCGAATGCCTCGTCTAGGAGAATCCTCCTCTTTTATATAATGATCTTGAGTCGGCTATGTTTCCGTTCCTGCATGATTTTCTTCAGGGAAGATTAACATTTATAAATATGTAAATTTACCGATAATGACAAGTCTGAGATGATCCTTTGGAGATTTCCTCTTATCTCTAAGTATTTCCTTTTTCCTTATGTTGTCATTGAGGCTGCCGATCTTGTGATTATTGAGTTGGACCCATTCTTATCCTTGTGTTGGGCCGAACTATGATGGGGGTGCTAAGCCCACCATTAACACCCTGTTATATCTTATTTTTGTTTTTTTTCAATTCAATATTTTAATCATGTTTTATGTTCTAGTTTACATGTGTGAGTAGATCTCTTGTTAGGTCTAGAGTTTTCAAAGGGTAAAGTCATGGATTATTAAATCTATGGACTAATCTTAATATGTTCTTCATCCAAGTTTTTTTATGAACTAAATTAAGATCTTAAGTTAAATTATTACAAAGATATTTGAATAATTTTCTTAAAAGAACTTAAATGAGGGAAAAAACCTTAGCACAAAGAGATTTGGCAAGGGGTTTTATGAACAGGTCAAACATGAACCTAATGCTTGTTTATTTTATTGAATCACAGAGAAATTTGGGTATTCGAGGTTGTTAGGCATAATTCGTTATCACAACGAGAATTAGATAATTAAACCCTACTAATTTGAGTTCCAAAATTGAGATGAATAGGATCCCTAGTTAAGATCCATAGGGTTTCTCTTAATTTTCGCAAATTTCCGCGTTTTAACCCATTGAATACAAAAACCCTACGATTTTATGTCTTTATATTTTAATTTATTTTCGCATTTTCTTTCCAACACTTAGGCTCCGCTTTGGCTTATTCTGAAACAAATAATTTGTAGTCAACCATATGTCACTTGAGATTTCAACTCCTTAATATTACTGAGATTTGCTTGTACACTTGCAAGATATTTTAGGGTAAAACCTGACGCATATCAAGTTTTTTATGCAGTTTTCGGGAACTTTTTGTGCTTCCTTCAGATTTTAGTGTTAGGAATTTGTCTTAAGCATTTCTTATTTTTAGTTACTTACGCGTTTCTGTCTTCTTTTTCTTGTGAGTTTCAAGTGCAAACCTAAACCTGCAACTAGAACAACAAGGATCAAAAGCTAATTCATCTCGAAAATTAAGAGTTAGCGAACTTAGATCGCACAAACTGGAAAACACAAAGGCCAACAACGATGGTTAACAAATGAAGAAGAGATGAAGCTAGTAATCTCTTTGATGATCAACACCGTCACATTGATGACAATGGGAACTTGATTGATGGTGAGGAAATTTGGATAGACAAAGCTGAATTTTTTTTCTAGATTAAGATGAGCGCATCATTGTGGTAGAATACCAGCCTAGAGTGAGAAATGGTAGGGTGCTAATGGAGCTAATGAAGCCAATTGGGCGAATGGTGTAAATCTTCCATTTAGATCGCTTGTTGATCATAGCTGGCGTAACCAGTTCCACGATTCGACCACCTGCGTTTCAAAAAAACGATTTTGAGCTGAAGCCTGCATATTACATTTTGGTGAGACAACACCAGTTTCATGGAATCCTCAATGAACATCCCAAGGTTCACCTTGAGATCTTTAAGGATCTAGTGAAAATCATCAAGGGACATGGAGTCACTAATTACTACATATTTTTTAAGTTCTTCCCACATTCTCTAGCAGGGGAAGCAACACTAGAAGAAAATAGGTGGATTTCCGACGACCAAATTCATCTTAATTTTGTTGGAATTCAGAATTTCCGACGAATTTTCGACGAATTTGACTTTTTGGTTTGAAGTGGTTGGAAATTGAAATTCGTCGGAAAATGGTCGGAATTTACCGACGAAATGACCGTTCGGAAAACCATCGGAAATTACGACGAATATCCAACCAAAACTTACGTTATAAATTTCCGACAAGCAAAGCACCATAATTGTCGTCGGAAATTACCAACGAAATATTCGTCGGATGATTGTCGGGAATTTCCAACCAAACTTCCGACAAACATTTTGTCGCTAATATCCGACGACTATTCCGACGATAGTTTCATCGGAAAATTCCGACGTCTTTCAGATATTTTTTTGGATTTAATGTTATAAATTATTATTAGTTTATTAGTTTAGTTATGATAAATGATTATTAAGTATAATTAATAAAAAGATTTAGATAGAAATAAAAAAAAAACAAAAGGAGACGGGCAGTGAAAAAAAAAACCTAGGTTTCTCTCTAGCGAAACCCCGCCGCCGTAACAGTCCCGTTCAGATCTTCTCTCCGGCCGGTGCGCGGCGGCTCCCACAGCGCCGGCGCCGGCCCCTTCTCCTTCTCTTTTCCTTCTAGGTGTTGTTTCCCTTTAATTTCAATAAGTGGATCTGGGGTGGGTTTGTGTTCGGATCTAGCTAGAGGAGATTTGACAACAGGGCGGCGGTCGTGAAGGATATGTATCTGGTTTCCTGTGGCGTCTCTCGAGCTCTGGAGGTGGAGAACTGCGATGCTCAGTCCGTGAGAGCCATGGCTTGGTCCTCCGGTGGTGACTCCGGCGAGCATGTGGCTTGGTTCGGTCTTGCTCTTCGATGGCGGCGGTGGCTTTAGTGTGGAGTCTCGGTGGAAATCTGGTAAGGCGAGCGGAAGATATTGACTCTTGGTGTTTGTCCTGTCGCGAATCAATGCTGTGGGCTGTCGCGATGATAGTGCCTCAACCGTGAGAGCCCGAGGCTGCGCCGGTGTGCTGGTAAGCCGTAGTCCTGGTCAGATAAGGGTGACTCCAGTTTTTGAGTGTGTTTTGGTTTCGAATCCGTCTCGTGGCTTACTGTTTGGATGGTTTAAGAAGAGGGTTAGACGAACAGTGGAATTATTGTGGATTATATGCTAACCTATGTCAAGCCATACGTGCCTAGAATTGCGAGGGGTTAAATGCTTAGAATCTATGGTTATATGGATGATGTGAACTGTGCTCGCACATAGTTTATCTGCAGATTTTACTAGTGTGAATGTTGGGGGTTATCTCATCGCCTCCGACCAGTTCGTGAGAAATGAGAAGCGAGGAAGCTGTCAGGTACTCTGATGGCATTGTCTTGCTGGCTCCGACCTGTTCGTGAGATGCAAGAACGCGTCAAACCCCCACAGTGAACTCAGGTAAATCTGGTGTCATATGGATTTGTAGTTTTTGGACATTGGCCCGGTCTTCACCTCAACTATCTTAGCCTCTCCCTTCCCCTGAATCTACAGTCGATACCTCTGGCTTTTAGTTTTAGATGTAGAGATAATGGTTCCTATTCGGCGCTGGTCCCTTGAGTTTGCTTTGTGCATCTGGTTTTCCTCCTCAGCTGTCAGTATATTGGGCGTTTAGGTGGAGATCAGAAGTTTTAGTGTTGGACTGCGCTTTGTTTTGAAGTATGTTGAGAGGGATATACAGACTGTGATAATGGAACATATAGGCACAAGCAGGGTAAAAGACGCTGCAAATCCTCGCGATTTGATTATCCCGTGTGCCCTCTATCGAGTATGACCTCTAGAGTGGCCAAAGGGTGTGGTTTTTGTGAAGAGTGAAGTCTTGATGTCCCTGTTTTGTTGCTGCTTTGGTTCCCATCGGGGTTGGTATATGTAGTTTCAAACAAGCTGATATTGATGCAAATCTTGGAGATTTGATTGGTTTGATGGTCCTCTCTCCGGCTCAAAGTACTTATTGATGAAGATACATTGCCTAGTTTGGTGATGATAATTGAGCTCCCCTCTATCGAGTTTGATCTCTAGAGGTTTTCTCTCGCTGTGATGGCCCTTCGTATTAACTGTGTTTGTTTTGTTAAGATTATCTCTCATTTCAGTTTATGTTTTTGGTTGTAAAGACTTGGTAATTCCCCTTTTATTGATTTCAGTTGACAAAAAAAAAAGATAGAAATAATACATTATAATTAAATTCATAACAAAAGAAACACTTGTTTAAAAGTAGTTAATTAAAGGACGGAAAAAAAAAAAGTAGTTAATTAAAGAAGAAAGAAGCAAGCTAACGAGTTGACCTTTTCGGGTACTCTTTCAAAATAAGCTTGGAAACAGAAAGCATTCTTCGATACAAACGAAAAATTAAAGCATAGTTTCCATGTCTTCCATGTCATAATCGAGCTTCTCCTTCAAAAAGTTTGCCATCTTCCTGATAATGTCCATTAATTGTTGAGTTGGAGGCGGCGAAGTGGCTGATTCCACCTCTTGATATCTAAGAGGTACGGTTCCTAACCCGAGAAACCGTCCATTGCTTGTCACAACGTCTTGAAAAAAAGAGTCAATGACAGATTATTCACAATTTTTGAACCCGTGAATCAACAATTGAATAATTGGATGATATGATCATATCAAAATCACCACTAATATAGTGGACTTTGTCCTTCTATAGACATTGGTTTACGAGCTTATATTAATATATATATATATACATATATGTATTATCATATACATATTTGTATTATCTTAACATGTACTATTAAACAAACAGAGACACAAAGACGTGTCTTAGTAGAGATGGTAAAATACCTCATAAACAATTCGGTTGATCTCTTCGATTGGCACCGAACACAAAGACGTGTCTCCCCCTTCATTTTGCTGAGTTTGGAGAATTTTCACCTTATTCTTGGCTTTGTTTAGAAGGTCAACCACCTTCTTGTTGTCGATCTCCTTGGTAGTCTTATTTGTGTGAGTAACCTCCATTAGTTCGAGGTAATCTGGTCCAATCCCACCAGCTTGGTCTTACGCCTCCATCATCGTGACGTCTGGGTTTGCGACTCTTGGTTCGCACATCTGGGGCAAAATAAAATGAGGCGAAGTTTGATATTTCTTCATTGTGAAACTGGTTTGTAATTAAACCTTCGACTTTGTTCATATTCTTCACCTTCTTCTTAAGATGGAACATATAACGCTCGAAAGGATATATCCATTTGTACTGAATCGGGCCACCGAGTTCTGCTTCTAGTGGAAGGTGAATAGGAAGATGTTCCATAACATCAAAGAAGGACGGTGGAAATTTCTTCTCCAAATTGCAGAAGATTATGGGAATCTAATCCGCTAAGTTTTGGAAACCCTCTGCTGTAAGTGATCTCGAACTCAAATCTCGAAAGAAAGCACCGATACATGTGCATTAAACAATCATATTTAAGTATGTAAACAAGCTTTAATTGTTTAACATAAATTTAAATGATAAATCATAAGTATTATACCTGTGATTGATTCATGGACATCTTGTGATAGAAGATAAAAAAATGCAAATTGAAACAGTCGCTGCATGATAACATGACAATCATGGCTCTTCATTTGGAAAATCTTCCCTGCTCTCTTTTAACGATGTTCTTAAGATTAGATGCATATCCGTCTGGAAATCTAACATCGTCGCAAATCCAGTCAAAGAACTCTTCTTCCCCCCCTTCAACCTGAATCGGGGGTCCGACGCTCTATCGTTATCCAGTAAATGAAGCTCTGGACGACAACAATATTTAGGCAAGTCCTTTCTAGACTTTATACTGTCTTTCTTCTTTCCCTGGACATTAAGCACAATGTTCATGATGTTATCAAAAAAGCTCTTCTCGATATGCATGACATCAAGATTATGCCTCAACAGTTGGTCCTTCTTGTAAGGCAACTTTCACCGTCTTATCTGCGCCAAATTCATATATACGCTTGAACGTTGATTGACCGTCTAAAACAACATGTGGATGATCAGTCAGTACTTTTCTACCTTTCCTAAACGACCTTGGACATCGATGATATGGGTGGCCAATGGGTAGAAACCGTCTATGACAATCAAACCAACATATCTTATTTTCGTGTTTCAAATAGAACGCATCAGTCTCTTCTTGATAATACGGACAATATAATTTCCCATGCGTTGTCCATCCATATAACATGCTATATGCTGGGAAGTCGCTTATGGTCCACATAAGCACTGCACGCATCTGATATTTTTTCTTGCGATGAATATCGTACGCTTCGACACCATACTCCCATAGATGCTTTAACTCATGAATCAATGGCTGCAAGAACACGTCGAGAGCTTTGTTAGGGTGCTCTGGGCCGGGAACAAATATGGTCAAGAAAAAAAATCTCGTCTCATGCACAATGATGGCGGCAAGTTATAAGGTGTGACAATTACTGGCCACAATGAATATTTCCTCCCACGAAACCATCTGTACTCAATCCAAGGTATACGTTCCTTGGATCTCTCGCAAATATAGGATACCTTTTTTGTATGTGTTTCCAAGCCTTTGCATCATATGAATGAACAATTTTCCCGTTCATTGGATGTTGTGCATGACATCTCATAGCCTTTGCTGTGTGCTCTACTTGATATAACCTCTTTAGCCTTTCACTAATTGGCAAATACCACATCCGCTTGTACAGGATCATCGTTTTTCCGGTCGTCTCCTTATATCTAAGTCTTTTACAAAACTTACATTTATCAAGGCTTGCATTATTTCCCCAATATATCATGCAATTGTCGATGCAGACGTCAATAATCTCATATGGCATACCAAGACCTTCCACCAGTTTCTCAATCTCACTGTATGAACCTGGACATAGATTGCCTTCTGGCAAAAACTCAGCTATGGCATCCATTGTTTCATTGCTCAAATTTTAATATGTCTTTATGTTCATCAGCTTTGTTTCTGTCGATAAAGTAGAGTGACCCTGTTTACAACCGTCGTACAACAGTCGCTTGCAATAGTCTAACGTATCAAAGAATCTTTTCGCTCCTGCATTTGGAACATCTACTCTATCTTCTTCTTCGGAAACCAACGACATATATTGAGGATACGCATCATGAATCATCTGAACAGTTCCTACAACATTCTCTTCTGGTATTTGTTCTCCTATACTAGCTTCCACCCTTTCATCAATAGACATTGCGCTAGTACTACCTAAGTCTACCAGCGAACCATTTTCTCCATGCTTATACCAAATTTTGTATCCCGCCATAAACCCTCTTGAATACAAATGCCACCAAACAAGACCAGTCTCGATATATCTTCTATTTTTACATTCAGTACAAGGACAAGACATATTACTGGATTTCAATGTTGCTTCCTGATTTGCTGCTAACTTCATGAACTCTACAATGCCATTTGCGTACTCCTTTGTAAATTTATTCGTCCCCAGAAATTGATGCGGTTTGTCCATCCAATCTCGAAAATATTTTTGACCACTACTAGATGACATTTTTTTCTGTACGTTTTTTTTGGGTGTATTCTCCTAAATGATAGCCTTTGTATTTATAGGACATAGATTAAAATAAACTGACGAAATTACGACGTGAATTTAATAATTCAACTAGTTCAGACTCATTAACGAGAGATATCTCCCAACTACCAACTACTACGCGCCCACTTTAATTCAAGATATTTTTACAATTACTCATCGTGGTTTTTTGTCGTAAAGTCGTCGGTAATTTCCAACGGATATAATTCGTCGTAAAATCGACGGAAATTTCTGACAAATTGTTGTTGTTGAAAATTTCCGACGACTTAACGACGAAAATTGGTTGACTAGTCAAAACTGACATGTACGTCTGATTTTCATCGGATAATTCCGACTAAATACTTCGTCAGAAATTGACGTCGGAAAACCAGCAGTTTTCTTGTAGTGAATAAGCTGATTGAAGTAATTACCCCAGGATCATTGGTTACATGGAACAAGATTAAGAATGCATTCTTCAATAACTTCTATGATGATGCGAAGTCTGAACAATTGATTTTTGTCTTTTGCCCAAACTCTTGCTTTGTAAACTATCTACTTTTGACCTCTATTTTCATTGAAACAAACTCTGAGTTGACATATGAGTAAATTACTTATAGTGCTCACTTTGAACTTTTCATAATTAGTCATTCTAATGATTAAATTCGTGAGAAAAGTTACCATAAAAGTGGAGGGAGCCACTTCTCAAAACTTGGTTCCAACAATCTCAGATGAATATAAATGCATGCAAACACATGACGACTCAATAGAAATGATAACACTACAAGAAAACAGCGCGATTCCTACGGAAATATCCGTCGGAAGTCTGTCGGAATAAGAGTTTTCCGATAGATTTCCGACGGATATGTCTGTCGTTTCTATCTTGTCGGAAATGGAAATTCCGTCGGAAAGCTGTCGGAAATAAAACCGACAGCTTTCCGATGGGTTCCGACTACTAGTAAACCGACAGACTTCCGACGTCATTATTTCCGACATATTTCCGACGGTGTATTTCCGACAGCTTTCCGGCGGATTTCCGACGTATTCGTAGAAATAATTAAATATAATAATAAATTAAATAATAATTAATTTAATATAAATTTAAATTTTAAAATTTGAATTATTTAAATTAAAATAAAATTAAAAGTAGAAATTAAAATAAAATTAAAAGTAGAAATAAAAAGTAATATTGTTTTACAAAACGTTAATAATAAAAATCGCGGAGACTCTACTACTAGTGATCTTACTAACATATTTAGTTTAGGCAATTACAATATCATTATTTATCTATAAGGCACGTATTATAAAATTTTAAAATCAAACCTGGTCTGCCTGTGATGCTAGGATGAATGAGTCATACTTTTGCAGTCTCCTAGAAGAATTTACTGAAGTGACGCCAAATTGGCTCACCTGGACACCTTCTGGATATGACGGATCATACCACTCACACAAGAAAACAATGCACCTCATGCCCAACATTCCTGGATAGCGCACTTGCAATATTTCTTTCAGAATCCCGTAGTAGACTACATCACCACTTGTAGCTGAAATACCGTAATCTGCAGTTGCCCTCGGCCTTTCTTCATGAATCCTAAATGCAAATCCCCTAGTGCAATACCGAGCGTATGAAGTTGCTTCAAAGCTTGGGCCTGAAACTATCTCTTGTAACCATGTCGGAAACCTTTCTCCATTCTTCATTCCTTCAGAAACCTGAGATAATAATTTAGACAAATTAATAAACAAACATTTAATTAAGTAATAATTAATTCAGTAATTTTAAGAAATGTAAGCGTTTTTTTAAAACTTACGTAATATTGCAGCCAATTTGGAAACTCGTTTTCCTTATATTCTCCAAGTTCGTCTTCTGTCATTTCTGGATAATAGCGACATATTGATGCAATGTAAATCCTGAAAGCAAACAAAAAATATATAACATATGAAACATATATATTACTTAGGTATTAAAAACAAGATGTATTTAAATAAGTTCTGTTTTTACCTTTCGTACTCCGCCATCTCCTCACAATTCGTTAGGATATACATATGTAAGTGACTCCACTCTGCTTGTGATAGGAAGCGTCTCTTCCCTCTCCCAATCACTCGGCCAACTTGCGAAAACATCTCAGGGACAATCGCGGCATATGTGACTCTCTCACCTTTATCATCATAACGAGCAGGACGTCTACTCTTCGTACTAACTTCCCGCGGAAAGTAATATTCCTCAAACTGTGATGATTCTTCATTGATACTCTGTGCGACAATAGAACCTTCAACTCGAGCCAAATTTTTGACCTTCTTCTTTAGATGGAACATGTACCGCTCAAAAGGATACATCCAACGAAATTGAACGGGACCACCTAGTTCAGTTTCGCGGGGGAGGTGTAGGGGAAGATGTTCCATAACATCAAAAAAAGACGGCGGAAAGATCTTCTCAAGATTGCAAAGGATCACTGGTATATTGGCATCTAAATTGCGGATCCCCTCAACTGTAAGTGTCCTCGTGCATAAATCCCTGAAGAAAGCACCAACTGCTGCAATAGCTTCGTGGACAGTTTGAGGAAGGAGATGGGTAAAAGCAAATGGAAGAAGCCTCTGCATCAGTACATGATAATCATGACTCTTCAGTCCCAAAAACTTTAGGTATCGCGAGTCTACGCAGTTACCCAGATTAGCTGCATATCCATCAGTGAATTTAACTTCGTGTTCAATCCACCGGAAAAATTCTCTTATCTTTTGTATTTGCAATCGGTACGGAGGAAAAGGATATGTACCATCGGGAATACGATCAAGATAAGCACGGTAGCAAATCTTTGAAACATCCATCCTAGACTTCACATTGTCTTTTGTCTTTCCCGGGATGTTTAACACCGTATTCATGATGTTGTCAAAGAAGTTCTTTTCAATATGCATCACATCGAGGTTGTGCCTTAATAAATGATCCTTCCAATACGGCAAATCCCAAAATATACTCTTCTTATGCCAGTTGTGAGCTCCTCCTACACCACAAAGCGGTTCATGCCCATTACCCCCACAATCAGGAGTCCTCTCAGCACCAAAATCTCTCAACTGCTCCAATACAGTACGACCGTCTATCTCATCAATTGGAGCATCAAACACTTGTTTATTTTTCTTAAATAATCTTTTAGACCGACGATAGGGATGGCCGTCCGGTAGAAACCTTCTATGGCAATCAAACCAACATGGCTTTCTTCCATTCCTCAATTGGAAAGCGTCAGTGTTGTCTTGGCAAAACGGGCACGATAAAGTTTCATGAGTAGTCCATCCAGATAGCATACCATATGCTGGGAAATCGCTAATAGTCCACATAAGGACCGCACGCATCAGAAAATTCTGCTTCTGTGAAACATCAAATGCTTCGACACCGTGACTCCATAGCATTTGTAACTCATAAATCAATGGCTGGAGGAATACATCAAGTGATCTCTTCGGATGCTCAGGGCCGGGAATAAGAACGGAGAGGAATAAAAACTCTAGACGCATGCACATACCAGGGGGCAAATTATACGGTGTTACGATTACGGGCCACAAAGAATACTGCCTTCCATGCTTCCCAAATGGATTGAAACCATTTGTACTTAACCCGAGGTACACATTTCTTGACTCGTATGCAAAATCCGGATACAACATTTGAAAATGTTTCCACGCTTTTGCATCTGAAGGATGTGTAATCTCTTAATCTTGACGATGCTCTGCATGCCATCTCATTTGTTCTGCCGTTCGCACAGATTGATATAACCTCTTTAACCTCGCTGTCAATGGTAAGTACCACATACGTTTATATGGAATTGGAACTCTCCCACCAGTTTCCTGATACCGCGGTTTACGACAAAATTTACATCTTCTCCGGTCTTCGTCTTCTCTCCAATATAGCATACAGTTGTCGATTCATACATCTATCACCTGATACGGCATACCAAGACCAGCTACAAGTTTCTGTATCTCGTAGTATGATGCAGGTGCCTGATTATCTTCAGGCAAAATATCTTTCACAAAATCTGCTATCGCATCAACACACTCTTCCGCCAAATTGAAGTCTGTCTTAAGGGTCATCAGTCTACTAGCAGTTGATAAAGGGGAATGTCCGTCTCTACACCCATCATATAATGGTTGCTTCCCTGCGTCTAACATATCAAAAAATCTTCTAGCTTCTTCATTTGGTTCTTCTAGTCTATCCTCCCTTATTACGATCGATGGCAAATTCTCTCTAAACGCATCATGAACCATCTCAGCGGTACCTACACCAAAATCTACTTCCGTTCTATGTTCGCCTAAGCTATCCGTTCTATGTTCACCTAAGTTATCCATTCTATGTTCGCCTAAGCTATCCGCAACATATGGTGCACTGCTACTACTAGCACCATCATTATTAGTTTCTCCATGAAAAAACCAAATTTTGTATCCCGGCATAAAACCAACGGTATACAAGTGATGCCAAACTTGTTCTACATTAACATTACGAGAATTGCAACAATTTAAACATGGACATTTTATCACCTTTCGATTCCCGACAACCGCCATGAACTCGCATATACCTCGTGCATAACTTGGATTTAATGTATTCGACTCCGGATCATACATCTCTTCATCCATCCACGATCTATAATATCTAGAAGATGACATCTCACTCTCTTAACGATTTTTTTCTAACAAATATTTGGTTGGAAGTTGTTGTTGTTTTGTGAGTGAATGAAGATGTGTGGAATCATATATATAAATACGCTGACCGTCGGAAATCTGTCGGCAAAGCGTCGGAAAAACAACGGATATAATAACGGCTAGATAACGGTTATATAACGGCTACTTTTTCCTACAGATTTCCGACAGACTAGTTGGGAGTCTGTCGGAAATCTGTCGGAAATTGATATTTTCCGACGGATTTCCGACAACTGACCGGAATCTCCTCCGGCAACGGCTAGTTACACGGTCCAATAATCCGACCGATTTCCGACGGTCTATGGTCCGTCGGAAATAATTCCGACAGATTTCCGACGGAATTGAAAAATTTCCATTCCGTCGGAAATCGGTCGGATTACCGTCGGAAAATTTCCGACGGAATTACTTCCGTCGGATTTGCGGCTGTTTTCTTGTAGTGTAAAATTCGTAAGGATTTTTGAGAGCACAGTCAAAAAAATAAAATACGTGCATCTAAGCTAGGTGTCTTTTTCAGCTTTGAACCACTCTTAGTGGTAATTGCTGGATCAACTCAACTAGTGGTAATTATTTATTTTTCATAATTTTCTATCTTTATTAATTAAAAATGGCCCAACTTACGAATACTTTTTTCTATAAGAAACACCCAAATCACAACTTAATATATGATACAACTTGAAGTCTTGAAACTTTAACAAAAAAAAATATATATATGATACAACTTACAATCTTTTATACGTTGCTTTCCATCAAGTCGTATTAAAATTATTATTAAAACAGAATTCGTTTCTAAAAGCAATCACTTCACCAGTCCCCATCCATTTTCCGAACAACTATTAAATAAATAATTCACAAGTAGACGAAAATATTAAAATTCTTATTGACTAAAAAATAAGGTTATACTCCCTCTGTTTCAATATATAGGATGTTTTGAGGAAATGCACAAATAACAAGAAAAAAAACCTCAAAACATCTTATATACCGAAAAAGAGGGAGTATTATCATACTATCAAAGGTCGTTTCCTCATTACAAAATTTCTGTAAATCGAATATAGATCCTGGCTAGTAATCGATCGATATAAATTTGTTTCGATTGATATGGTTAATCGCCCAACAATAGTACAATAATACGCACCCAAAACAACATTTTCCGAGGCTTGGCTAAAAAGTAATACATGTTTCAGAATCTCAGAATACAACTGCAATATTTCTATTCTCTAGCACTTAAAATCAGAAACCGGTTAACCGAAGGGATTGCAGATTTTTTTATGTATGATGAATGAGGAGGGAACTAGGTTTCTTGAACTTTTTTTCGACAAAGCCAAAACACTCCGAATTAATAGAAAATCGTGGTTGCTTTGGCACTAAGTCCCTTTGGTTATGAAATTCAGAATTTTAATTTTCTGTTTAAGACACTAGAGAAAAGAATTTGATCCAAAAGATGACTATTGAGCATTCGACCCTTTGCAAATCAATATCCCGAGCTTTTGAGCTTGGCCAATCTTGACTGGGCTCAAGGCCGACTTGGCTTGCTTTGCATTTGGGTTATTTGGTTTTTTTCTTTATCCCATAGTGTGTAGTTTCAAGGCTTGTGAACCTCGTTGATTTTTGTCTTTTGCCCAAAATCTTGCCTTACAAACTATCTACTTTTGACCTCTATTTTTCCTTCAAACAAACTCCGAATTTGACATATGAGTAGATTATGTTATATAGTGCACGCTTCAAACGATTAAATTCGCGAGAGAAGCCACCATAAAAGGGGAGGGAGCCACTTCTCAAAATTTGGTTCCAACAATCTTACATGAATAGAAATGAATGCAAACACATGAGGACTTGATAGAAATGATAAGATTCTTGTAGTGAATAAGCTGATTGAAGTAATTACCCCAGGATCATTGGTTACATGGAACGAGATTAAGAATGCATTCTTCAATAACTTCTATGATGATGCGAAGTCTGAACAATTGATTTTTGTCTTTTGCCCAAACTCTTGCTTTGTAAACTATCTACTTTTGACCTCTATTTTCATTGAAACAAACTCTGAGTTGACATATGAGTAAATTACTTATAGTGCTCACTTTGAACTTTTCATAATTAGTCATTCTAATGATTAAATTCGTGAGAAAAGTTACCATAAAAGTGGAGGGAGCCACTTCTCAAAACTTGGTTCCAACAATCTCAGATGAATATAAATGCATGCAAACACATGACGACTCAATAGAAATGATAAGATTCGTAAGGATTTTTGAGAGCACAGTCAAAAAAATAAAATACGTGCATCTAAGCTAGGTGTCTTTTTCAGCTTTGAACCACTCTTAGTGGTAATTGCTGGATCAACTCAATTAGTGGTAATTATTTATTTTTCATAATTTTCTATCTTTATTAATTAAAAATGGCCCAACTTACGAATACTTTTTTCTATAAGAAACACCCAAATCACAACTTAATATATGATACAACTTGAAGTCTTGAAACTTTAACAAAAAAAAAATATATGATACAACTTACAATCTTTTATACGTTGCTTTCCATCAAGTCGTATTAAAATTATTATTAGAACAGAATTCGTTTCTAAAAGCAATCACTTCACCAGTCCCCATCCATTTTCCGAACAACTATTAAATAAATAATTCACAAGTAGACGAAAATATTAAAATTCTTATTGACTAAAAAATAAGGTTATACTTCCTCTGTTTCAATATATAGGATGTTTTGAAGAAATGCACAAATAACAAGAAAAAAACCTCAAAACATTTTATATACCGAAACAGAGGGAGTATTATCATACTATCAAAGGTCGTTTCCTCATTACAAAATTTCTGTAAATCGAATATAGATCCTGGCTAGTAATCGATCGATATAAATTTGTTTCGATTGATATGGTTAATCGCCCAACAATAGTACAATAATACGCACCCAAAACAACATTTTCCGAGGCTTGGCTAAAAAGTAATACATGTTTCAGAATCTCAGAATACAACTGCAATATTTCTATTCTCTAGCACTTAAAATCAGAAACCGGTTAACCGAAGGGATTGCAGATTTTTTTATGTATGATGAACGAGGAGGGAACTAGGTTTCTTGAACTTTTTTTCGACAAAGCCAAAACACTCCGAATTAATAGAAAATCGTGGTTGCTTTGGCACTAAGTCCCTTTGGTTATGAAATTCAGAATTTTAATTTTCTGTTTAAGACACTAGAGAAAAGAATTTGATCCAAAAGATGACTATTGAGCATTCGACCCTTTGCAAATCAATATCCCGAGCTTTTGAGCTTGGCCAATCTTGACTGGGCTCAAGGCCGACTTGGCTTGGTTTGCATTTGGGTTATTTGGTTTTTTTCTTTATCCCATAGTGTGTAGTTTCAAGGCTTGTGAACCTCCTTGATTTTTGTCTTTTGCCCAAATTCTTGCCTTACAAACTATCTACTTTTGACCTCTATTTTTCCTTCAAACAAACTACGAATTTGACATATGAGTAGATTATGTTATATAGTGCACGCTTCAAACGATTAAATTAGCGAGAAAAGCCACCATAAAAGGGGAGGGAGCCACTTCTCAAAATTTGGTTCCAACAATCTTACATGAATAGAAATGAATGCAAACACATGAGGACTTGATAGAAATGATAAGATTCTTGTAGTGAATAAGCTGATTGAAGTAATTACCCCAGGATCATTGGTTACATGGAACGAGATTAAGAATGCATTCTTCAATAACTTCTATGATGATGCGAAGTCTGAACAATTGATTTTTGTCTTTTGCCCAAACTCTTGCTTTGTAAACTATCTACTTTTGACCTCTATTTTCATTGAAACAAACTCTGAGTTGACATATGAGTAAATTACTTATAGTGCTCACTTTGAACTCTTCATAATTAGTCATTCTAATGATTAAATTCGTGAGAAAAGTTACCATAAAAGTGGAGGGAGCCACTTCTCAAAACTTGGTTCCAACAATCTCAGATGAATATAAATGCATGCAAACACATGACGACTCAATAGAAATGATAAGATTCGTAAGGATTTTTGAGAGCACAGTCAAAAAAATAAAATACGTGCATCTAAGCTAGGTGTCTTTTTCAGCTTTGAACTACTCTTAGTGGTAATTGCTGGATCAACTCAACTACTGGTAATTATTTATTTTTCATAATTTTCTATCTTTATTAATTAAAAATGGCCCAACTTACGAATACTTTTTTCTATAAGAAACACCCAAATCACAACTTAATATATGATACAACTTGAAGTCTTGAAACTTTAACAAAAAAAAAATATATGATACAACTTACAATCTTTTATACGTTGCTTTCCATCAAGTCGTATTAAAATTATTATTAGAACAGAATTCGTTTCTAAAAGCAATCACTTCACCAGTCCCCATCCATTTTCCGAACAACTATTAAATAAATAATTCACAAGTAGACGAAAATATTAAAATTCTTATTGACTAAAAAATAAGGTTATACTCCCTCTGTTTCAATATATAGGATGTTTTGAAGAAATGCACAAATAACAAGAAAAAAAACTCAAAACATCTTATATACCGAAACAGAGGGAGTATTATCATACTATCAAAGGTCGTTTCCTCATTACAAAATTTCTGTAAATCGAATATAGATCCTGGCTAGTAATCGATCGATATAAATTTGTTTCGATTGATATGGTTAATCGCCCAACAATAGTACAATAATACGCACCCAAAACAACATTTTCCGAGGCTTTGCTAAAAAGTAATACATGTTTCAGAATCTCAGAATACAACTGCAATATTTCTATTCTCTAGCACTTAAAATCAGAAACCGGTTAACCGAAGGGATTGCAGATTTTTTTATGTATGATGAACGAGGAGGGAACTAGGTTTCTTGAACTTTTTTTCGACAAAGCCAAAACACTCCGAATTAATAGAAAATCGTGGTTGCTTTGGCACTAAGTCCCTTTGGTTATGAAATTCAGAATTTTAATTTTCTGTTTAAGACACTAGAGAAAAGAATTTGATCCAAAAGATGACTATTGAGCATTCGACCCTTTGCAAATCAATATCCCGAGCTTTTGAGCTTGGCCAATCTTGACTGGGCTCAAGGCCGACTTGGCTTGGTTTGCATTTGGGTTATTTGGTTTTTTTCTTTATCCCATAGTGTGTAGTTTCAAGGCTTGTGAACCTCCTTGATTTTTGTCTTTTGCCCAAATTCTTGCCTTACAAACTATCTACTTTTGACCTCTATTTTTCCTTCAAACAAACTACGAATTTGACATATGAGTAGATTATGTTATATAGTGCACGCTTCAAACGATTAAATTAGCGAGAAAAGCCACCATAAAAGGGGAGGGAGCCACTTCTCAAAATTTGGTTCCAACAATCTTACATGAATAGAAATGAATGCAAACACATGAGGACTTGATAGAAATGATAAGATTCTTGTAGTGAATAAGCTGATTGAAGTAATTACCCCAGGATCATTGGTTACATGGAACGAGATTAAGAATGCATTCTTCAATAACTTCTATGATGATGCGAAGTCTGAACAATTGATTTTTGTCTTTTGCCCAAACTCTTGCTTTGTAAACTATCTACTTTTGACCTCTATTTTCATTGAAACAAACTCTGAGTTGACATATGAGTAAATTACTTATAGTGCTCACTTTGAACTCTTCATAATTAGTCATTCTAATGATTAAATTCGTGAGAAAAGTTACCATAAAAGTGGAGGGAGCCACTTCTCAAAACTTGGTTCCAACAATCTCAGATGAATATAAATGCATGCAAACACATGACGACTCAATAGAAATGATAAGATTCGTAAGGATTTTTGAGAGCACAGTCAAAAAAATAAAATACGTGCATCTAAGCTAGGTGTCTTTTTCAGCTTTGAACTACTCTTAGTGGTAATTGCTGGATCAACTCAACTACTGGTAATTATTTATTTTTCATAATTTTCTATCTTTATTAATTAAAAATGGCCCAACTTACGAATACTTTTTTCTATAAGAAACACCCAAATCACAACTTAATATATGATACAACTTGAAGTCTTGAAACTTTAACAAAAAAAAAATATATGATACAACTTACAATCTTTTATACGTTGCTTTCCATCAAGTCGTATTAAAATTATTATTAGAACAGAATTCGTTTCTAAAAGCAATCACTTCACCAGTCCCCATCCATTTTCCGAACAACTATTAAATAAATAATTCACAAGTAGACGAAAATATTAAAATTCTTATTGACTAAAAAATAAGGTTATACTCCCTCTGTTTCAATATATAGGATGTTTTGAAGAAATGCACAAATAACAAGAAAAAAACCTCAAAACATCTTATATACCGAAACAGAGGGAGTATTATCATACTATCAAAGGTCGTTTCCTCATTACAAAATTTCTGTAAATCGAATATAGATCCTGGCTAGTAATCGATCGATATAAATTTGTTTCGATTGATATGGTTAATCGCCCAACAATAGTACAATAATACGCACCCAAAACAACATTTTCCGAGGCTTTGCTAAAAAGTAATACATGTTTCAGAATCTCAGAATACAACTGCAATATTTCTATTCTCTAGCACTTAAAATCAGAAACCGGTTAACCGAAGGGATTGCAGATTTTTTTATGTATGATGAACGAGGAGGGAACTAGGTTTCTTGAACTTTTTTTCGACAAAGCCAAAACACTCCGAATTAATAGAAAATCGTGGTTGCTTTGGCACTAAGTCCCTTTGGTTATGAAATTCAGAATTTTAATTTTCTGTTTAAGACACTAGAGAAAAGAATTTGATCCAAAAGATGACTATTGAGCATTCGACCCTTTGCAAATCAATATCCCGAGCTTTTGAGCTTGGCCAATCTTGACTGGGCTCAAGGCCGACTTGGCTTGGTTTGCATTTGGGTTATTTGGTTTTTTTCTTTATCCCATAGTGTGTAGTTTCAAGGCTTGTGAACCTCCTTGATTTTTGTCTTTTGCCCAAATTCTTGCCTTACAAACTATCTACTTTTGACCTCTATTTTTCCTTCAAACAAACTACGAATTTGACATATGAGTAGATTATGTTATATAGTGCACGCTTCAAACGATTAAATTAGCGAGAAAAGCCACCATAAAAGGGGAGGGAGCCACTTCTCAAAATTTGGTTCCAACAATCTTACATGAATAGAAATGAATGCAAACACATGAGGACTTGATAGAAATGATAAGATTCTTGTAGTGAATAAGCTGATTGAAGTAATTACCCCAGGATCATTGGTTACATGGAACGAGATTAAGAATGCATTCTTCAATAACTTCTATGATGATGCGAAGTCTGAACAATTGATTTTTGTCTTTTGCCCAAACTCTTGCTTTGTAAACTATCTATTTTGACCTCTATTTTCATTGAAACAAACTCTGAGTTGACATATGAGTAAATTACTTATAGTGCTCACTTTGAACTCTTCATAATTAGTCATTCTAATGATTAAATTCGTGAGAAAAGTTACCATAAAAGTGGAGGGAGCCACTTCTCAAAACTTGGTTCCAACAATCTCAGATGAATATAAATGCATGCAAACACATGACGACTCAATAGAAATGATAAGATTCGTAAGGATTTTTGAGAGCACAGTCAAAAAAATAAAATACGTGCATCTAAGCTAGGTGTCTTTTTCAGCTTTGAACTACTCTTAGTGGTAATTGCTGGATCAACTCAACTACTGGTAATTATTTATTTTTCATAATTTTCTATCTTTATTAATTAAAAATGGCCCAACTTACGAATACTTTTTTCTATAAGAAACACCCAAATCACAACTTAATATATGATACAACTTGAAGTCTTGAAACTTTAACAAAAAAAAAATATATGATACAACTTACAATCTTTTATACGTTGCTTTCCATCAAGTCGTATTAAAATTATTATTAGAACAGAATTCGTTTCTAAAAGCAATCACTTCACCAGTCCCCATCCATTTTCCGAACAACTATTAAATAAATAATTCACAAGTAGACGAAAATATTAAAATTCTTATTGACTAAAAAATAAGGTTATACTCCCTCTGTTTCAATATATAGGATGTTTTGAAGAAATGCACAAATAACAAGAAAAAAACCTCAAAACATCTTATATACCGAAACAGAGGGAGTATTATCATACTATCAAAGGTCGTTTCCTCATTACAAAATTTCTGTAAATCGAATATAGATCCTGGCTAGTAATCGATCGATATAAATTTGTTTCGATTGATATGGTTAATCGCCCAACAATAGTACAATAATACGCACCCAAAACAACATTTTCCGAGGCTTTGCTAAAAAGTAATACATGTTTCAGAATCTCAGAATACAACTGCAATATTTCTATTCTCTAGCACTTAAAATCAGAAACCGGTTAACCGAAGGGATTGCAGATTTTTTTATGTATGATGAACGAGGAGGGAACTAGGTTTCTTGAACTTTTTTTCGACAAAGCCAAAACACTCCGAATTAATAGAAAATCGTGGTTGCTTTGGCACTAAGTCCCTTTGGTTATGAAATTCAGAATTTTAATTTTCTGTTTAAGACACTAGAGAAAAGAATTTGATCCAAAAGATGACTATTGAGCATTCGACCCTTTGCAAATCAATATCCCGAGCTTTTGAGCTTGGCCAATCTTGACTGGGCTCAAGGCCGACTTGGCTTGGTTTGCATTTGGGTTATTTGGTTTTTTTCTTTATCCCATAGTGTGTAGTTTCAAGGCTTGTGAACCTCCTTGATTTTTGTCTTTTGCCCAAATTCTTGCCTTACAAACTATCTACTTTTGACCTCTATTTTTCCTTCAAACAAACTACGAATTTGACATATGAGTAGATTATGTTATATAGTGCACGCTTCAAACGATTAAATTAGCGAGAAAAGCCACCATAAAAGGGGAGGGAGCCACTTCTCAAAATTTGGTTCCAACAATCTTACATGAATAGAAATGAATGCAAACACATGAGGACTTGATAGAAATGATAAGATTCTTGTAGTGAATAAGCTGATTGAAGTAATTACCCCAGGATCATTGGTTACATGGAACGAGATTAAGAATGCATTCTTCAATAACTTCTATGATGATGCGAAGTCTGAACAATTGATTTTTGTCTTTTGCCCAAACTCTTGCTTTGTAAACTATCTACTTTTGACCTCTATTTTCATTGAAACAAACTCTGAGTTGACATATGAGTAAATTACTTATAGTGCTCACTTTGAACTCTTCATAATTAGTCATTCTAATGATTAAATTCGTGAGAAAAGTTACCATAAAAGTGGAGGGAGCCACTTCTCAAAACTTGGTTCCAACAATCTCAGATGAATATAAATGCATGCAAACACATGACGACTCAATAGAAATGATAAGATTCGTAAGGATTTTTGAGAGCACAGTCAAAAAAATAAAATACGTGCATCTAAGCTAGGTGTCTTTTTCAGCTTTGAACTACTCTTAGTGGTAATTGCTGGATCAACTCAACTACTGGTAATTATTTATTTTTCATAATTTTCTATCTTTATTAATTAAAAATGGCCCAACTTACGAATACTTTTTTCTATAAGAAACACCCAAATCACAACTTAATATATGATACAACTTGAAGTCTTGAAACTTTAACAAAAAAAAAATATATGATACAACTTACAATCTTTTATACGTTGCTTTCCATCAAGTCGTATTAAAATTATTATTAGAACAGAATTCGTTTCTAAAAGCAATCACTTCACCAGTCCCCATCCATTTTCCGAACAACTATTAAATAAATAATTCACAAGTAGACGAAAATATTAAAATTCTTATTGACTAAAAAGTAAGGTTATACTCCCTCTGTTTCAATATATAGGATGTTTTGAAGAAATGCACAAATAACAAGAAAAAAACCTCAAAACATCTTATATACCGAAACAGAGGGAGTATTATCATACTATCAAAGGTCGTTTCCTCATTACAAAATTTCTGTAAATCGAATATAGATCCTGGCTAGTAATCGATCGATATAAATTTGTTTCGATTGATATGGTTAATCGCCCAACAATAGTACAATAATACGCACCCAAAACAACATTTTCCGAGGCTTGGCTAAAAAGTAATACATGTTTCAGAATCTCAGAATACAACTGCAATATTTCTATTCTCTAGCACTTAAAATCAGAAACCGGTTAACCGAAGGGATTGCAGATTTTTTTATGTATGATGAACGAGGAGGGAACTAGGTTTCTTGAACTTTTTTTCGACAAAGCCAAAACACTCCGAATTAATAGAAAATCGTGGTTGCTTTGGCACTAAGTCCCTTTGGTTATGAAATTCAGAATTTTAATTTTCTGTTTAAGACACTAGAGAAAAGAATTTGATCCAAAAGATGACTATTGAGCATTCGACCCTTTGCAAATCAATATCCCGAGCTTTTGAGCTTGGCCAATCTTGACTGGGCTCAAGGCCGACTTGGCTTGGTTTGCATTTGGGTTATTTTGTTTTTTTCTTTATCCCATAGTGTGTAGTTTCAAGGCTTGTGAACCTCCTTGATTTTTGTCTTTTGCCCAAATTCTTGCCTTACAAACTATCTACTTTTGACCTCTATTTTTCCTTCAAACAAACTACGAATTTGACATATGAGTAGATTATGTTATATAGTGCACGCTTCAAACGATTAAATTAGCGAGAAAAGCCACCATAAAAGGGGAGGGAGCCACTTCTCAAAATTTGGTTCCAACAATCTTACATGAATAGAAATGAATGCAAACACATGAGGACTTGATAGAAATGATAAGATTCTTGTAGTGAATAAGCTGATTGAAGTAATTACCCCAGGATCATTGGTTACATGGAACGAGATTAAGAATGCATTCTTCAATAACTTCTATGATGATGCGAAGTCTGAACAATTGATTTTTGTCTTTTGCCCAAACTCTTGCTTTGTAAACTATCTACTTTTGACCTCTATTTTCATTGAAACAAACTCTGAGTTGACATATGAGTAAATTACTTATAGTGCTCACTTTGAACTTTTCATAATTAGTCATTCTAATGATTAAATTCGTGAGAAAAGTTACCATAAAAGTGGAGGGAGCCACTTCTCAAAACTTGGTTCCAACAATCTCAGATGAATATAAATGCATGCAAACACATGACGACTCAATAGAAATGATAAGATTCGTAAGGATTTTTGAGAGCACAGTCAAAAAAATAAAATACGTGCATCTAAGCTAGGTGTCTTTTTCAGCTTTGAACCACTCTTAGTGGTAATTGCTGGATCAACTCAACTACTGGTAATTATTTATTTTTCATAATTTTCTATCTTTATTAATTAAAAATGGCCCAACTTACGAATACTTTTTTCTATAAGAAACACCCAAATCACAACTTAATATATGATACAACTTGAAGTCTTGAAACTTTAACAAAAAAAAAATATATGATACAACTTACAATCTTTTATACGTTGCTTTCCATCAAGTCGTATTAAAATTATTATTAAAACAGAATTCGTTTCTAAAAGCAATCTCTTCACCAGTCCCCATCCATTTTCCGAACAACTATTAAATAAATAATTCACAAGTAGACGAAAATATTAAAATTCTTATTGACTAAAAAATAAGGTTATACTCCCTCTGTTTCAATATATAGGATGTTTTGAGGAAATGCACAAATAACAAGAAAAAAACCTCAAAACATCTTATATACCGAAACAGAGGGAGTATTATCATACTATCAAAGGTCGTTTCCTCATTACAAAATTTCTGTAAATCGAATATAGATCCTGGCTAGTAATCGATCGATATAAATTTGTTTCGATTGATATGGTTAATCGCCCAACAATAGTACAATGATACGCACCCAAAACAACATTTTCCGAGGCTTGGCTAAAAAGTAATACATGTTTCAGAATCTCAGAATACAACTGCAATATTTCTATTCTCTAGCACTTAAAATCAGAAACCGGTTAACCGAAGGGATTGCAGATTTTTTTATGTATGATGAATGAGGAGGGAACTAGGTTTCTTGAACTTTTTTTCGACAAAGCCAAAACACTCCGAATTAATAGAAAATCGTGGTTGCTTTGGCACTAAGTCCCTTTGGTTATGAAATTCAGAATTTTAATTTTCTGTTTAAGACACTAGAGAAAAGAATTTGATCCAAAAGATGACTATTGAGCATTCGACCCTTTGCAAATCAATATCCCGAGCTTTTGAGCTTGGCCAATCTTGACTGGGCTCAAGGCCGACTTGGCTTGCTTTGCATTTGGGTTATTTTGTTTTTTTCTTTATCCCATAGTGTGTAGTTTCAAGGCTTGTGAACCTCCTTGATTTTTGTCTTTTGCCCAAATTCTTGCCTTACAAACTATCTACTTTTGACCTCTATTTTTCCTTCAAACAAACTCCGAATTTGACATATGAGTAGATTATGTTATATAGTGCACGCTTCAAACGATTAAATTTGCGAGAAAAGCCACCATAAAAGGGGAGGGAGCCACTTCTCAAAATTTGGTTCCAACAATCTTACATGAATAGAAATGAATGCAAACACATGAGGACTTGATAGAAATGATAAGATTCACATAAGGATTTTTAAGAGCACAATCGAAAAATACGTGCATCTAAGCTAGGTGTCTTTTTCAGCTTTGAACCACTCGTAGGGGACATGATGTCTATTTCACAATTACTTGATGTCAAATTTAATTTATTCGTTTCCTTAGTTCAATTTTCTGGCTTTGTCAATTTTTTTTTTTTTTAAAATTTAGTTAGCAACACAAATTTCTTTTAGAACACAAGAACAGCTCTTTCAATACGCAAGCCCTTAAATACACTATTTTTTTTAATGTACGTTGGAGTCTCAACTTTTACACACTTGGAAGCACACAGAAAAAAAAGGGAAAAGTGGGCTTGTCCTCAAAGACATGAACATAAAACCACTATTTTTATTAATTTGCAAAAAAAAAAGAAAAGAAACTAAACGTCGTCAACATCCTCCACCCTCCTGAACGCTCTCCTCTTCATCAACATCCTCCTCCTCCACCTCCCCCTCCTCCTCCTCCACCACCACCACCACCTCCGCCTCCTCCACCACCCCCTCCGCCTCCTCCTCCACCACCTCCTCCTCCACCTCCTCCTCCTCCTCTTGCTGCTCTTGCTCCTTCTCTTGCTCCTCCTCCTGGTCCTCCCGCAGCTCCTCCCCATCCCCATCCACATCCCCCTCTTCCTCCTTCTCCTCCTCCTGTTCCACCTTCACCTCCTGGTCCTCCGGCAGCTCCTCCCCACCCCCATCCCCCTTGTCCTCCTGGTCCTCCTGCAGCTCCTCCCATTCCACATTCTCCTCCTGGTCCTCCTGGAGCTCCTCCCCATCCCCATCCCCCTCCTCTTCCTCTTCCTCCTCCTCCTTCTGCTCTTCCCCCTTCTCCACTTGCTCCTCCTGCAGCTCCTCCCCATCCACATCCCCATCCCCCTTCACCTCCTGGTCCTCCTGCAGCTCCTCCCCATCCCCATCCCCCTTCTCCTCCTGGTCCTCCTGCAGCTCCTCCCCATCCCCATCCCCCTCTTCCTCCTCCTTCTTCTCCTCCCGGTCCTCCAGCTCTTCCTCTTTCTCCTCCTTGTGCTCGTTCTCCTCCTAGTCCTCCTCCTCTTCCTCCTTCTCCTCCTCCTTCTCCTCCTCCTCTTCTTCCATCTCCTCCTGGTCCTCCTCCTATTCCTCCTCTTCCTCCTTCTCCTCCTGCTTCTCCATCCATGGCAACAACAGAATAACAGTGATTTACTTTTTCACCTGATCGATATAATTTTAAATCCTTAGAATTGCAAGTTTCAAATATCTTTGGTATGAGAAAGAAACTAATGAACGAAACCATCTTTAAATACATTTTTCATTAGAAAGGCCAATGGAGGAAACCTTGTGGTACTAGGTGTATGTAATTGTAATAAAATGCTTACATCACATGAATGATGTAATCATTAATTAATATATTAATCTGTTAAGAGAATATTATTATGTAGTTTTAGCACCGGCCTATCGCTTCGCTCTCTAAAGGGGCACGTTAATCTTATATTATATATTAAACTACCTACTACACATTTAAATTTTTAGCCTGTCACATTTATCTAGTACACAATAAGGTTGGGTTTTAATATTCGTTATTCGTCTTCGATTCGCTACCCAACTAGCATCTATCTCCAAAAAAAGAATACCTTTAAAATTTTTGTTCAAGAAAGGATATCACAATTCTATTACCAGCGCAACTTACTCTGGTAATGGCTGGATCAACTCTAGTTACTCTACTAGTATGTATTATTTTTCATAATTATTTATATCTTTATTAATTAAAAATGGCCCAACTTACGATTACTTTTTTAATAAAGAAAAGACCCAAGTAAGAAGTTTGCTTTTATTAAGAATGAGACGACTTACAAATTGTTTTTAATAAGCCTGAACAACTTACAAAATATCATTACTAAGGCTGTGATTGGAAGTGTGGAGCAAGTGTGGGGCAACTGTGGTCCCCTCCACCTGTGGCCAGAACCACTCTTGTTTTGCCATTCATAAACAATGTTAAATTAAGTAGGGCTGGGCAAATTATCCGTTAGATTTACTCCGATCCGAAAAATTCGAATATCCGTTATAAATCAAAGCAAAGCAAATAGTAAAATCTACGATCCGTCTAAAGCAAAGCAAATCATAAATACTAATTTTAAAAATCCGAATATCCGATCCGATCCGTAAATTACATATATGTACATATAATATGATATACCTACAACATATATTTGCATTTTTTAACCTTTTCAATACATTGAACGGATATAGTTATAGTAAATTTACGTAGTTACTAATTTTGTAAATCAGTTGTCTCATATTTTTATCTAAAAATAATAATAAATGTTTCGTAGTCCACCATTTTTCTTTCACTTTTCATTTTATTTTTAGTTATATCAAATAAAATTATCTAACTTATATTATTTTTTCACTAATTAGTTTAAAATTTATACTGAAAAAATAACTTTTTGAAAAAATAAAATATTTTTCTTTCGTTTTTTTCAGTTAAAACAAATATCCGCAAATATCCGAATATCTGCAAATATCCGGAAAAAAATCCGGATATCCGTAACTCCAAATATCTAAAATTTTCAAAGCAAAGCAAATCGGAAAATTTAATATCCGTGAATAACAAATCGAATCACAAATACTATAATTTTTTCGGATATCCGATCCGCGCCCAGGCCTAAAATTAAGTGGAGCATCCGGTCAAAAACCGCATAGAAAAAAAAACAACTTTAATTTTTTTTTTGTTCATTATTTAGTGGAACGCTTGTGGAGCGGACCAACACCAGATTATTAGGGTGGTTCAAAGTGATCTGCATGAATAGTAAAATCACTTTTCCAAAATATATATTTTTAGAAGAAAAAATGTGCTGCCTAAATATAAATCAATATAAAATTTTGTTTAGAAAATCAGTTTGATCATTCGAAATGTGAAAAGAAAAAATTAGTTTAAATTTTTACATTATTATATATGAACTATACTTAATATAATTATTATTTAGATTTTTTTTTTTTAGTTTCACGTTCCATGTTTTTTTTTTTTGTTAAGATTCACGTTCCATGTTGGTTGCAGATTTATGTTATAGAATTTTATTTTTGTTTATAAAACACGAAAAATGTTGCTATAATCTATGTTTTTAATATATATATATTCTTAATTTATCCAAATCTCTGTTAAATATTTTTTTATCTAAAAAAAACTAAATAATATTGTTATAAAGAGAACAAAATTTATAAATAAATAAATATATATATATATATATATATATGAGTTTGATATGTACTGATTTTTTCGTTTAATTCAAACTTTTTATATGATGTTTTTTTATATGGTGGGCCGTTAAAAAAAAAGGTTTTATATTGTGACAAAAAAAGGTTTTATATGGTGCTATACCAAATAATATAAACTTGACATGTTATCCTATTCTTCGTTCTCTTAACAATTAGATATACATCAAGGGTCAATAGTATTTTGAATTAACAATTTAGGTAATATGAGTTATAAATTTATGATATATTTAAGTATTAAATAATGTTCTTATAATAGTATTATATATAAATTTTTATTATAAATATAATAAGTATTAAATTAGGTAAAATAAATTATAAATTTATTATATATTAAATATTAAAAATTATCAAAATCATTTGTCCTAACATATGTAATATTATATATATATATATATATATTCTTAAATTATCCAAATCTCTGTTAATATTTTTTTATTTAAAAACACTAAATAATATTTTTATAACGAAAAAAAAATTATATAAATATTTCTACACTACATAAAAAATTATAAGTTGAAAAATGAAAAGTAATATGTAGCAATTTTAATTGAATATAATTTTTCACATTAAAATGTATGATCCGCATTGTTTGATCCGCTTTCACCATTCAAGCATACTTTTGGACCGCTCGATCTGCTTGATCCGCACTTGTACCGCTCGATCCGCTCGATCCGCTTGATCTGCACTTGTTCCGCCTGATCCGCTTGATCCGCACCGCCTGGGAGCCTAAGAATGACCAGACTTAGTATATGATACAACTTACAAATTTTTATACGTTGCTTTCCGTCAAGTCGTATTAAAATTATTATTAAAACATAATTCGTTTCTAAAAGCAAACTCTCTCGACCCTCCAATTTCTGAACAACTATTAAATGAATAATTCGTCTCTAGAAGCAGTCTCTAGAAGTAGTCTCTAGACTAAAATACTAAAATTCGTGTATATGGATTGATTTAATGGTTTAATTGAAAACCAGATGGTTATTTTTGGTTAAATTGTTTGTTATACCGAAAACACTGGTTAAGGCTCGTATATAAACGAGTATGTAATCGTTTTGCTGAATCAATGAAAACTTTCCCTTTCAATCTTTCTTCCTTCTTCGTTTGTTTACACTAACATGGTATCAGAGCGTGAGGATTCAAACCTCACACGATTTCACGATTCTTACTTCCGCATTCTATGATTTAGATCAAATCGGTGTTCCTCCGATTTCTCTTTTCTTCTTTCTTCTTCGTTTCTCTGGTTATTCCGCCAAGAACGATAATCTTGATGGTTTCTCTGGTTATACCTCTGAAATTCTGGATGGGTCGAATTATGATAATTGGAGTATTACGCTCAAAATAGCCTTGGATGCGAAGAACAAACTGGTGTTCATCAATGGATCTTTACCAAGGCCGAATGAAACTCATAGAAATTTCAGAATCTGGTCTCGCTGAAATTCAATGGTGAAGTCTTGGTTGCTTAATTCGGTTTCCAAACAGATCTACAAAAGTATATTGAGGTTTAATGATGCTTCAGAGATATGGAAGGATCTGCAATCCCGTTTCCACATTACGAATCTTCCTCGTTCATATCAGCTATCACAACATATATGGTCTTTACAGCAAGGGACAATGGATCTTTCTACTTACTATACAACCCTGAAGACCCTATGGGATGAGTTAGAAGGAGCGAATTGTGTCAAGGCCTGACACAATTGTGATTGTTGCAAGGCCAATGACAAACAATCTTAGCATTCACGCGCGGTAAAATTTTTGGCTGGATTAAATGAGTTTTATTCTACTATTCGGAGTCAGATTATCATGAAGAAGCATGTGCCAGAACTATCTGAAATTTACAATCTCTTGGATCAAGAACATAGTCAAAGAAACTTGATTCCGGTTCAAAATGCTTCAGCTTTTCATGTTTCTGCTACCTCTCCAAATAGAGCATATGTCAACATGACAAGGGCGTATCCTCCTAAGCCAAATCGTCCAGTTTGTACACACTGTGGATATAATGGGCACACAGTAGATACCTGCTACAAAGTACATGGATGTCCACCCAACTTTAAACACAAGGTGAAGGAGCCACAAGAGAAGAACACGTATTCTGCGAAGACAAGTGGTTATGCGAAACCCATTGTTGCTCAACTCGCTCTCACAGATCCTGTTGTGGATAATGTTTCATCAATAGTTCAGAATCTTAGCAAAGATCAGATTCAGGGGATGATTGACTACTTCAATTCTCAACTCAAACAAAATGATCCTCAAGTCCATTTTGTAGCTTCAACATCTAGTGGAACCATTACAACTCTTCCAGGCATGGCGTTTTCTTTAAAAACCTCACACATCATAGGTATGTTAAGAGCTACACACACTGTTATCAAATCAGAATCGTGGATCATTGATAGTGGAGCCACACATCATGTAGCTCATGACAGAAAACTTTTTGATAATATTTCTGATGCAATGTCAACGTCTGTAACTTTGCCAACTGGTTTTGGGGTTAAGATAGAAGGAATAGGCAGCATCAGATTGAATGATAGATTAGTGTTGCATAATGTGCTATATATCCCAAATTTTAGATTGAATCTTTTGAGTGTTAGTCAACTAACTAAAGATTTGGGATATAGGGTAACATTTGACAGTGAATCTTGTATGATTCAGGACCATATCAAGGGGATGATGCTTGGGAAGGGTGAACAGATCTCCAATCTCTACGTGCTTGATACAACTGCGTTTGTAGGATCTTCTCTTCATTCTTCTGTTCAGTTTTCAACAAATATTGTAGTAGATTCCAGATTATGGCATGGTAGGTTAGGGCATCCTTCGATTACTAAAACTGATGCTCTTGCATATGTAATTGGTTTTCAACAAAGGAATAAAGAGAGTTTTCACTGTCAAGTCTGTGCTTTAGCTAAATAGAAACATCTTCCCTTTAAATCTCAGAACAATATGTGTGAGAATCCCTTTGACCTTCTCCACATTGATATTTGAGGACCCTTCTCAGTACCAACAATAGAGGGTTACATGTATTTTCTGACTATTGTTGATGATCACACCCTGTCACATGGATTTATCTGCTCAGAACAAAGGATGAAGTACTAACAGTTTTTCCAGAATTCTTACAGCTTACTGAGAATCAGTACAAAGCAGTGGTTAACGCAGTTAGATCAGATAATGCTCCTGAGTTGAGGTTTGTTGATTTGTTTAAGAAAAAGGGTATTATTCCATTTCAAAGCTGTCCAGAAACTCCAGAACAGAATTCGGTGGTTGAAAGAAAACATCAACATATATTAAACGTTGCTCGTTCTTTAATGTTTCAATCACAGGTACCTATTGAGCTATGGGTTGATTGTGTTTTGACAGCAGTCTTCCTCATCAATCAGCTTCCAACTCCTCTGTTAAAAGATAAGTCACCTTATCAAGTTCTCACATCCAAGAAAGTAGATTACAGTGCATTGCGAGTATTTGGTTGTTTGGCTTATTGTTCTACTTCATCAAAAGGAAGAAATAAATTTCAACCTAGAGCCAAACCATGCATTTTTCTGGGATACCCTGCAGGATATAAGGATTACAAATTATTAGACATTGAATCAAATAAAGTTTTGATTTCTATAAATGTCGTGTTTCACGAAGACATTTTTCCACATGCTACTGAACATTATGAGTTGAATACAAACGTTTTTGATGGACATGATTCAGCTTATGTAGAAACGGTCTCAAAAGAAGAAGAATCAGAAGATTCAGTGATTAGAGAACCATGTAATGTTCCTACTACACTGAAACATTAAGAAATTGTTAAAGAATCAGTTGAAAACTTGGTCTCTGCTTCTACTTCGTCACAACCAGAACATTCTAAAAGATTGCATAAACTTCCTACATATTTGCAAGATTATTATTGCAATCTATCAGAATCTGAAACTGAGATACCCTATCCACTATCAGCTAATATGTCTTATGCTAATCTCTCTGAAGAATATAAGAATTACATATGTGCAATTAGTCTTCATCCTGAACCAACCACATTCACACAAGCAAAGAAGTTTGATGAATGGCTGCAGGCAATGAACGAAGAACTCATAGCCTTAGAAAGCACAAATACTTGGAAAATTTGTTCATTACCAGCTGGAAAGAAGGCAATCGGGTGTAAGTGGGTTTACAAATTGAAGTTTAATGCTGATGGGACTTTGGAAAGGTACAAAGCTCGATTAGTTGCTAAAGGTTATACACAACAAGAAGGAGTAGTTTCGTAGATACATTCTCACCAGTGGAAAAAATGACAACAGTCAAGACTCTTTTGAATGTTGCAGCCGCAAAAGGTTGGAGTCTAACTCGTCTTGATGTGTCTAATGCATCTTTAAATGGTGATTTGACAGAAGAGATATACATCGGGATACACTCCAAAAGAAGGTACAGTTCTACCACCTAATGTAGTTTACAAATTAGAGAAATCTCTTTATGGCTTGAAGAAAGCTTCTCGTCAATGGTTTCTTAAATTTAGCAAAACTTTAGTAGATTTGGGGTTTCACAAATCTAGAACATATCATACATTGTTCATCCAAAATCTTAATGGAAAGTATGTGGCAGTGCTAGTGTATGTAGATGACATCATCATAGCTAGCAACAATGATGACGTAGTTACTCAGCTAAAGAGAGATTTGTCCTCAGCATTCAAGTTAAGAGACTTAGGTGAGTTGGATATTTTCTGGGTTTGGAGATTGCACGTTCAAAGAAGGGAATTTGAGTATGTCAACGAAAGTATACATTGCAGCTTTTAGAAGAAATTGATCTTCTTGCTTGTAAACCATCATCAGTACCTATGGATCCCAGCATAAAGCTAAGACTAGACTCTGAAGAACCTGTTCTTCATGATGCAGGTTTATACAAATGAATAGTTGGTCAGAAGATGTATCTGACTATCACACGACCATATATTACATTTGCAGTAAATAGATTATGCCAATTCACTTCTGCTCCCAAGCAATCTCATCTTCAAGCAGCATATAAGGTACTACACTATCTTAAAGGAACAATATGCCTTGGAATTTTCTATTTTGCAGAGTCTGATCTCACATTGAAAGCCTTCACTGACGCAGAATGGGCATCATGAAAAGATTTAACAAGGTCTACGTCAGGTTATTGTATGTTTTTGGGTAATGCTCTGGTTTCATGGAAATCAAAGAAACAGCAAACGGTTTCTCATTCATCAGTAGAGTCTGAATATAGGGCTATGGAGTTTGCATCAAGAGAAGTTGTGTGGTTAATCAACCTCCTAAAGGAACTTCAAGCACCACAGAATGGAGCAATCCCTTTCGATTGTGATTCAACTGCTGCTATACATATAGCAAACAGTCCGGTGTATCACGAGCGTACAAAACATATCGAGTTGGACTGTCATCAAGTGCGTGAACGAATTGAAGCAGGACTGATCAAGACGTTACATGTTACAACAAATCATCAAATAGCTGATATTTTTACAAAACCATTGTTTCCTAATCATTTTTACACTTTAGTTAGCAAGATGGCTTTAAAATCAATTTACTTGCCATCTTGAGGTAGGCTATTAGTATATAGGGATTGATTTAATGGTTTAATTGAAAACCATGTGGTTATTTCTGGTTAAATTTTTTGTTATACCGGAAACACTGGTTAAGGCTCGTATATAAACGAGTATGTAATCGTTTTGCTGAATCAATGAAAACTTTCCCTTTCAGTCTTTCTTCCTTCTTCGTTTGTTTACACTAACAATAAGGTTACATCATCAATCATTCAATCATCGAAAGTCATTCCTCATTACCATATTTCTGTAAATCGAATATAGATCCTAGCTAGAATTTTGATCGATATTAAGTTTTGATTGATATGGTCAATCGCCCAACAATAATACAAAAATACACACCTTTCAGAGGTTTCGCTAAAAAGTAATATATCCAAATTTCTACAGCATGTACAAATATAAAAATAAAATGTTTGTTGTGTGACAGTTTGAATATATGTTTCTGAATCGTTTGCAGCACCTAAGATCAGAAACCGGTTAACTCACAACAATGTTGTACTATCAAACTCAATGAAAAACCGAAGGGATTGCAGAATTTTTTATGTCTGATGAATGATGAGGCAATAGAAAAAAAATTTCGTTAAAGCCAAAACGCTCTGAAGAAATAACATATCGTGGTGTTTGGGCACTGTTGTGAATTTCCTTCGAGTAAAACCATAAAGAATCGAATGCGAAAAATAAGAGAGAAAACGAACTTGGGACAAATACCCTTTTGCGTAGGGTTTCTTTTATTAATGTGTGTGTTACATATTTGCAAACCCTTGACCCCTTTATATAAGTCCCAAAAACCCGATACAATAAAGAAACAGATAGAAAGAACCCATTATTGTTCTCAAGCCCGAAACCGGAAATATCCCTAAACCAAACTGTACCATACCGCGGGGGTTAAAGCCCCCCCGCACCCCCCAGATGTCTACCTTCGTCGTGCCCATGTCATTTCTTAGCTCACTCGAGAAGGGCCCCATTGCCACTACACTTAGATTATTTATCACCTTAGAACACCCAAGCACTAATATCTTGATTTTCTATTTAAAACACTGAGAAAAAAAAAGATTTTGATCTAAAATATCACAATCGGGCATTCGACTCTATGCAAATCTAAATCTTGAGCTCGAGCTTGCCAAATATTGCTCGGCTAACCGCCGACTTGGCTTGGTTTTTCTCCTTTATCCCATAGTGTGTAGTTTGAAGGCTTGTTAGCCTCTTTGATTTTTGTCTTTTGCCCAAATTCTTGCTTTACAAACTATCTACATTGTTGTAGCCATGTTATAGTTCACTAACAACACCTACCATGTACTATATTTAGTATTCTTGATATAGAAAGGGTTCACCCCATTGGTAGAAAAGACTGAGTCAAAGCTTTCTATGTTCAACAGAGAATTTTCGCCACTTATCATTCATCTGAGCCCAAGTTAAAGAGTCGGCTGGGTGTCGCATTAGTTGCATGCTGACATGCCAATGCAAATCCCCAACCATCTCTTTTCATCTAAACATTCTCTTGAATATTTCCTTGATCGAAAAATACCTAAAGACCTTTGAGGGAATTTCTGTTCAGTATCTCACCACTGTGCTTATCCATTTTCCATGTTGGAACACTAAATCTTGAGCAGCTTTTCATCTTTTCATACTGCTTCCAATAAAGAATACTATCATTCTCGCATGCGTAAATGACATCATAACCAACCAAGAACTTCTTCATCTCATATGTTGACTTTAAAAGGACATTATCTTCAAAGTAGATTTATTATCTAGTTTAACAATCCTCAAACTAACATTTCCACAATTAATTATATCTTTATTATTTACTAATGACCCAACTTACGAATACTTTTTTCTTATAATAAGATCAAGTCATAAATTGTTTTAACAATTCTCACATTTCCACAATTAATTATATCTTTATTATTTAAGAATGACCCAACTTACGAATACTTTTTTCTTATAATAAGACCAAGTCATAAATTGTTTTAACAATCCTCAAACTGACATTTCCACAATTAATCATATCTTTATTATTTAAAAATGACCCAACTTACGAATACTTTTTTCTTATAATAAGACCAAGTCATAAATTGTTTTCTTAAGAATGACTCGAAATACACAGTATTTTTAATAGGAATGAAGAATTTACAAATTATCTTTATAAAGAATGCTAGTTCTTGACCCGCGCTCCAGCGCGGGATAAACATTTTTTTAAAAAAAATTGGTAACAAATGTATAATGTTGTGGTGATATGATTGAAATATTTAACATTTGATACAATACTAAATTGTAATAAACAAATCAAAATTCATATTGAACATAGAGATGTTTAATTTTTCATTTTTATCATGACAATCAAAATCGAAGAATGAGATATTATTCGATTGATTCGACCCGATTGGTAGATGCTGTAACGTTGATTTTTTTTATATGTTAAACAATGTCTGTAGGTATTTTTTTCCGAACAATTTCGACTATTAAATTTTGGATGTGGATTATTTAAAATAACTAAAATATATAGAAAAATAATTAAAATTTTATTATAAGATTAACAATTATTTTGATTAAGGAAATTGTATTAATGATAATTTTGCATAATTAGTTAATAGGGAACAAAAGTGAGAGCTAAATTTGCATAAATTCAAATTGATTTATGTAACTAAATTCATGAAAAATCATTTAAAATGCGGTGACGACACATTAGCATCAAAAACTCTATTGTAATATATTAAGGATTATATATTGTGTGTAGAAAAAAGGTTTTATTTTGTTAGTTACAATTTTCACATGCTCTTAAATTAAAAAAAGGAAAAAAAAAACAAAGCAAAAGAATCAAACAATTATCACCACATGGTCCATAAGGTGCAACAATTATAACCGTTTAGGAGCCAAAGATTTTTTTAAAAAAAATCAAAATTATAAAAGAAAATGATATAACAATTATTGAATAAATAAATTATTTGATTGTTAAGAATATATAATCTAACACAATATAAATATTATTAAAGAACAGAAAAAAATATATGATTTTTAAAACCCGATTTTTTTAAAAAAAAATTCAGTATTTTTAGTTAATTATAATAAATGTGAATGTGTATTAAAATAGTTGAATATTGACCAGCAAAAATATATGTTTATTTATACAAAGTGCGTTTTGAGGTTTTAAATATAATTTGTAGATATATGAAGTAAGTAATTATGGAGCAATTTTTTGGTTCAGGCAATAACACCTAGCATGGTTTTCAAAGCCAACACATTGACCAAATTAGAAATCCTTCTTGATGCAATCATTCTTACAGTTTGCAGTCACCTTACATGGTTCAATGCATTCGGCTTCACTCTTATTCATGACAATCATAAAATCAAAGTAAGATAAATAAATGAATAAATGTTACTAAACTACCTTGCTTGCAGTTCCACTTTTCATACATTTCACCCAAAACCAACAAATATCAAAATGCTGCTAACGCAATAATAATAACAACCTTTTTCGGCAGGAGCCGCAGCAGCTCATATGAGCGTAGATGCTTATATACACTTCACCTTCTCTGATTTTTTTGCCGCCGGGATAGTAATTTGACTCCGTGTCGGTGATTCTACTTAATGCCAAAATTTGGCGACTCTCATCTAAAGCTCCGTGTTGTACACTTTTAATTTCTAAAAACCTGTCATCTTAAAATAAACTGATAAAAAAATGACGTCAGCGATAGTTTGCCGAACATGGCTAATATTTCTCCTGTTTTGCAATTAAATAGACGTAATAATACCGTCTAACCATAAACAAATAGAATGATGTAGATGACTGAAATAATCAGAGAAAGCTCATGATCGGCACATTCAATATTATTTACTATATAAGAAACTAATAAAAATAAAAGTGCCAAAAAACAATGGCATAAAATGGCTATATAATATTTTTCTAATACAAAATTACCCTTAATGAATTCAAATTTGGAGACAAAAAACAATGGCATAAAATGTAAATAAGTATAACAAATAAGGGGGCCTCCATAAATAATAATAAAAATTCCTAAAACTCGATGGAGTTAGGGATTAAACGTTTTTTCTTATGTTTATGATTTCGAAACAAAAGAAATAAAAACATAAAAATCAATAGAATTAGAGTTTATATACATAACAAACCCTAATTCGTTTACAAATCATGAAACTCAATGGAGAGTTCTGATTGTATCTTATGTTAATTATTTTACCCTAGTTCGTTTAAATATAATTAGGGTTTATGTTTTTTTTCTTATTTTTATGATTTTATAACATAAGTAAAAAACATAAAAATTAATGGAATTAGGGTTTATATATAATTATAAATATAAAAAATCAATGGAATTAGGGTTTATGTTTCTTATGTTATGATCTAAAAAAGAATATTAGATCGAATCATAAGAAAAAAACCCTATATGTACAAAACCCTAATTCGTTTACAAATCATGAAACTCGATGGAAAGTTCTGATTTTTTTCTTTTCTTTATGATTTAACCCTAATACGTTTACAATAGAATTAGGGTTGATGATTTTTTTTTATGTTTATGATTTTAAAACATAAGGAAAAAACCTAAAAACCATTGGAATTAGATCGAATCATACGAAAAAACCTTAAATGTATAAAACCATATAAGTAAAATCGATGAGTACATGTGCTAACTTCATTGTATCATATCAATTTTCAGAAATAATAATGAAACAATATAATTAGGGTTTTAATTATATATAAGAAACCCTAATTCGTGTTCTTGAAAAAAAAATAGATCGAATCATAAGAGAAAACCTTATATGTATAAAACCATATAAGTAAAATCGATGAGTGCATGTGCTAAATTCATTGAATCAGATCAATGTTCAGAAATAAAAATGAAACGATATAATTAGGGTTTCTAAATAATGAAACTCGATTTAGAGTTGTCTGCAACTCTAATTCTTGTACTTCAAAATAAAACATAAAAAAAACAAATACCTAAGAATCGATGGAGAGTGGTGGTTTGGATTGTAGAAGTGGAGTTGATTTAGTTTTATTTATAGAGTGTGAGAGATAGGTTTAAAAAAATTATTTGTATTTAATTTATGTTTTTTTCAGATTTTAGAAAATATACATACACATACTTAACAGAGGGGTAAAAAAGTTAAATGACAATAAATAAAACCTAATTCCTTTGTCTTCTTCCAACAATAAATTAAATGACAATAAATGACAACGAATTTGGATAATATATTTCATGTCTTCCATTGTTTACTATATTTCAAATGATAATGGCATTTGAAGTAAATTCTTAGTCAAAGATATAAACTGCAGTTTATATAGTCAAAGATATAAACTGCTGAATCATTGAACTCTGAGTTTACAAAATTTTAGGATCCAACAATTTTAAGAGCAATTGAATCTTAATAGCATTAAAAAAAAGCACGAAATAGAAAAAAAAAAATGGAGGAGAAAAACGGGAATGCGATGAAAGAGCGAAAGAATTACCCATTGGAGAATCGTCAAGGGGAAAAACACATTTGGTTTCTTCACAAATCCCCATCAAATCCGAAGATTGCAGTCTAATTCCAATTAAACGTCAAACGATCTTAGAATTCCCAATTCCCTTTACCCTTCTTAGAGTTATATGTTGCCCGAATAGCACATTTTGATCGAGTAGCATCATTCGCTTCAGGCCAATATGTTATAGAGGCCTTTAAGAAAAAAAAATGTTTTAGAGGCTCCTGTTGGCTTGCCCGTATAGCTGTTCGTTTTTCACCTTGTTCTAATAAGCGCTAGGCGCTCGTCGGGCGGTCGGACTGGGCCTAATGCCTAGCGAATAAATCGGGGATTAAGCGGGGAGTAATCGGGGCCTAGTTTTAAAGCTTTTCAACTTTTTTAATAGATTTTAGATATTATTATAGGTGAAATAGAAAATAAATGACCACCTAAAATATGTCATTTATTGTTAATATTCGTATATATATTATTAAATGTAGAGTACATTGATGAATTCCTCCCAGTTCTGCTGGTCGTGTAGTTGCCTGAGCCATAGAGCTATTGCAAATGCTATTTTTTCTTATTTTCGTTAATTAGAGGGCAAATTACGAAATTGCCCCCGTCTTCTTCCTTCTGCAAACCAGATCCACGAAACCCTAATCGCCGTCTCTTTTTTTTCTACACGATTCGCTCGATTTAAGCACGAATTTTTTGTTGTTAATATCAAATTATGATGGATCTGTGACAAAACTCTTGATTTTCAACAAAAAAACGATCAAAAATTGATTTTTTTTGGATCCGATTTTTTGGCCGCCGATGGGGTCATCGCGGCGGTGGAGCTCCGCCGACCGCTTTCTCGCCGAGGAGGCGACCGCCTTGGCCGATTTTTTGAAGGTCTGCATAAAAGTTCAAAAGATTAGATTAAAAATAGACAATTGATGAAACATTAGGAAGCAGACACATAATTCAAACAATCAAAGCATGTGAAAAAATAATGACAATAAACAATGGAGATTTGTAAACCGAGAAATGGTGTCTAATTTGGGTGGATGTTTGAGAGTTAAGGGCATCCTCATTGCACACTTCAAGGGGTGTAATGTGGGGTCTTATAATATAAAATTATTAAAATGGTTGTAGAAGGAAGAAAGAGAGTATTTTTGTGGGGTATATTGAAATATAAAATTAATAAAATTTGAGTAAAGAGAGTAGATAGTGAGTGTGTTTAGGAAAAGGAAGAGAGAGAATGTCTAAAATTGGACATTTTTTAGAGTGTTTTTAAGAGGAAGAGAGAGTGTTTAAATATAAAATTAATAAAAGTTGAGTAAAATGATGAAAAAGAAGGTATAAAGTTGAGTAAAAGTAAGAGAGAGTGTGTGTTTTAATAATTTTATATTATAAGACCACCACATTAGACCTCTTCAAGTGTGCAATGAGGATGACCTAATAACCCATGTATGTATATATATATAAGCTATTAAATCGTAAGTTGGTGTTAAGAGTCCGATTATTGGGAAGATTATTGATAATCCTTTCCAGCCTAAAAGTGATAAAAACAAACCACACCATTGATAATCCTTTCCAGCCTTTTTTTTTGGTAGTAAAAAACTTCAAAGTGATAAAAGTGATAAAAACAAATCCTTTCCAGCCTAAAAGTGATAAAAACAAACCACAAAACACTCCGACATCGTTCACTTCCAACACAAACCCATTATCTCTAATATATAAACAATACACAACACCATTATTGATTTTACACATGGCTGAAAAATAATCCCTAAAACAACCTTAATAAAATTGAAAATGGTTACAAATGATAATGGCATTTGAAGTAAATTCTTACAAAAGAAAGGTTTCTTTCTAATGTGTACTTCAAAATTAAGAGTATTTAGATTTAGATAGATGATCCAACTTACAACTTTGTTGACGTTTTCAAATTATTGTTACTTATTCATTTTTGTCTCTAAAACCAATCTCTCGACTACCCAATTTCGAAAAACGTAGGATACACTATAAGCAAAATTATAATCAATCACATGTAGACGAAAATATTAAAATTCGTTTCCGATATAAATTTAGTTTCGATTGATATGGTTAATCTCCCAACAATAATACGCAAGCTTGGCTTAAAAGTAAAATATTCGAATTTCTAGACACACCCAACATAGCATTTCTAGACGCGAGCTAAATTAGCTTCTTTAGACCATCCGGCTCCTCCATGCTCCTCTTTCGCACGGTCTACTCCTAACGAATCTTACCTCTCCACTTGATTTCGTTGGTTTTGTTAACCAAAGAGTTTCTGAATAATACTTTCTTATTGATCCAAGAGAGTTTACACATGAGTTTATATACACAATTGCATTCTTAACCTAATTACATATTAACACCCTTAAGACTCCTATATTTACATAAGTAGTCTCCACTAATACTCCCCCTCAAGTTGGAGCATGAAGATCACAAATACCCAACTTGCGACTCAAATAATTAAACTGATAAGAAGGTAATCCTTTGGTAAAAATATCAGCAATCTGCTCTGAAGTGTGAATCTTCATTGTCTTCAAGCTTCCATCTTTAATATCATCTCGGATAAAGTGGCAATCGTTCTCTACGTTCTTGGTACGCTCATGAAATACCGGATTTGCTGCAATATGGAGCGCTGCCTGATTGTCAAAATACATCAACATAGGCGTCTTCAAAATCACACCAAAATATGCAAGAATTGACCGAACATGTTTAAGATCAGATAAAGTATCGGCCATCGTCCTATACTCCGCTTCTGCAGATGATCGCGAAACTACTCTATGTTTTCTCGACTTCCAATTCACCGAAGAATCGCCAACCTTAACCACAAAACCAGTCAGTGGTCGCCTAGACGTATTACAAGATGACCAATCTGCATCACATAAGCGGAAAGGGTAAGATCATCTCTGGAAGATAGTAAAATTCCCTGAACCGGACTTCCCTTCAAATAGCGAACAACCCGTAAAGCTCCCAACCAGTGTTTCTGCTGCGGTTTCTGCATATGTTGAGCCAAAATATTGACAATGTATGACAATTCCGGGCGAGTAATCGTCAAATACACAAGTCTGCCAATCAAACGACGATAACCCTGTGCATCAGGATAATACTCATCTCCAACCGCTGTAAGATCATGATGTTGCTCAACCGGAGTGGCGAACGGTTTACTTCCCAGCAGTCCATATTCAGAGATAATATCACACGCATATTTTCTCTGAGACAAATAGAAACCTTTAGAAGATCTTGCTACTTCAATGCCCAAAAAATACTTCAAGTCCCCCAAATCCTTCATTCAAAAACAGACACTCAAATACTTCTTAAACTTCTCTATTGCTTCTTTATCATCACCACCAATCAGAATATCATCAACATAAACCAAGACATACAAATGTCGCACTCCACTCGCCATATGAAACAAGGAAGTGTCGGTCTTAGAATGTTTAAAACCATATCCAAGTAAAGATGTAGTGAGCTTCGCAAACCAACATCGAGGCGCTTGTTTAGGACCATATAGAGATTTCTTCAATCGACACACCTTATCACCACTAGACGCTGTAAAACCAGGTGGTAACTTCATATACACTTCTTCCTTCAAATCTCCATGCAAGAATGCATTATGGACATCCATTTGTTGAACCACCCAATCCTTAGTCGCTGCAAGTTTCAAGAACGTTCTCACAGTAGTTATCTTAATAACTGAAGCAAAAGTTCGTCATAATAGGTGCCCTCCTTTTGCCGGTTACCCATCGCTACCAAGCGCGCTTTGTGTCTCTCAATGAATCCGTCTGACTTAAAATTTGTGGTGAACACCCATTTACAGCCTATAGCTTTCTTCCTTGGAGGTAAATCTATCACATCCCACGTCTTTTGAACCTCCAAAGCATCAATCTCTTTACCAACTGCTTTCCTCCAATACTCATGTTTCATCGCCTCTTGATAAGTTTGGGGATCCAGATTTGCTGTTATAGCCGCCAAAAATTCTTGATGACTAGGAGAAAACCTGTCACAAGTCACAAAATTTGCCAAAGGATAAGTGGAGGAGACCATACCTGGTGATTGTGCGGTAGCTACAGTGAGAGAGAGTGGTGATGGCGATTTTCCAGTGACTGTGTTCAGCACATAACCTGTCAATTTGATATATTTTAATTTTTCTCTATGTCCTCTGCCCAATTGCTCTTGAACAGGTTCAATTACATTATCTGATTCGATTCCTGGTGCTGTTGGTTCAACGTCGTTGACTACAGGAGAAGAAGACGTGTTTGTTTAGTTTGCTGGGTTGCCTGCTAAACCAGAACCATTATCTAAACCAGCTAAAAAACCCTTTGGTTCATTTAATTCAGATCGCTCCCCTAAACCGGTGGATGAACCTGCTGGTTCATTTAAATCAGACCGCGTACCTAAACCAGACGATGAGCCCACTGGTTCATTTAAAATGGACCGATCAAAACCGCCTGCCAGAACCGGAGTTATTAACTGCGATTCTGATTCCTCCTCAAACCGGTCCAACCCTTGGTTTTCTGGTGGTATTGGGGCGATTTTGGCTTCTTCTTCAAAGGGAAACTTCGTCTCATGAAATACTACATCGCGGGACACAAAAAATTCACCACTTTCAACATCATATACTTGCCGTCCCTTTTTTCCAAACGGATATCCAGTAAAAACACCCTTTCTGCTCCTTTCTACAAACTTATCCTTGTTTTAAAGTTGTTTATGTGCATAACATAAGCATCTAAGTACTCTTAAATTCTCATAACTCGTGTCTTGCCAAAGAGTATTGCGAAGGGTGACTTACCATGAAGTACTGGTGTTGGAGTTATATTAATAAGATGAACAGCAGCCAGAACACACTCCCCCCAAAACTTTGTAGGAAATATCGCCTGGAACATCAAGGATCGAGCCACATTCAAAATGTGTCGATGCTTCCTCTTAGCTCTACCATTCTGTTGTGGTGTTCCGACACACGAGGTTTGATGAACTACTCCTTCCGCATCAAAGAATGGTTTCAAACATATAAATTCAGTTCCATTATCACTTCTTACTTGTTTGACTCTTTTTCCGAACTGACTCTCAGACATGGCAAAAAAATTCTTAATGTAAGTCACCACTTCGGTCTTATTTTTTAGGAGAAAAATCCACACAGCTCACGAATGATCATCTACAATCTTCTAAAATAACCAGCACCAGAATTCGATGTTGTTCTATAAGGTCCCAACACATCGCAATGTATCATCAAATCAAAATCTCATCAGAGGTATTATTACTATCTTGAAAAGAGTCACGAGTTTTCTTAGCTCTAAAACACGCATCACAGACCGCGTCATTCTTTCCTGTTTTATTCAAAGGAAAAACATGCAATAAGGAAGATAAAACATTCTCTGATGGATGTCCTAGTCTTTGGTGTTACAAATCTCCTGATGTTGTTGTAGTCCTTGCCACTCTGCCACAAGTTGTACCACAAAATTTATAAACACCACCACTCTCTTCACCCGCACCAATCACCGTCATAGTATGGTCATGTAACACACACAATTCAGCAGTAAAAGTCAGTGATGAACCTTTGATTCCCATAAGCAACGTTGCTACTGATATCAATGAAAAATTTAATTTTGGCGCACACAACACCCCACGTAGCCACACATCATCTCCAATACATAAATCCCATTTCTTAACTGCTAATGTACTATCTCCATCTACCACATTTGATAAGTAATCTAGAATCCATGTCATATGATGTGATGCTCCAGTGTCTATTATGAAATCTACAAGATCTTTCTTACCATTCAACTTCTCAGATTGTTCAGACTTATTAGGCTGAACAAGACTAAGAATGGCTGACCATTGTTCTTCAGAAAGTGAAGGAAGAACTCCACGATCAAATTCAGTCGTCCTCGTAGCATGGGCATTGACTGCTGGGTTGGTAACAATGTCTGCATGAGCCGTTGGAGCTGCTGCCTGATTTGGACGATTGGTGTAGCCACCACGTCCTCTTCCATAGCTACCCACGGCTCCTCCACCTCTTCCTCTGCCACGAGTTCCACCTCTTCCGCCTCTGCCACCCCACCATTCTAGATAATCCTTGATTTGGTAGCAATCATTGATATCATGACCTGTTTTTCCACTATGCTTACAGGTCTTAGTCTCTCCATCTCATTGGTTGTTCGAATTCCTCGAGCCAGCCTGGACATGAAAACCCACAGCCACGGTTTTCACTTTTTCTTTCTTTACTATCGTCTGTTGACGTTCTTTTCGAATCACCCTTTGGTACACCTGGTTTAGTTTTGGCAACGGTTCAATCGATGTTATGTTAGACCAAACCGTACCAAAAACTGCATGTAACCCCATCAGGAACTCATGAGTATGATCTTCATCTTGGTCCTGCATCAACTGTGCTGCCAGTTCTCCACAAGAACACGAGCGAATCGGTTTGTAGATAGCCAATTTGTCCCATAAATTCTTCAGCTTTCTATAGTAAATCATTACAGATTCACCGTTCTGCTTACAGTTGGTAATTTCAGATTTCAACTCTTGAATCCTTGCTCCGTTTCCAACTGAAAAATGCAGCTTCAAGTCATCCCATAAAATATTTGCCTCTTCCACCATCGATATGCTTGAGAGAAGACTTGGATTGATTGTATTCAAGATCCAAGCTACCAGCATCGAGTTCACAACACCTCAACTCTCCAATTTCGCTGGATCCGTTGGTTTTGGTATTGTTCCATCAACAAAACCAAGCTTCCGCTTCGTTCGCAAGGCATATTCCGCACATGCTTCACCCAAATCTTCTTAGTTCACCCCTTAAGCTTCACCTGGGTAATAATATACCCTGGTCCATCACTTGTTCCCAAATAGTAGGGATCTTGCATAACCTTCTGCTGTTCTGTCACAGTTGCCAAAGCCGAATTTTCTGTCATCTTTTCTTCTTCTCTATCAAAACAAGACTCCGCCTTAGTTATCTTCACTTCGTCTTCTTCCTCTTGACACAGTACGGCCTCTTCTTCTTCTCCAAGACGAGTCGCTTCTTGTTCTTCAAGTCAACGACGTTAATCAAAGAGTTTCTGAATAATACTTTCTTATTGATCCAAGAGAGTTTACAAATGAGCTTCTATACACAATTTTACAAATGAGCTTCTATACACAATCGCCTTTTTAACCTAATTACATATTAACACCCTTGAGACTCCTATATTTACATAAGTAGTCCCCACTAATAGGTTTCAAGTCTAATTATCCACCAAGGTTCATCATCTTCCTCTTTGCTTCACTTAAGTTTCATATCCATCTGGAGCTTACAAATCATTTACTACCTTCAATAGCTCCTCTGTATTTTCTATTGTATTTTATTATTTAGATTTCTCTCATCTTTCAGCTGTATGTTTTCACTACATTCTCAAAAATGTAATTCCCATTGGGACATGGAAGATGAATAAAATGGAAATTTAAAGGAAAAAAACATAGCATTTTCCGAGGATTGGGAAAAAATTAATATATCCAAATTTCTGCAACATGTACAAATATAAAAATAAAATGTTTTGTTGTGTGACGGTTGGATATATGTTTCATAATCTTTGAATAAAACGAATATAGATCCTAGCTAAGACACACCCAACATAAATTAAGTTTTGATTTATTTGGTCAATTGCCCAACAATAATACAATAAGACACACCCAACATATAGCATTTTCCGAGGTTTGGGTAAAAAGTAATATATCCAAATTTCTACAACATGTAATGTACACATATGTGAACTAAAAACTCTCTTCTCGAGGAAAACAATTTCTCCCTGCTCGAGGCTCCTTTGGACACAGGGCTTGAGGCGCCGTTGGGATCTCGCCAAATGAGGCTTCCCCTCCGGTGAAAGCTACTCCGACAATCTCTACCCCCAAGCAACCGGGCACGATGGCGGGAAGGAGATTGAGTTCTCAATTCTTGATCTACTCGTCTAGATCTAGGTTAGAAATGATTTCTATCTTCTTGTTTCATCTCCTCGCGTCCCACCAGTGGGATTCAGTCAGTCCGACTACAAGCTCTCTCATTTTCTCTCTCGGCGGCCAAGAGCTACTTCAACCAAACAGCTCCCATCTCCGACCACATATCTGAAGCATAACATGGCTTTTATCTCCTCCGCAGTGAAGACGAAGGCAAAATCGAGACTCCCGGTGATACCAAAGATCTCTGCAATACAACTCCGACTGATTCCACCGACAACACCTCTCCACCGAAGGTCTCTACAATTCATCTCCGATTGATTCCGCTGGCAACACCTTTTCACTAACATCGGGCCTTTCTTTTCTTTTTGTTTGTGTATGTTAGAAGAAACCCTTGGATCCAGTTCGAAGTTCATGTACGAATAAGCGATTGGTACTGAGAGTTTCATTGGACAGGTCAAAGGTCATCTCCGTCCTCTGTTTTCTTCTCCGAGAGTAGGCGGCCATCTAGGATTGATTAAAATCGTCACTCTCCGACCACCGAGCTGGCTTTGGTTTCGTTGGGTTAAGTTGCGTTCGTGATACGACTCCCCCTCGTGATGAAGTTAATCCTCCGTAGATTCAAATTGGAGATCTCAGCGTTTGACATTTGAGAGTTAATTAATCAGATACGTTTCTTCATCGTTTCTTGGCTGGGTACGTAACCTTGTTGATCGTTTGTAATCAACTTGTGGTGGTGTTATCTTTGCAAAATTTAATTGAGAAATCGCATATATCCCTAAATCAGAGAGATTCTCAGCTTGTGAGGTGAAGCTATCAAAGAAAAACAATTAAAATAATAAATATTATGCGAAAAGGTTAAGTTGAAGAAAATATTATACCGGTTGAGACTAAGGAAGCGACATTGTAATCACGAGAACCTCGATCGAGTTTACTTATTAAGTTCAAAGGAACATATCAACCCTTTAGAAGCTAAGTCAAACAAGAGGCTAATTGCGTCTAAAACCAACACATAATACGGCTCACACACTACGAGCTAGGCTCGCGTTGCTTATGATTCTAAGTACCTCTTAATGAGGATCCTAATCTGCTATTTAGTGCAAAGGTCTCATTACGTGGATTCTTACTGATCACATCTAGCTGGAACTATCAAGGGTTTGGAAGCACCCTAACGGTTCGACGTCTAAGGGACATAAGACTGGAGTTGTATCCTGACATTATGTTCCTCATGGAGACAAAGAACCCCGATGATTTTGTCTTTCGTGTATTCCAGCGGATGGGATATGCTAACCACTTCACGGTTCCACCTGTTGGCTTAAGCAGAGGATTAGTGTTCTTTTAGAAGCATGATGTTCATTTGGAGATCCTCTCATCCTGTGCTAACTTCCTCGATACTCGTATTAAGTATCAAGGCAAAACGAGTTATCTAACCTTTGTTGACGGTCACCCGAATACCAGTAAACGACAAGAGGTGTGGAACAAAATTTTGGAATTGGGAGAGAACATAACTTCAGCGTGGTTGCTCACAGGAGACTTCAATGACATTGCAGATCATTCAGAAAACGAGGCGGCCCACCAAGGTGTGGCCGCTCTTTTACCAATTTTAGGAGTTTCTACTCTCAAAATGGCCTCTAGGATGTTAAACAGTCAGGGAATCCATTATCTTGGCGAGGTATGCGCTACATTCATTTTGTTCAAGCTCGTCTCGACTGGTGTATCTCTAATGATGCATGGATTGAGGATTTCCCGTCCGATAGATCCCAATACCTAAACTACGAAGGTTCAGACCACCGCCCCCTGATATTCTATGGTTTTTGCGGGTTTATCCCGTTGTTTTCGTATATATTTATGTTGTTTTTACAGGTCAAACAGGTGAAAAGGATTAGATTTGAGCAGCTTGGACAAAGGAGAAAAAAGGATGGGAAATGGATCAAAACCCGAGGATTTGTGAAGATCAAAGAAATGAAGCTGATTGGCGTGGAAAGAGACACCTGTCGATCGACAGGTACACCCTGTCGATCGATAGGTGTCTCTGTTCACGCCAATACACCTTATTTTCTTGATTCTTCAGAAGTCTCGGGTTTTGCATCCATTTCCAATCCTTTTTTCTCCTTTGTCCAAGCTGCTCAAATCCAATCCTTTTCACCTGTAAAAACAACAGAAGTATATACAAAAACAACGGGATAAACCTGCAAAAACCATAGAATATCAACTCCCCCTGACTTAGCCTTTGCTTGCCCTCAAGCAAAACAAAGAACATAAATCTGAAGTCGAGGTTTGAAAACCGAAAATTACAATTCAATTGAATCAACCAATGCAATGACCATACCTTATAATCCACATGAAAATCGAAAAACTGACCCATGTTAGACCACCATGTACTTCTCCGCTTGCTGGTTAACATCAGAAATCGCCTAGCCCGAAAGATAATTCATATTTCCCTCATTGCTCATTTTCCTGGTGATCAAAACACTCGAAACCTTCTAGATTCTACCCTTTCGACTACCAAACAGATCAGCTTTTCTACCAAATGGTTACTTCTCTCCCCCAGACTTATTCATTTCTTTATCTCCCTTTTTTTTTTTTTACTTTTTCTGTGTCAACTACATGTTCTAAACAACCAAGAAAAAGGCAGGTGCTATCGGGTTTACATACTCCCTCACCCTTACATCTTTTTCATTTCCCATTCCCAGTGAAATCGAGTCCGAGACTACCCTCCACCGCAAGTCTGAGCTTCAGAGTTCGAGAATCATCAGCATGAGAACACATCTATACCTCAAAACGAACTCCGGGGTCTCATCATAACACACAGAAAACATTTTTTTACTCAAATTTTTTTTTCAGAATAAGGAAGAGAAACCAATTACTTCATAGCTGATTCTGCAGGCGCGAAAAAGAAATCAAGCTTCACCAGTAAATATCACCAGTAAATTTTTCTACAACCTTTAGCTCAGGCCTAATGAATTCTCGCTCTCGGGTTTCGAACAAAATCAGTCTATCAGCAGTCAGCGGATTTTCCAATAGTCACATCTGTTAGTCAATTTCTGCAATTTCAATGGTCACTCAAACAAAAATCAATGCAAATGGTTAACTCAATCAAATCATAATCAAAAACTGACTCAATAAAAATCCAACAGACTCGATAAAACCAAAAGAAACAAAAGAAAGAAGATTAGTAGCTAATCCTCCCCCAGACTTAACCAAAACCGTCTCGGTTTTTGATCAAGAATGGAGAAAGACAAAAAGAAAAATAAAAATAAGAAAAAGAAACAGGTCATAAGATGAAAAGAAAGAGAAAATAGAAAAATACATCACTGATCAGGATCTGAATCTGGAACCTCTGGTGGAATCACATCATCATCGCGAGTGCATCTGCAACGCGGAATCTGTCATACATGAGTCCAGAAGGTCTTCATCGTCGAAACCATCCAAGTCTTGAATGGATCATCCTGGTAGATGGCAGGATCGGGATCTGGAAATGCTCCCAAGTCAGAAGAGGAGCCAGCCTGCGTGCCTGAGGGACCTGGTGGAGGAGAATCTTGTAATTGCGGTCGCCTGTTCAGCGGAGAACGCTGCTGAAGATCGCTTAGACCAGGCTCAAATCTCAATGCCTCATCATGATCAACTCTGCACAACTCATATGGTAGAGGCAAAATCTTCATCTTTCCATCTTCTCCAACGAAAGAATACGCGTACCGACCCATGAAAACCTTCAGACTGTTCCCTTTAACCATTGTGTCTTCTCCAATGACTTCCACCTTCACCTTCTTCTCTGTACCCCGAAAATCAATAGGACACAAACGCAGAAGAGGAGTCAACAAGCTACCCACATATTCATCCTTCAGACTCTTCCCAGACATACCTCTCTCCTTGAGTTGCTCCAAATGATAAGCGAAAACAGACCCAAAGTTAATTCTGTGGCGATAGTCCATCTCTAGCCCATACTGAAAACACTGACCAATCGAATAATGAAGCAAACTCAGCTTAGTCTTCCTCATCTTCCCGGGTTCCATATTGCACAAAAGTGTGTTACACACCAGCTTCATAAACATCTTCAAAACAGGATGTCTAATCTGTGTATGAACCGAGCGAGAAGAACCATAATCCCTTCCTGCAATCTGCCTCCACAATGACTGAATCGCATTATCCTGAACAGGAATCTGAAGCTCTATACCAGAAGGATCAAATCCATATGCTCCACATATCTGAGCAAAAGACAGCGAATATACCACACCATCCAACTTAAACCTCAAGGATCCTTCTCTAGCTATCTTGTTCCTCTCATCAACAAAACAGACACGGCAAGACGCAAGCAATTGTCTAGCAAGATCAGGATAAAAAGGATAAGGCTGAAAGAGCATCGTACCAAGATCGAGAGAGTCACTGAGAGTATGGAAATGCTCTAGCCACTTGATCTTCTCGAAGAACAAACCATCTAGCGGACGTGTTGGCAGGAAGTTCAGATTGAGGAGACCATTGTAGAAAAATGAGTCTACCTCGTCCCAATGCTCAGTAAACACGTGCTTTTTGTAGTCATATGGGTTGTAGAACTTATGGTGGTTCTGCTCTGCGAGAACTGAGGGTAATGGAAAAGGCACAAGTCTAGGCCACTCAGTAGATGTATCCATATGGCACTGGTATGTCTGGTGAACACTCTCACTACGCGCAGAAGTAGCAGGCCTCTTCCCTTGCTTCTTCTCTGCAGCCACTCTCAATCGCTTAGCTTCTCTATCCTCACCTCCAACCATCTGCAAAATCAAACAAACCAAAACCATCCAAAAATCCAAATTCATTAGCAACACACATCAAAACTCATAAACTCAAAGCATCACTCTCTCAACTATCATGTTCTACCGTTCAAATATGTAATCAACACCGATAAACAACATTAAACTTGTCATTAGATGATTCAAGAACAAAATCCCCATATTCAAAGGCCTAAACCAATGAAAATTCTCAAATAAATCACAAAAACGAGTTTCAATGAATTCCAAGCCTAAAACCTATCTAATTGAACCCTAATAAGCAAAACCCATCAAAGAAACAACTAGAAAAACATCAGATTCAAGATTTCAATTTTTTCTCAAACCCTAATGTAAAAACGAATGTAAATTCGAATTTTAAGCAATTATATCTTGTTTTCGGTGGAATTGAACGGTAAAATCAGAGAGAGAATGAAAATCTAATGAGTTTAGAGCCTTGAATCGCTTAATTTGGTGGAGATTTGAGTTTTTTAGAGCTATGGTGATGGTGGAGGCGATTTGGTCGCGAGTGAAAAAGATGAAGATAATGAACTTTTGATCCAAAATTCTTATCTTAAAGTTGCGTGCAGATGTATCTGTTGATCGACAGGGGGGGGGGGGGGGGGTCTGTCGATCGACAGATACTTCTGATCGATGGTTTTTGGGTTATGGATTTTACATGAAATTTTTACAAAAAGCCAATCTAAACTAATTATCTAGTCCTAAAAGCTATAAAAATGAAAAGAAAAACTTACAAGTGGGTTGCCTCCCACTAAACGCTTTTTTACAGTCGTTAGCTCAACTTTGTCTGAACTCATGCTGCGCGCGGATCCGAGACGAGAATTTCTTCTGCGTCTGGTTTCTCGGTTTGAGCCCAATAGTGTTTAACGCGCTGTCCATTAACTGTGAACTCAGTTCCATCTTTCTCATTCCTCAGCACAACAGCTCCATACGGCTTAACTTCCGTGATTGTGAATGGACCTGACCAACGAGAACGCAATTTTCCAGGAAACAACTTCAAACGAGAGTTAAAAAGAAGTACCTGGTCATTGGGCTAGAATTCCCGAGAGATGATCTTTCGATCATGATAAGCTTTGGTGCGCTCCTTGTAGATCCTCGAGTTCTCATACGCCAAATGTCGCAGCTCATCCAACTCGTTCAGTTGCGTCAGCCTTCTCTTACCAGCAGCATTGAAGTCGAAATTCAACTTCTTAAGTGCCCATTCAGCTTTTTACTCCAACTCAACCGGTAGTGACACGGTTTTCCATAGAGAAGATGGAATGGAGTAGTCCCGAGTGGTGTCTTATATGCAGTTCTGTAAGCCCAGAGCGCGTCGTCAAGCTTGATAGACCAATCTTTCCTCGATGCACCAACTGTCTTCTGCAGAATCTCTTTGATCTGTCTGTTCGAAACTTCGACTTGACCACTCGTCTGCGGATGGTATGAAGTAGCAACCTTGTGATGAACACCATGCTTTCTCAAGAGCTTCTCAAACACTTTATTAATGAAGTGTGATCCTCCATCGCTTATTACTACTCTTGGAACTCCAAACCTCGGGAAAATGATTGATTTAAACAGCTTCACGACCACTCCTGCATCATTAGTAGGGCTCGCGATCGCTTCAACCCACTTAGACACATAATCCACAACGACTAAGATATACCGATTCTTGTATGATGATGGAAACGGTCCCATAAAATTGATGCCCCAGCAGTCAAAGACTTCAACCTCAAGGATGAAACTTTGCGGCATCTCATGTCGCTTGCTGATGTTGCCCTTTCTTTGACATGCATCACACTGCGAAATAAAACGGTGAACATCTTTGAACATTGTTGGCCACCAGAAACCTGATTTTAAAACCTTGGCAACTGTTTTGAAAGTAGTAAAATGGCCTGCATAGCTCGAATCGTGGAAATGATACAGCACTTCTGGAACTTCTGATTCAGCTAAACATCTTCGATAAATACCATCTGAACAATGCTTGAAGAGATATGGCTCATCCCAGAAATACCGTCGTACCACGCGTAAGAACTTCTTTTTCGAATAACCAGTGAAATCATCAGGTTCTTCACCGACCAAAAGGTAGTTCACAATGTCAGCAAACCATGGTCTCTTAGCAATATCTATCTCAGCACACAGCTCTTCATCTGTAGAATCCAAGCCTGAAAGAAGATGCGCATCATAAAAACCTGGTTTGGGCGACAGGGGAGGCTGTTGATCTACAGCAGGGGGTCTGTCGATCGAAAGGTCCTTCTGAGTAAAAGGGACTTGGCGATTTTCTTCATATATTTGGCAAAATTTCTCCTCAATCGCGTATATATGCTCTTCTCAAAGGTCATCATTCACTGGAACGGACTCATCTATCCTGAGACGCGATAGATGGTCAGCAACACCGTTATCTATACCTTTTTTTATCCCGAACCTCGATGTCAAACTCTTGCAGAAGCAGAATCCAACGCAGCAATCGAGGCTTAGCATCCTTCTTAGTCATGAGAAACTTCAATGCAGAATGATCAGTATGCACAACAACTTTCGAACCTATCAGATAAGGCCTGAACTTCTCAAAAGCAAATACCACAGCAAATAGCTCCTTCTCGGTAGTCGCGTAATTCCTCTAGTTTCATCTAGCGTTTTACTCGCGTAATAGATCACATGCAGCTTCTTCTCTTTTCTCTGACCCAACACTGCTCCTACTGCAAAATCGCTGGCATCACACATTTCCTCGAAAGGCAATTCCCAGTCTGGAGGCTGAACAATAGGAGCAATCACCAAAGCATCCTTGATGGTCTGAAAAGCAGTCAAACACTCAGCAGTAAAGATAAAAGGAACATCCTTACAGAGTAGCTCGGTGAGTGGTCGCGTGATCTTAGAGAAGTCCTTGATGAATCGTATGTAGAAACCCGCGTGGCCAAGGAAACTACGGATATCTTTGACATTCTTCGGTGGCTGAAGAGTTGCCATGACCTTGATCTTAGCTTTTTCGACTTCTATACCTTTTGCAGAGATTCTGTGACCAAGAACAATACCATCTTAAACCATGAAGTGGCATTTCTCCTAGTTAAGAACCAAATGCTTCTCCTCACACCTCTGAAGCACTTTACACAGATTCTCGAGACAGTCAGCAAAAGATGATCCATGAACCGAGAAGTTATCCATGAAAACCTCGACTATATCTTCAATCATCTCAGAGAATATGGCCATCATGCGGCGCTGAAAGGTCGCAGGAGCATTACACAGTCCAAATGGCATTCTGCGATATGCATAAGTACCATAAGGACAAGTAAATGTGGTCTTCTCCTGATCAGCTGGATGAATCGAGATTTGGAAGAAACCCGAATATCAATCGAGAAATAGTAGTAAGGATGACTGGCTAATCTCTCAAGCATCTGATCAATGAATGGCAGTGGAAAATGATCCTTGCGTGTCGCGGCATTCAGCTTTCTATAATCAATGCACATGCGATGACCAGTGATAGTACGCGTAGGAATCAGCTCATTCTTCTCATTCTTCACCACAGTAACACCACCTTTCTTTGGTACCACGTGTACTGGACTGACCCAGGAGCTATCTGAAATGGCATAGATGATCCCAGCTTCTACCAACTTCATGATCTTCTTGCGTACAACATCCTTCATATTTGGATTCAACCGCCTCTGATGCTCATTCGATGACTTAGACTCATCCTCCAAGTGAATCCTATGCATGCACAAGTCTGGAGATATACCTGTAAGATCATCCAAAGAATACCCAAGAGCTTTCGGAAACTTACGCAGCTTGCTTAAAAGCAAAGCCGTTTCAGCGTTATTCAATGAAGAATTAATGATTACTGGGTATGTAGAATTGGTTCCAGGTAACGCGTACCTTAACCCGGCTGGAAGTGTTTTGAACTCAATCTTTGGAGCATCAGCCTCGCTCCAATCGATCTTCTTCTTCACCATAGTGGACGTCTCTGGCATCTCCAGCTCAGCGGCTGCGACAAGCTTCTCCATGCGGTCGCTGGAGTCAAGCATCTGCGTGTAGCTTGCTGCTTCTTCATTTAGGAATCCATGCTCTCCTTCTACTTGAGTCAGTGCTACTTCCAACGCGTCCTTGGTACTCAGCTCCTCCAAATCTTGGGCATACATGTTATCTAAAGTATCTACCATAAAGGTTTGCCCATCGATTGTCGGTCGCTTCACCATTTGATTCATGTCAAAAGTTATGGTCATATCATCCAACTGAAGGTCTATTCTTCCATTCCTATAGTCAATGATGGCTTCTGCTGTAGCTAAGAAGGCTCTCCCAAGGATAATGGGATCTTTTGGCTCGGTATGATCATACTTGAGCACAATGAAATCAGCAGGTATCCAGCATTCACCAATCTTGACTGGAACATCTTCTAGAAGTCCTTCAGGATGTCTACATGATCTATCAGCGAGTACCAGGATGATATTAGTGTCTTCGAAGTTTGTCATGCCAAGTTTAACAACTACAGAATATGGCATAAGGTTCACACTCGAACCCAAATCACAGAGATAATGCTCGAAGTCATGACCCGCGATACTACAATGAAGAACAAAACTGCCCGGATCTTTCATTTGCTTCGGCATCTTTCCTGCTATGAGTTGTGAGCACGTGTCTGAGATCATAAAAGCTCCTTCTTTCTTTGATATGGCATTAGATACCATCTTCTTCACATACTTCTTAAGCATAGGAGCCATCTTACACGCTTCAAAGAACGGTATCTTGACTGACAAGTCCTCAAGTATCTTCTTACACCTTGCATCTTCAATTTCCTTCTTTGATGGTTTAGGAAGCTTAGGATAGGGTGTAGGAGGCTTGTATGCAGCAATGATTGGCTTCTGAGAAGCCTTTTGTAAGTCGCCTTGTTGCTGATCAGGGATAGCTGTCGACCGACAGGGGGTACCTGTTGATCGATAGGTGTTTCTGTACGATTGTTCTTGGACGAGGAAAAGGGAGCTGTCGACAGGCTCTTTTGCCATGCGATCTTCATCAAGTGGTTCCTCATCTTCTTCATCTTCTACCTCAACCAACTCTTTAGAAATAGGATCTACTCCAAGATTAGATGAGTATACCTTACCACTTCGAGTGTGAAGGGCGTTACAGTGCTCTCGCGGATTCTCAGTCGTCTTTCCAGGAAACTGACCCGGCTGTCTTCTAATACCTTCAGCATTCTGCGCGACTTGTGTATCGAGATGCTTCAAATGAACATTAATCTCTGCGAATTTCTTGTTCATGTCTTCATACACTTTGTCGAACTTGCCATTGAAGTTATGGGTCATCTAATTCTGACCTTGAAGAATCTGTTCGAGCATGCCTTGTACTCCATCATCCGGCTTTGCAGCTGCAGGTTTCTGGTACTCATTCGAATCATATGTTCTTGTGTACCCACTGTTCTGCGCGTTCTGTCTCGGGAATTGCTGAGAAGATGAACCAAACTGGCCTTGATTACCTTGCTGAAAATTATTGTTTCTGTAGCCACCTTGATTACCTTGATAACCTTTGTTCTGATATGGTCTTTGGCCTTGAAACCCAGCTCCAGCAACAAAGTTCACATCTTCAATCTCAACTCCATGCTCAATCACTTCAGCTTCATCAACAAAGTTAACCTGCTTATTCTGATTTCGCAGCAACGCATGCATGACATTCAGCTGTGCTTCCATCTTACTCAAGTCAGCAGTTTGTGATTTACTGGCTTTCGCTCTTTCCTCATCTAGCTTCTTCATGCTGTTGCTCTTTGTGAGATTCTCGATCAACTGCTTAGCATCATCAGGATTCCTAGTCTTGAAATCTCCATTGCTAGCTGAATCCATGGAAATCTGATACCTCCAATCGCAACCTTTGAAGAAGGTAGTGAGTAGCTGAAGCTCATTGAAACCATGATGCGGGCAGTCTCTCTGGTACTTTCTGAATCGAACCCAGGCAGCTTTGAATGATTCTCTTGGACATTGAGTAAAAGTAGATATCTTGGTCCTCAAATCCTCAGACATAGTCTCATCATAAAAGTACAGCAAAAACTCTTTTCTCACAGCTTCCCAGGTAGTCAGCGATCCTGCTGGAAGTGTGTTCAGCCAGCTGGTTGCTTCATCTGCCAAAGAATAAGGGAACAAAGTCAAGTGAAGATAGTCAGTGTTCACCCCTTGTATCTTGATTCCAGCCACAATCCGCTCGAAATGCTCCAAATGATCCATCGGGTTTCAGAAGATGTCCCGCGGAATTGATTCTACCCCACCAAAGTATAGTATTGATGCTTCAACTCAAAATCATTCCTCTCGAACCCAGGTGGTCTGATGGCTAAACGATTCTGATAGAACGTGTCAAGACGATTGAAGTCAGCATGAGTAGGCTGAGGTGGTGGAGGTGGCAGATTGGGATTAGTCTGTGGAATGGCGATGACGTTTCCATGCTCATCTACACGCTGACCTCTTCTGTTGTAGAGATTTCCCTCAGCATCAGTAATCGTGCCATCTGCGTTATGTGACAGGATCATGAATGGAATCTGGTTTTGCGCAGCCATTTCCATCCTTGCTCTTCTTCTGTTTTCTCTCTCCAAACGTGCTAGCTCCTCCTTAGTAAGATCCAAAAGTGAAGTGTCTGATCTACTTCGAGTCACAGGTCTAGGCATAAACCTGAAAGCAACACAAATGAAGAAGAAAACGTGAGTAAAAAGAAATAAAAGAAAAACTTAGTCTCAAATTTAATTCAAGAAATTCTATTCGTTCTTGTACTAGTCCCCGGCAACGGCGCCAAAAACTTGATGTGGATCTAGTTTTAATCCTTTATCTTACTGCAAGTGCACAGTTATGCAGCTGTAGTACTAAAGTTAACGAACCCTAGAGACTAGTAGAACGTAACCCTTTTCTCGTTTTGACTTAACCTAAGTAAAATGTATTTAACTAAAACAACTAAAATATCAGAATGCAAATGGCGATTTGGGTTTAATCAGATGAGACAAACGCTGGACTCAGTTATCCTCGGGAATGACTCAGAACCAATGACAAATCGATTTATCTAAGGATTTACTATGATTATCTAGTTAGAACTCAAACACGAATGTATGTAAAACCAATTCTCATTGAATTCTACACCTATGATCAGAGTTAAGAGCAACAAGTCTCCTATGCTTACTCTCGTAACTCTTAGCATGCATTCTAATCAGGTTTGATATTTGTTCACACAAAACCTAGCAGAGTCTCCTACAAATCTAGATTGATTGTGCTTTAATTAGGTATTTTCGAACTGATGATATCACTCTTGTGATTACCAAGCAATCTAATAGCTTAAACCTAGGTAGCTAATCCAGATTCAAGTAATTGAAACACCCTAATTAAAAACTAGAGATCATAACCTAACTTATTATCAATTCATCATTGATTCATCCTCAAAACCCTAATAGGAAACCTGAATCCAACTAAGAGAACTACTCAGACATATTCAAAGAAGAAAGCATGATTGTATTAAAAAGCATAAGAAGAATAACAGGAGTTCGGGTGATCGAGTCTAAAATCGGCAGAGTCTCGGGATTCCTTCGCTCCAAAATCTCTCAAAAAGCTCTCTCCTCTGAGTATGAACGTCTAAGATAAGTTCTACCACGAGCTAATAATAATATATAAGACTAAAAATCCAATTAAAAGAAGATAAACTCGAAATTACAAAATATGGAAAGTATTCTTTTTGCTTCATCGGATAGGCTGTCGATCGACAGGGGGGTACCTGTCGATCGACAGGTGTCTCTGTTCACGCCAATAAGCCTCATTTTCTTGATTCTTCAGAAGTCTCGGGTTTTGCATCCATTTCCAATCCTTTTGGCTCCTTTGTCCAAGCTGCTCAAATCCAATCCTTTTCACCTGTTTGACCTGTAAAAACAACAAAATTATATACAAAAACAACTTGATAAACCCGCAAAAACCATAGAATATCACAAACCATCCGCAGACGAGTGGTCAAGTCGAAGTTTCAAACAGACAGATCAAAGAGATTCTGCAGAAAACGGTTGGTGCATCGAGGAAAGATTGGTCTATCAAGCTGGATGATGCTCTTTGGGCTTACACCACTCATGACTACTCCATTCCATCTTCTCTATGGAAAAACGTGTCATTTACCGGTTGAGTTGAAGTATAAGGCTGAATGGGCTCTTAAGAAGTTGAATTTCGACTTCAATGCTGCTGGTAGGAGAAGACTGACACAGCTGAACGAGTTGGATGAGCTGCGACATTTGGCGTATGAGAACTCAAGAATCTACAAGGAGGGCACTAAAGCTTATCATGATCGAAAGATCATCTCTCGGGAGTTCCAGCCAAATGACCAGGTACTTCTTTTTAACTCTCGTTTGAAGTTGTTTCCTGGAAAACTGCGTTCTCGTTGGTCAGGTCCATTCACAATCACGGAAGTATGCCCGTATGGAGCTGTTGTGCTGAGAAATGAGAAAGATGGAAGTGAGTTCACAATTAATGGACAGCGCGTTAAGCACTATTGGGCTCAAACTGAGAAACCAGACGCAGAAGAAATTCTAGTCTCGGATCCGCGCGCAGCATGAGTTCAGACAAAGTCGAGCTAACGACTGTAAACAAGCGCTTAGTGGGAGGCAACCCACTTGTAAGTTTGTTTTTTCATTTTTATAGTTTTTAGGATTAGATATTTAGTTTAGAATGGCTTTTTGTAAAATTTTTGTATAAAATCCATAACCCAAGGAGAATCGATCAGAAGCCTCTGTCGATCGACAGGTACCCCCTGTCGGTCGACAGCCTCCCAATCCATCGCCAAAACCCAATCGAACTGAAGTAGATGTCGATCGACAGGTCCCCCTCTGTCGATCGACAGGTACATCTGACGCGGACAATAAGAAAAGATTTTGGATCAAAGTTTCATTATTCTTCATCTTTTCTCTCACGATAAATCACCTTTCTCATCCCCTCATCACCCAAAAACCTCAAATCTTCAATTCTTGGCCAAATTTAGCGATTCAAAGCTCTAAACTCAATAGATTTTCATTCTCTCTCTGATTCTACCGTTCAATTCCACCGAAAACAAGGTATAAATGCTTAAAATTCGAATTTGCATTCGTTTTTACATTAGGGTTTGAGAAAATTTTGAAATCTTGAATCTGATGTTTTTCTAGTTGTTTCTTTGATGGGTTTTGCTCATTAGAGGTCAATTAGATAGGTTTTAGCCTTGGAATTCATTGAAGCTCGTTTTTATGATTGATTTGAGAATTTTCATTGGGTTAGGCCTTTGAATTTTGGGGAGTTTTGTTCTTGGATCATATATTGACGAGTTTAATGTTGTTTATTGGTGTTGATTACATACTTGAACGGTTGAACATGATAGTTGAGAGAGTGATGCTTTGAGTTTTGAGTTTTGATGTGTGTTGCTAATGAATTTGGATATTTGGATTGTTTTTGGTTTGTTTTATCTTGCAGATGGCTGGAGGTGAGGATAGAGAGGCTAAGAGACTTCGATTGGCTGAGGAGAAGAGGTAAGGAAAGCGACCTTCTTCCGTTGCACGCAGTGAGAGTGTCCATCAGACCCATCAGAGCCATATGGATATATCTAGCGAGTGGCCTAGACTTGTTCCATTTCCACTACCATCAGTTCTCGAGGAGCAGAATCATCATAAGTTCTACAACTCAGATGACTACAAGAAACGCGTGTTTACTGAGCATTGGGACGAGGTTGACTCATTCTTCTACAATGGTCTCCTCAATATGACCTTCTTGCCAACACGTTTGCTAGATGGTTTGTTCTTCAAGAAGATCAAGTGGCTCGAGCATTTCCATACTCTCAGAGATTCTCTCGGTCTTGGTACGATGCTTTTTCAGCCTTGACCTTTCTATCCTGATCTTGCTAGACAGTTGCTTGCATCTTGCCGTGTATGTTTTGTTGATGAGAGGAACAAGATCGCTAGAGAGGGATCTTTGAGGTTTAAGTTGGATGGAGTGGTACATTCACTGTCTTTTGCTCAGATATGTGGAGCATATGGGTTTGATCCTTCAGGTGTAGAGCTTCAGATTCCTCTTCAGGATAAAGCGATTAAGTCGTTGTGGAGGCAGATTGCAGGAAAGGATTATGATTCTTCTCGCTCGGTTCATACACAGATTAGACATCCTGTTTTGAAGATGTTTATGAAGCTGGTGTGTAACACATTGTTGTGCAAGATGGAACCCGGGAAGATGAGGAAGACTGAGCTGAGTTTACTTCATTATGCGATTGGACAACACTTTCAGTATGGACTCGAGATAGATTATCGCCATATGATTAACTTCGGGTTACTTTTCGCTTATCATTTGGAGGCTCTGAAGGAGAGAGGTATGTCTAGGAAGAGTCTAAAGAAGGAGTATGTGGGTAGTTTGTTGACTCCTTTGCTGCGTTTATGTCCTATTGATTTTCGGGGTAGAGAGAAGAAGGTGAAGGTGGAAGTCATTGGAGAAGACACTATGGTAAAAGGGAACAGTCTGAAGGTTCTAATGGGTCGGTACGCGTATTCTTTCCTTGGAGAAGATGGAAAGATGAAGATTTTGCCTCTACCTTCTGAGTTATGCAGGATTGATCATGATGAGGCTCTGTGATTTGAGCCTGGTCCAGGCGATCTTCAGCAGCGTTCTTCTCTGAACAAGCGACCACGAGCACAAGATTCTCCTCCACCAGGTCCTTCAGGCATGCAGGCAGGCTCCTCTTCTGACTTGGGAGCGTTTCCAGATCCTGATCCTAGCATCTACCAGGATGATCCTTTCAAGACATGATTGGTTTCGACGATGAAGACCTTCTAGACTCATGTACGACAGATTCCAGGTTGCAGATGCACTCGCGATGATGATGTGATTCCACCAGAGGTTCCAGAATCAGATCCTGATCAGTGATGTATTTTTCTCTTTTCTTTCTCTTTTCACCTTATGACCTATTTCATTCTTATTTTTATTTGTCTTTTTGTCTTTCTTCATTCTTGATCAAAAACCGAGACGGTTTTGGTTAAGTCTGGGGGAGGATTAGCTACTAATCATCTTTTATTTCTTTTGTTTCTTTTGGATTTATCGAGTCCTTTGGATTTTTATTGAGTCAGTTTTTGATTATGATTTGATTGAGTTAACCATTTGCATTGATTTTTGTTTGAGTGACCATTGAAATTGCAGAATTGACTAACAGATGTGACTATTGGAAAACCCGCTGACTGCTGACAGACTAATTTTGTTCGAAACCCGAAAGAGAGTTCATTAGGCCTAAGCTAGAGGTTGTAGAAATTTACTGGTGAAATTTACTTGTGAAGCTTGATTTCTCTTTCGCGCCTGCATGATCAGCTATAAAGTAATTGGTATTCTCTCCCTTATTCTAAAAAAGTTTGTTAAATAAAAAAAAATGTGTGTCTTCTGTGTATTCTGATGAGGCCCCGGATGTTTCGTTTTGAGGCTAGAGATGTGTTCTCATGGCTGATGATTCTCGAACTCTGAAGCTCAGACTTGCGGTGGAGGGTAGTCTCGGACTCGATCTCACTGGGAATGGGAAATGAAAAATATGTAAGGGTGAGGGAGTATGAAAACCCGATAGTACCTGCCTTTTTCTTGGCTGTTTAGAACATGCAGTTGACACAGGAAAAATAAAAAAAAGAGATAAAGAAATGAATATGTCTGAGGGAGAGAAAAAGCCATTTGGTAAAAAAGCTGATCTGTTTGGTAGTCGAAAGGGTAGAATCTAGAAGGTTTCGAGTGTTTTGATCACCAGGAAAATGAGCAATAAGTGAAATATGGATTATCTTTCGGGCTAGGCGATTTCTGATGTTAAGCAGCAAGCGGAGAAGTACATGGTGGTCAAACTTGAGTCAATTTTTCAATTTTCATGTGGATTATAAGGTATGGTCATTGCATTGGTTGATTCAGTTGAATTGTAATTTCTGGTTTTCAAACCTCGACTTCAGATTTATGTTCTCTGTTTTGCTTGAGGGCAAGCAAAAGCTAAGTCTGGGGGAGTTGATATTCTATGGTTTTTGCGGGTTTATCCCGTTGTTTTCGTATATATTTTTGTTGTTTTTACAGGTCAAACAGGTGAAAAGGATTAGATTTGAGCAGCTTGGACAAAGGAGCAAAAAGGATGGGAAATGGATCAAAACCCGAGGATTTCTGAAGATCAAAGAAATGAAGCTGATTGGCGTGGACAGAGACACCTGTCGATCGATAGCCTATTCGATTGAAGAAAAAAGAATACTTTCCTTATTTTGTAATTTCGAGTTTATCTCCTTTTAATTGGGTTTTTAGGGTTATATAATGATATTAGCCCGTGATAGAACATTATCTTAGACGTTCATAGCAAGAGAGAGAGCTTTTTGAGAGATTTTGGAGCGAAGGAATCCTGAGACTCTGCCGTTTTCAGACTCGATTACCCGAACTCCTGTTATTCTTCTTATGCTTTTTAATACAATCATGTTTTTCTCTTTGAATATGTCTGAGTAGTTCTCTTAGTTGGATTCAGGGTTCCTGTTAGGGTTTCGAGGATGAATCAATGATGAATCGATAATAAGTTAGGTTATGATCTCTAGTTTTTAATTAGGGTATTTCAATTACTTAAATCTGGATTAGCTACCTAGGTTTAAGCTATTAGATTGCTTGGTAATCACGAGAGTGATATCAACAGTTCGAAAATACCTAATTAAAGCACAATCAATCTAGATTTGTAGGAGACTCTGCTAGGTTTTGTGTGAACAAATATCAAACCTGATTAGAATGCATGCTAAGAGTTACGAGAGTAATCATAGGAGACTTGTTGCGCTTAACTCTGATCATAGGTGTAGAATTCAATGAGAATTGGTTTTACATACATTCGTGTTTGAGTTCTAACTTGATTATCATAGTAAATCCTTAGAGAAATCGAATTGTCATTGGTTCTGAATCATTCCCGAGGAATACCTGAGTCCAGCGTTTGTCTCATCTGATAAACCAAATCGCCACTTGCATTTTAATACTGTTAGTCGTTTTAGTTAATTACACTTTACTTAGGTTAAATCGAAACGAGAAAACTGTTACGTTCTACTAGTCTCTAGGGTTCGATACCTTTAGTACTACAGCTGCAGTAAGAAAAGTATTAAAACTAGATCCACATCACCCCCTAATTACCTACTTAGACAACTCTTGAGCAAAGAAGAAAGGCCTTTTTTGCTTTGACAGGCTTCTTTGTGAGGATGAGGGGGCCTCACAGATGATCAGAGATACATGGATAGATCCAACATGTACTATAGTGGATGCAAAAATTACAACCGTAAGACGAGCCATCATTAAATGGTCCAAGGAACATAATGCGAATATTGCTAAGGATATCATGCAGACTCAAGCAGCCCTAGAGGCAGCACTATCGGCAGACCAGCCAGATCCCTCGTTGATAGCTGAGTTAAATTTTAAGTTAAAAAGAATTTACTGGCTAGAAGAGGATTTCTGGAGGCAAAGGAGTCAAGTGCAATGGCTCCATAGTGGTGACTGCCACATGGCTTACTGCTTTGCAGTCATAAGAGGTCGACACACTTTAAATAGATTCACGATGATCGAAGATGGAAATGGGACCCCACACTACAAGGAGAGTGCAATTACCCGGGTTATCTTGAAGTATTTTGCTAATATCTTCTCTACTCAGAGTTCTGGGGATCTCAGTTTATACGCATGGTTCTACACCCGAAGGTCACAGAGACATGGAATGAAGACCTTATCAGCGACCCAGACGATGAGGAAATTAAAGATGCGGTTTTGGCTATCCACGCTAATAAAGCCCTAGGACCGGACGGATTCACATCTTCATTTTACCATACATACTGGGATACGGTGGAAACCGACATATGTACAAAAGTTAAAGACTTCTTCTCGAGCAGCAGGTTCTCACCCCGCGCTAATAAGACACACATCCGACTAATCCCAAAGGGTATGGTGTTGGGAATGTCCTGAAATCACTTGTATATTTACTCTATGTGAGAGTTGTATTGTCAAGATCAGACAGTTGTATAATACTAGGTGGTCATAATGTTTTGCTAGAAGCCACTAATGATCTATGAGTTTGGAACTCATTGCTAGTATTTTATGATCCTACAGGGTCACACACCTAAGCAAACTAGATAACATATTAGGGTTGATCATTAGCGTAATGATTGGACTGATGTATATTTGATATACATAAGAATTGTGTTTCTGAAGAAGCTGTCGATCGACAGACACAGGGCGCTGTCGATCGACAGGCCACACGAACCAAAATTTCCTTTTTGGTTCGTGGCTTGTTTGATTCCTTTTTAGCCCATTGGTAAATTAGAGATTTGGGGTCCTATATATATATGTGATATATAGACACGACCTCAAAAAGTATTCAGACCTAATTTCTCTCAAAAAACACATAAACCCTAAAGAGATTCAATCTCTCATCGGCACTAGCATCCCACTTCCATTTTGTGTGCGTGTGGATACCAATAGAGGCGCATCACTTGAGGCGTTCTTTAAATCTCGACTACCTGATTTCTTCCACTGCACAATCATCCAGGTACATTTGAGATTCGTCTTTGTTATTCAATTTTAAATATGAACACGTGATTTTGGGCATTATAATTTGTCAATTAGGGTTGTTTAATTAGATTAAAAACTGGCACAAATTCCTTCAGTGGTATCAGAGACTAAGTGTTCTAATTGAATCTAGTAACATGTTAATTAAATTAGTTGAATTTAAATCGTATATATATGAGATATAAAGGATGCATGCTAGATCTATTTGTTCAAAATCGTTTTGTTAATATATCGTGATTTAGGGTTCTAAGGAAGCCTGTCGATTGACAGGTCCTAAGGTTTCGCGGCTGTCGATCAACAGCCAATGGCGTCGATCGACAGGTCGTTAAAATAGTTAGGTTTTGGTTTTCAAACCAAATTTTCCTAAACCGATCGGTTCAATTGGATTGAACCGGTTAATAATTGCGATTTCGATTTGGTGGATATCGACCGACACAAGGGTTGTGTCGATCGACAGTCACCGGTTATCGAAGCCGTTTAATACGATTAATCGGTTATCGCGAAAACCGGTTCTGATAGGAGCTGTCGATCGACAGCCCTTAAAGGTGTCGATCGACAGGCTCCTCTGATTGTTTGGTTTCAAACCTACAATCACATAATCGGTTTCCACTTTCTAGAAATATTAAAACTTAATAAGATTAGATGTTTTAATTAATTATAAACCTTCTAGAATACATATATGATATGTATTAAATCATAGTTCCGTTCCTCAACTAAATATCAAGTTATTTTGATGTCTTTCCAATCTTTTTCAACTGTCAAGACTCGTTTCATCGTAAGATGGGTTTGCAGTGCAAAACATCCGCGATTACATGAGTATGGCAGATGGTAATCATTACCATATGATTTAAAGATTGGTTTACTTGACTAAGTCATCAACAGTGTTGTACTTAGAGACATAGGGTGGATAAGACATAAGATTACATCCGCAACCAAGAGTTACATTGGATGTAATTAGCAAAAGTTGTTGCTTACCTAGATAGCTAAAATTTGGGCGATAGGCCAAATCTCACTCAGGTTTTAGTGAAAAATGGGTCTTGGATCATTATATTCATTTGAGGAAACATTGTTTGAATATAATGCGAGTTGTCTTAAGTAGTTAAGATTTATTTTTTCTTGAATATCATAACTAAATCTCTTTCCTTTCTTTTTCAGCTATGACTAACACTCATACGAACTCTTACTCCCTGAGATCCGTCCTTGAGAAGGACAAGTTGAATGGATCTAACTTTTTCGAATGGTATCGGAACTTGAGAATTGTTCTCAAGCAGGAGAAGAAGGACTATGTCCTTGAGAAACCTCTCCCCGAGAAGTATAAGAGTAATGCCCAACATGCAGAGATAAATGCTTGGGATAAGCATTCTAATGATGTAGTCGATGTGTGATGTCTCATGTTGCCTACCATGAACTTAGACTTGCAGAAGCAATATGAGAACGTGGAGTCGCCAATTGAGATGATCACTAGCATGAAAAGTATGTTTCAGGAGCAGGCACAAACTAAGAGATACCAGACGGTTAGATCTCTCATTGAGTGCAAGCTACCAAAGGATGGTCCAGTCAGCCCTCATATCATTAAGATGATGGGTTATGTTGATAACCTGGCGAAACTGGATTGTCCCATTAGCCAAGAGTTGGCTACTGGCATCATTCTGCAGTCACTGCCATCAAGTTATGATCAGTTCATTATGAACTATAACATGAACAACTTGACGAAGACGTTGACTGAGCTGCATGGCATGCTCAAGATAGCTGAGCTAAACATCAAGAAGGCTGCTCCGAATGTACTTATGGTACAAGGGAGTAAAAGGTTTAAGAAACCTGGCAAGGACAAGGGTAAGGGTAAAGCTGTCCAGATTGAGAATCAGGATAAGACTGCGCCCAAGCCCGAGTCCAAAGCTGGCCCATCTGATGCTGATAAGTGCCATTACTGTAAGGAGCCCGGGTATTGGAAGAGGAATTGCAACAAATACCTGGAAGATTTCAAGAAGTTGAAGAAGACGTACGATGCTTGTTCTTCAAGTATTTATGTTATAGAAGTAAATGTTACTACTTCGGGTTCTAACTCATGGGTATTAGATACCGGTTGTGGTGCTCATATCTGTACTAAAATGCAGGGGCTAAACAACAGTAGAACTCTGGAGAAAGGACAAGTGGAACTGCGCGTTGGAAATGGAGCAAGAGTTCCTGCATTAGCCGTAGGAGTTTACCATTTGTCTTTGCCTTCTGGCTTGGTTTTAGAACTAGATAATTGCTACTATGTACCTGCTATAAGCAGAAACATCATTTAAGTTTCTTGTCTGGATTTGGATGGTTTTCATTTTTCGATTAAAGACAAGTGTTGTTCTTTTAATCTTAATGATATTTATTATGGTAGCACCCCATTAGAGAATGGGCTTTATGTTTTAAACCAAGATGTGCATGTCTATAACATAAGTACTAAGCGGTTCAAGTCCAATGATTCGAATCCTACATTTCTCTGGCATTGTCGTTTGGGCCATATAAACGAGAAACGGATTCAAAAGCTCCATAGTGATGGGATTTTGGGCTCATTTGATTATGAATCATGTGAGAAATGCGAATCTTGTTTATTGGGAAAAATGACTAAGGCTCCCTTTAACAAACCGAATGAAAGGTCTAGTGACTTATTGGGCCATATACATACTGATTTGTGCGGCCCGATGAGTGTAAGTGCTAGAGGAAACTTTCAGTACTTCATTACATTTACTAATGATTTCAGTAGGTATGGATATGTTTATCTAATGAGATATAAGTCGGAATCCTTTGAAAAGTTCAAAGAGTTTCAGAATGAAGTACATAATCAACTTGGCAAAAGTATCAAGGCTCTTCGATTAGATCGTAGAGGTGAGTACTTAAGCCAAGAGTTCAGTGATCATCTGAGAGATTGTGGAATTGTTTCACAACTCACTCCTCCTAGAACACCTCAATGGAATGGAGTGTCAGAGAGGAGGAATCGGACTTTATTGGATATGGTTCGATCAATGATGAGTCACACAGATCTTCCATTATCCTTTTGGGGATACGCTCTAGAAACGTCTGCGTTTACGCTGAATAGGGTTCCATCAAAATCAGGTGCAAAGACACCACATCAGATGTGGACTGGAAATGTTCCTAGTCTGTCTTTTCTGAAGATTTGGGGTTGTGAGGCTTATGTCAAGCTTTTAATATCTGATAAGCTCGCACCCAAATCTGATAAGTGCTACTTCATAGGTTATCCCTAGGAAACCAAGGCTTACTAATTTTACAACCGATCCGAGAACAAAGTGTTTGTTGCTCGGAACTGTGTCTTTCTTGAGAGAGAATTTCTTTCCAAGAAGAACAGTGGGAGTTAAGTACAACTCGAAGAAATTCAAGAATCACAGGATACTGCTCAACCTGTTGAGGAAGAGCAGCGGTTGGATCTACAAAGAGTTGTAGAACCTACACCTGTGGTGCCTGAAGTTCACAGATCCGAAAGGATACGTCACAAGCCCGAGAGATATGGATTTCTTGTGACTAATTGTCATGATCTGTTGATCATTGAAAGTGACAAACCTGTGAATTTTGAAGAAGCAGTGATGAGCCCTGACTCCAAAAAGTGGCTGAAAGCCGCTGAATCCGAAATGGAATCCATGTCAGAAAACAAAGTAATGACTTTGGTTGATTTACCTAATGGTGCAAAAGCCATCGAGTGTAAATGGGTCTTTAAGAAGAAAATTGACGTGGATGGTAATGTTCAGATTTACAAAGCTAGGTTGGTGGCTAAAGGTTTCAAGCAAGTTCATGGTGTTGACTATGATGAAACCTATTCCCCAGTCGCTATGCTTAAATCTATTCGAATTCTCCTAGCAAGTGCCGCATATCATGATTATGAGATTTGGCAGATGGATGTGAAAACAGCTTTCCTGAATGGAATTTTGGAAGAGGATGTGTACATGACACAACCTGAAGGTTTCATAGATCCTGATAATGCTGGGAAAGTATGCAAGCTTCACCGATCCATTTATGGATTGAAGCAAGCGTCTCGGAGTTGGAATCTTTGTTTTGATGAAGCGGTCAAACAGTTTGTCTTCAACATAAACAAAGAGGAACCGTGCGTATACAATAGGAGCGCAGTTGCATTTCTTATACTGTTGTAGACGACATACTTCTTCTCAGAAATGAAGTTTCGTTGCTTCAGTCTGTTAAGACTTGGCTCGGAAGTTGTTTTTCCATGAAAGACATGGGAGAAACCGCGTACATTCTTGGAATAAGAATCTACAGAGATAGATTGAATAAGCTAATTGGATTGTGTCAAGATACTTATATTGATAAGGTCTTGCACAGGTTCAGTATGCATGATTCCATGAAGGGCTTCATACTAATGTTTCATGGCATTACTCTTAGTAAGACGCAGTATCCTTCGACACATGCTGAGAGAGAGCGCATGAGTAGGATACCTTATGCTTCTGCTATAGGATCCATCATGTATGCCATGCTCTCTACTTATCCAGATGTTGCTTTTGCTTTAAGCATGACGAGTAGATACCAATCGGATCCCGGTGAGAGTCACTGGACAGCTATCAAGAGCATCCTCAAGTATTTGAGAAATACTAAGGATAAGTTCTTGGTGTATGGAGGAAGTGATGAGCTTGTTGTGAGTGGATACACGGACGCGAGTTTCCAGACTGACAAAGATGATTTCCGGTCGTAGTCTGGTTATATCTTTTGTCTGAATGGCGGTGCAGTTAGTTGGAAGAGTTCCAAGCAGAGCACTGTAGCAGATTCCACGACCGAAGCTGAGTACATCGCTGCTTCTGAAGCGGCGAAGGAGGCTGTTTGGATTAGGAAGGTCATCACTGAGCTTGGTGTGATTCCCAGTATCGATGAACCAGTGGCTTTGTATTGTGACAACAATGGAGCCATTGCGCAGGCGAAGGAACCTAGGCCACACTAGAAGTCCAAACACATAGAGAGGAGATATCATCTGATCTGCGAGATCATCGATAGAGGAGTTGTGAAGATCAGCAGAGTTCCGACGAATAAGAATGTTGCTGATCCTCTGACCAAGCCTCTTCCACGGCCTAAGCATGAGGTTCACACTGCTGCTGTAGGCATTAGATATCTTAAGATGTGATCTTGATTTTAGTGGGAGTTGTTTTCATTTTAGTTATGTTATGATATTCATGTAGACATACATTTGGTTATGTTATTTAATGAAATTTGATTTCAGTATTATTTAATTGTGTTATTAAATAATAAGTCCCAAAGTAGTTTATGTTATTCTTATAGGTCATCAAGTACGTGACTTGATCAGGAAACCCTATAAGCGATAGATGACATAAATTATGTAGGTCCCTAGTCGAGGTTATTAAAATAGGACATTAATAACCGCGTGAGACTAGTATGTGAGGTGACTGATGACTAAGTTTCATGGAGTCATTAATAAGAGTATTAAAGTCAATCGCATAGATATGTGTTAGAGAACACATGATCGGACTTGACCCGTTAATGAGAACTCTACAAGATAGTTATATGAGTGTCATAAGAGTTTCTCATTACGACTATAAAGTATAGTCCTTAGACCTGAGTTAATCATGTTTTTTTACATATGAATTGATGCATTTTGACTTTGTCAAACGTCAACCGTAATAGGTGACTATAAAGGCATTGATTGGACGTATCATGAAGTGTGTAAGGAACAGGGATGGAACAAGATGGGATTTGTCCCTCCTATATAACAGGAGATAAATATCTCAGGGCCCATCGAAGATTTGATACTGTGAAATGCGTGGCCGCGCTCAAACGAGGTAATAGTCAGTCGTTTGTTTTATTAGTATAAATCAGAGTTTGATGAACATGATCTAGCTTAAATAAGGATGACACAGTTCTTACCTTATGTTAGACCGAGATATAGCGACAAAGGGATTATGGGAATAGATGATTCCAGTACAAGTGGGAGATTGTTGGGAATGTCCTGAAATCACTTGTATATTTATTCTATGTGAGAGTTGTATTGTCGAGATCAGACAGTTGTATAATACTAGGTGGTCATAATGTTTTGCTAAAAGCCACTTATGATCTATGAGTTTGGAACTCATTGCTAGTATTATATGATCCTACAGGGTCACACACCTAAACAAACTGGATAACATATTAGGGTTGATCATTAGCGTAATGATTGGACTCATGTATATTTGATATACACAAGAATTATGTTTCTGAAGGAGCTGTTGATTGACAGACACAGGGAGCTGTCGATCGACAGGCCACACGAACCAAAATTTCCTTTTTGGTTCGTGGCTTGTTTAATTCCTTTTTAGCCCATTGGTTAATTAGGGATTTGGGGTCCTATATATATGTGATATATAGACATGACCTCAAGAAGTATTCAGGCCTAATTTCTCTCAGAAAAACACATAAACCCTAAAGAGATTCGATCTCTCATCGGCACTAGCATCCCGCTTCCAGTTTGTGTGTGTGGATACTAGTAGATGCGCAGCACTTGAGGCGCTCTTTAGATCTCGACTACCTGATTTCTTCCGCTGCACAATCATCCAGGTACATTCGAGATTCGTCTTTGTGATTCAATTTTAAATATGAACACGTGATTCTGGGCATTAGAATTTGTCAATTAAGGTTGTTTAATCAGATTAAAAACCAGCACAAATTCCTTCATATGGGTCCAAAAACGGTAGCAGACTCCCACCCTATAGCACTTTGTAACGTCAGATATACGATCATAGCAAAGATCCTCACGAGTCGCCTCCAAAGGATACTGCCCGACCTCATCTCCGAAAACAAGTCAACATTCGTGCCAAGTCGATCGATTCAAGACAATGTGTTGATCACCCATGAGACACTCCATTATCTCAAAACATCACAAACAAGACAGGATGTCTCAATGGCGGTAAAAACAGACATGAGTAAGGCCTATGACCGCATTGAATGGGATTTTTTGTAAGAGGTCCTGTCTGGCCTAGGGTTCCACCCCAAATGGATTGGGTGGATCATGAAATGTGTACGATCGGTCTCCTACACCTTTCTGATCAATGGCTCCCCCAGGGATTTGTGGCACCATCTCGGGGGCTCCGTCAAGGAGATCCCCTATCCCCGTACCTAGTCATACTATGCACTGAGGTCTTGTCGGCGATGTGTGTGAAAGCGCAGGAGGATGGGTCCTTACCAGGGTACGGGTTTCCCGATATAGCCCCCAAGTGAACCATCTTCTTTTTGCGGACGACACCATGTTTTTCTGTAAAGTCAATGCATCGTCATACCAAACGTTAAGGAAAATCCTACAGGACTATGAAGCAGTCTCATGCCAATTCATCAATAAGAATAAAGTGTCAATTACCTTTGCCTCGAAGACCCAAAGAAGCCAGCGGGATATGGTTAAGAGAGAACTGGGAATCACCCAAGAAGGTGGTATAGGGAAGTATCTGGGTATATCGGAGAATTTTGGACACCGAAAACGAGATATCTTCGCCTCTCTGGTAGATAAAATGAGGCAAAGGGCTCTCTCATACCAAAATTGTTTCCTCTCTCCATCAGGCAAAATAGTACTCCTAAAATCAGTACTAAGCGCCCTACCGACCTATCAAATGACCTGCTTTAAGATCCCAATGTTGTTATGTAAACAAATCCAATCCATCCTGACCAGATTCTTTTGGGATGATAAGGCGGGGACCCATATGATCAGCTGGATCGCCTGAGATAAACTCATGGACACCAAGAGCTTAGGTGGACTGGGGTTTTGCGACGTTGCGACCTTTAATGATGCCATTTTAGCAAAAATGGGTTGGCGACTGCTAAACCACCCAGACTCTCTGGTTGCTAGGGTTATCCTTAGAAAATATTGCCACCACTACTCCTTTATGGAGGCTCCTATGACTTCTAACCCGTCCCACGGATGGAGAAGAATCTTGGCTGGACGCGAAGTGCTCAGACAAGGCTTAGGGTGGCGTGTGGGTAATGGGGAGAGCATTGAGGTGTGGGATGACCCATGGTTTAGCATGTCATCCCCCGAGAGACCCATGGGTCCGGTTCCCCATGTGTTTGCCCAACTATATGTTTTAGACTTCATCACAGAACATAATCAATGGGATTGGGGAAAGATTCGGAAGATAATCCCGCATGACGAAGAAAACATCTGGCTCATCCACTTGGGAAAACAGAGAAGAGAAGATAGACTAATCTGGCTACCAGTAAAGAATGGGAATTACTCTTCTAGATCCTGCTATGGATTTCTCATGGCGACATCACGACCAGAGGACCCAAGAAACTTTAATTAGATGAACAACATCTGGAGGATTAGGACAGCTACCAAGATCAAGATACTCCCAGGAAATTTCCAACGAATTTCCAACGACCACTAATCAGTGGGTATTCCGTTAGAATTTAGTTAGAATTTTCCAACGAAAATATCCGTTAGAAATGGTCGTGAGAAACCACCATGTTTTCTTGTAGTGTCTCTGAAAAACCGAAGGGATTGCGGAACTTTTTATCTCTAATGAAAGAGGAGGCAAGTAGGTGTTATAACACTAATATCTTGATTTTTCTGTTAAAACATTGAAAAAGAATTTGATCCAAAATATGATTATCGAGCATTCGACTCTATGCAAATCCAAATCCTGAGCCCGAGCTTGGAAAACCTTGACTTGGCTAAATGCGGACTTGAGTTTCAAGGATTGTGAACCTCGTTGATTTTTGTCTTTTGCCTTGCTTTACAAACTATCTAATGGGTAAATTCGCGAGAAAACCTTTTTCAGCTTTTGAACCACTCGACTAGTAGGGGACATGATGTCTTGTTCATGATTACTTGATGTCAAAATTTATTTTTTATTTTGTTTCCTAAATTCAATTTTCTGGCTTTGTCAAATTTGTTTAAAAATTTAGTTAGCAACACAAATGTCTTAAGAACACAAGAACAACTCTTTCAACATAAATTCAATACATTTTTTTTCAACGTACAATAATGGAGTCACAACTCCTACACAACTGGAGAGGGATCCAACTAGACACGTTATGCCGAAGATGTCAGGGGACCGAGACGCCTGCCCATATATTCATTGAATGCCCATTTGCGGTAGAGGTTTGGAAAGCCACCCCTTTGGACACACCACCAATGATGACCATCCAATCGGTGAAGGAACTCCTCTCCATAGGAACTCACCTCCATGGCCTAACCTCTACGAAAGGGACCATAAATCCCTTTCCATAGATCGTTTGGCACATATGAATGGCTCGTAATAACCCGATATTCAACACCAAAGGTTTCTCACCGGACGAAGTAGTGTCGAAGGCGACCATATATGCTAGAGCTTGGTAAGCAGCCCATAAGAAGAAGTTGGATAAAACCCACCAATAGGAGCAACCATCGATAGGAGAGGTCCCCCTGGACCCGGGCATCACTTCGTGCTTCGTGGATGGTTCTTGGAGCATGGACACAAAGAGCTGTGGGCTGGGCTGGATTTTCCAAGGTCCTAACCAGGGATCAGTTGCAGAGAGATGGACTGCCTCGGCTCTAGTTGCAGAAGCCAAAGCAGTTCATGCTACCCTGCTAGACGCGCTCCTTAAAGGGTACCGAGTACTACATGTCCACTCCGATTCGCAGTCACTTATCCGAGCAATTAACGTGGAGCCCTTAACAGGGATCATTTGTATATTAAGGATATCCAAGAGCTTTGTTCCTCGTTTTTGAGGATTACCTTCTCGTTTGTACCACGCACTAAGAACATGGAAGCTGATATGATAGCTAAACAGGCCCTCAGCCGCCTACTTGTAACCCTTTGAGCTATCTTAATAAAACTTTTTCGTGACCAAAAAAAAAGTAATGTACACATATAAAAATAAAATGTTTGTTGTGTGACGGTTTGGATATATGTTTCTGAATCGTTTCCTAACACCTATCAGAAACCGGTTAACTCACAACCAGGTTGTACTATCAAACTCACTGAAAAACCGAAGGGATTGCGGAATTATTTATGTCTAATGAAAGAGGAGGCAAGTAGGTGTTTAGAAAAAAAAAATCGTTAAAGCCAATATTGTGGTGTTATGACACTAATATCTTTATTTTTCTGTTAAGACACTGAAAAAGAATTGGATCCAAAATATGACTATCGAGCATTCGACTCTATGTGAATCCAAATCCTGAGCTCGAGCTTGGAAAATCTTTACTCGGCTAAACGCGGACTTGAGTTTCAAGGCTTGTGAACCTCGTTGATTTTTGTCTTTTGCCTTGCTTTACAAACTATCTAATGGTTAAATTCGCGAGAAAACCATTTTCAGCTTTTGAACCATTCGTAGTGGTAATTGCTGGAGCCACTCGACTAGTGGGGGACATGATGTCTTGTTCATGATTACTTGATGTAAAATTTTGTTTTATTTTGTTTCCTTAATTCAATTTTCTGGCTTTGTCAACTTTGTTTTAAAATTTAGTTAGCAACACGTCTTTTTTTTTTTAAACCCAAATGTCTTAAGAACACAAGAACAACTCTTTCTTTTCTTTTTTTTTTGAAATAATGTAAAATTTATTCAAAAAAAACCTTTTTACATGGCTGTTTTACTATGAAATCTGCTTTGCTATGAATTCTATAGAAAAACTTAGACTAATTATGTATTATCATGGGACAAAGAAAACCAAAATCTCAAACCAGCTTCATGTCGCCTATCCCATCTAATAGAGGATAATCTGTTTCTCATTCCCTTATCAATTTCCCGGATTAGATTTGCAGTTGAGCGGCCAGCATTCCCATGTCTCCTTTGGTTTCTCTCCCTCCATATGGTGTAAATCGACAGCTGGAAAATGTATCTTATAATGAAGGCTGCAACTCGGTTTGGTCTTGATCTTTGAATAACTTGCACAACTTCGTCCCAATCTGTAGAGAACTCTGTTCCCAGCAGCTTATGTGTAAGAGAGGACCATACCCTTTGTGAGTATGTGGATTGAAAAAATAGGTGCGTACGGCTTTCCAAGGTTTCTCCACAAAAAACACAATCGGTTCGGGTCTCACAGCTCCATGAACTCATCCTTTCGCCGGTAGATAACCTATTTAATAGGGCTAGCCATGTGATAAAACTGTATTTAGGGGTGCGATGTTGAGGCCACACTCCTATATACCACTCTACTTGCTCGTGACGTTTCCGAATAAGATCACGAGTGTCTCTAGCTATAAAATTTCCCTTGTAAGAACCACTTGCAGCCTTCCATAGATGACGATCTTCAACTCCAAGCTGTCTACTACTCTTCATTTTCTCAATGACATCTTCAATGTCATTATAGATTTGAAAACGATGCCGTCGTCGTCGATGAGTCAAGAGCACTTCTGCAACATTTACTTTTTTATTTATACCCAGCTCTATCACTCCTCTCTCTCCCGTTAGCTCTGATATTCGACCCAAATTTGACCAATTGTCCATCCAAAAACTTGCTGTACCACCATCGCGTATCTCTACCTTGTGGAACTGCTTGAGTTTTTCCCTGCTTTTCAATATGTGTTTCCACATCCACGAACCTCTCTGCGTTTTATCAGAAATCGACCAAAAAGAATCTTGTCGAATGAGGTGATCTTTAATCCAATTGACCCATAAAGACTTTCCCGACGAGAGAATTCTCCAGCCTAGTTTCAGCACACAAATTGAGTTAGAATCACGCAGATTAGGCAGTCCAAGACCGCCTTCTTTAAGTGGATAGCATACTTCCTCCCAACTAACTTTCGCTCTCTTTGGTTTCATATCAATCCCAGACCAGAGAAACGCAGAGCAAAGCTTCTCTATTTCATCGATACATCCTCTAGGCAGGCGAAAAGCGTACATCCAGAAGTTGGTAATACTCAGAATAACAGATTTAATCAACTGCAACCTGCCTGCATAGGATAGAAACCTCACTGTCCAGCTACCTATTCATTTCCGTATTTTCTCCAAGAGTGGCTCATAATCAGACCTAGTCATGCGTCTAGAGAGGAGTGGCAGGCCTAGATATCTGATTGGTAGGTCACCGTATGCAAAAACAAACCTGCGTTCTAACCTTCGCCAAGCTTTTTTTGACACGCCTGCTAGATAAATGGTTGATTTCTCCTGACTTATCTTCAGTCCAGATATTTTAGCAAACTCGTTGAAAACTTCCAGAATTCCTTCCATTGACCTTAGGGTTCCATCAGAGAAGACCATGAGATCATCTGCGAAACACAAATGGGTTAGATTCAAATTCCGACAGTTTGGATGATATCCAAATTTCCTCTCTTGGGCTGCCTTATCTAGCATAGCTGATAGAACGTTCATACACATCACAAAAAGGTAGGGAGAGAGAGAACATCCCTGTCGCAAACCTCTCGAGCTGTTAAAAAAACCCGCCAATTCACCGTTTACTTGAACCGAAAAAGTTGCCGTAGTGACGCAAAGTTTTATCCAATGGATGAATTGATCCGGGAGATCAATAGATTTTAACATGTGGTGCAGGAAACTCCACTGCACTGAATCGAATGCCTTGGATATGTCAATTTTCAGAGCGCATCTGGACGGTCCGAGGGCTTATGGTAGTCCTTCACTAGCTCTGTTGCTAGCAGCAAGTTCTCTATTAGAAGCCTGTCTTTTACGAACGCTGACTGATTGCCTTTGATAAACTGCGGCAATATATGCTTCAATCTCTTCGCAATTATCTTCGATATAACCTTGTACAAGACATTACAGCAAGAAATAGGGCGGTAATCTTTCATTACTCTTGCTTCTTCAATCTTAGGAATAAGAGCCAAGATTGTCGTGTTTACCCCCTTTGGCAGAAAACCTTTCTCAAAAAAAGATCGGATAGCTACCATGAAATCATGGCCAATCGTTTCCCAAGCTCCCTTGAAAAATTCACTGGTGAAACCGTCTGGCCCCGGTGATTTATCGTTTGGCATAGAGAACAAAGTTTTTCGAATCTCTTCATCTGTCACTTCACTAACCAGCAAGTTCTTTTCTGTTTCTGAACAACGAAAATCCAATAACATCTCCATGTCTCGGATTGATATGCCCTCAAAATCATCAGGTGTGTGCTGTAAAAATTGCTCAAAATACCGAACTGCTTCTCCCTGAATGTCTGTCTGTGTATTCGCTATCTGTCCATTGTCACAAACAATTTCCCGAATCGAATTTTTTACCTCTCTACTCTTGATAGCTCTGAAAAAAACTTTGTGACATTGATCACCTACCGATAGCCAGTGTAGCTTTGATCGTTGTTTTAGATAATCCTCTTCCAGTTGTGATAGGAAATTCCATTCACTCTCCGCTTGGAGCTCTAGTTCCAAATGTTGAGCTGATGGATTATTTAGATTCGCCTCTTGCAATTCTTGCAATTTGCCAAGTGCCTCTCTAGACCTTATCGTTAAATCACCCAGGCTATCACGATGCAGTTGTCTGATTATAGGCTTGATTTCTTTCAATTTTTTTGTGAACCTGTACATAGCTGACGTAGAGACAAATAGCTGCTGTGTTTGGTCCCAAAACTCCTTCACTCGCTGTCCAAAAGTTGGGACTTTTACCAGCGCATTAACAAATTTGAAAGGTGTTCTTGGTTTTCTAACCTCAGTACCCAGAGATATCCTACATCGGAGGTGGTCAGAGCAGCCTCCTCCCTCAAAGACACAATAGGATCCCGCAAATCTCTGCTCCCATCCGTCTCTAACAAGGACCCTATCCAGCTTCTTGCATATCAGTCCTTCATCACCTCTTGCTCAGTTTCATTTTCCACCACCTTCTCCTCACTTGTCCCACAACAAGAAGTTTCTTTTACCTCAGATATTACTTTTTTCTGCCATACTTTCTTTGTCGCCATTTTACCTTTTGCTTCCTCTGTTTTCTCAACTGGTTTGCCCATACAATTCCCCACTAGGTGCCCCCACTTCCAGCAACGAGAGCACCGAGGAGGGAGCCACGGAAACTGATACTCCACTACAGCATCCGAACCTTCCTCCATTGAAAAGTCAAAATCCTTCGGCAATTCCTTAGACAAATCTACCTCTACCAACACTTTAGCCACTGAAAAACTTGTTACAGTTTCGGTATCTGGATGCAGCTTTAGCAATTTGCCAACAGGAGCCGCTAAAATTTCCAATGCTTCCCATGTAAACATTGTCATTGGTACATTCTTGATCGTCAGCCATAATGGCATCGTTTTTAACTCCGGTTGAGCTTCCTCGACGACAGGAGACCATTTGGAAACTACCATCGGAAGCTCACAAATATTCCATACCACCCGTCTCAGCACTCTCATTCGCGTGTTGATCCTAAACTTCACAGAGTTCGCATCGATTCGGAACACATCAATCTTAATTGAGTTGTCACCCAACGTCCAAATCCTATTCACTATAGCATAAATTTTGCTAACATGAGGAGCCTCCGAGGGAAACCTACCAACAATTAGATCTTCCCAGAGAGGAGTCTTAGACAGAATCGCCTGTGGAATCACGACTTTCCCGTTTACCTTTAAGCTCTCTAAATCGACAGGCTTCGCAATCGGACCATTCTTCACCAAATGAGCCCATGATTGACCATTTGTAACTATCCCTGTATCTTTCCGACCCACTGGATCATCCACCGGAATCCGGAATCGCAGTCTCTGTCTTCGAACCAGAATCAATCGCTTTAGCACCCCCAGTACCCTCCTTCTCCTCTTTCTCCTCATCCTTCTTCTCTTCTGATTCACCTTCCCTTCGATCCTCCGCAGAGACAGAATCATCAATCTCACCAGTAGCCTTCATATCAGTTCCTACTCCTTGCCCACGCTTCTCCAAAGCCAAATCGGCACTATCCGACGTCTCCGGCGAGCTTGCCAGAGGCAGAGCGGCCTCCGGCGTAGCCGTCATGATTCGGCGGCCCTCTCGGCGAAACCCAGAAACCCTAACCAAATCGCCTTTTGAGTCTCCCTAGCTGATGTGGCAGAGAGCAAAAAAAATAATTACGTTAATTAACACTTACGAACCCAAGAACAACTCTTTCATTACGAAAGCCTTGTATACATTGTTTTTTTCAACGTACAATGGAGTCACAACTCCTACACACTTGGAAGCACAAAGCAAAAAAAGAAGGGAAAAGTGGGTTATTCCTCAAAGATATGAACATAAAACCACTATTTTATTATTTGCAAATAAAAAGAAAAGAAACTAAACGTCGTCAACATCCTCCACCCTCCTGAACGCTCTCCTCTTCATCAACCTCCTCCTCCTCCTCCTCCACCTCCCCCTCCTCCTCCTCCCCCTCCTCCACCACCACCACCTCCGCCTCCTCCACCACCACCTCCGCCTCCTCCTCCACCACCTCCGCCTCCTCTTGCTGCTCTTGCTCCTCCTGCCCTTGCTTCTCCATCAGTCATGAATACATAAGGTGCCATTGATAGTGTATAGAAATATTTTGAGTGTGAGAAATTAATGAAAATTAGAAGAACGATAGATAGTGTATAGAAAATATTGTGAATATTTTGAGTGTGAGAAATTAATGAAAGCAAACCTTCTTCTTATATAGTTTTTTCATTAGAAATATTAACAATACTCAAGCTGACATTTCCACAGTTAATTATATCTTTATTATTTAAGAATGACCCAACTAACGAGTGGTTAGCGTATATTATTGTAATAGAATACTTACAACACATACATCATTATTCATTAATATATATTTAACAATATTAATATGAAGTCAACACCTTATCTCTTCGCTCTGTAAACGGGCAAATTAATCCCATATTAGAGCATCAACAAAGGCAAACCCACCGGCTCGAATTACGAGGTAAATGTTTAGCCATTTTTTATTATTTTTTTTTTGTTTCGGAATTTAAAAAAAATAAAATAATAAAAAAACCCGGGCGAATCACTATCCGCCACGTGGCGGAACAGTGCTAACACCCAGTTCTAACAGTCGAACTTTTATTACTCGGTTCTTATTTCTGCTGAATACTTTAATATTTTTTTTTGGTTATCGTGTAGTACAACCGGGGCTAACACCCGCGTTGTAGATGCTCTTTTATACTAACGGTGATTAGCTACACTTCACACTGTTTGTTTATTTAATCAAATATAAATAATGTTTTTTGATATGAAGAAGTTGAACAAATTATGTTTAAACTAGAATACTTTTAGTTGGTTTTCTTTCCCCATAATATATCTTTTGTTAATTTTCTATTAATTATTTGAAAAATAAAATGGATTTTCGTAAACCCAAAATTTGTCAACTTTTTTAAAAAACCCAAAATTTGTTATATCAAAACTGTTTTGGAAAATTCATCTTTAAAATATAACATTTTTCGCCAAACAATCTATACTTAAATGTATATTTATATATTTATAAGATGAGGATTTTCGTAAACCCAAAATTTGTCAATTTTTTAAATATATCTACTATATAGTATTTGAGAAATCACTTTAATGAAAAATCATATGTGGCAAGACCGTGACCAATGAAAATGTTGACGTCATTGATGACATGACTTTAAATGAAATGTTTTGATTGGTCGAGAGCTGTTGCCCCGTTTAAATGGGACGCGGATCCTGTTTTACCCGGCGAAAAATAGTGTTGACCCGATTCTAATTTTTTGATTGGTCGAAATATTTTGACTCAATCAAAAGGACGCGGATGCTCTTTGACCCAAAACAAATTAATCATGACCCAATCAAAAACACGCGGATCCTTTTTGACCCGGATTTTAAAAATTATGACTCGAATTTTAAAAAAAATATTATTTCTATAAATAAATAAAGGGTGATTTTCACTTAAAGGTACTTTGTAGGAGTTTTATTACAAGAAAGGTACTAAATTTTCTAGGTATACTTTTGTGTTGTGGAAAGACAAAAGCAGCCCTTGGAGTTTAAGGGTATTACACTAAAATTGCCCAGTAAGTAACGACCGAGTAATAAAGTAATTTACTTGTTCTGTAAAAGAATTAGGTTTTACAGTTTTGCCCGATTCCTCTTCCCGGCGGCGACTTAGCGGCGTCTGTTTCTGGTTTTCGTCAATACCCGGTGAAAATGGTGAATTGTAACAGTGAAGGAGGAGGGATTGGTGGTAAGTTGATATTTTATGTGGTAATTTGTTAGACATTTAAGAATAAAGGGGGAAATCTCCCGTGTACTTACTAACACTAAATCGTGGTCGGAATCGCAGAAGATGTAGGAGATGGTGAGATGGCGATTGATTACCGACTACCAGTACGATTGTTCAAGACCGATAGGTATCCAAATTCAAGGTTGAATGTATATTCAAAACCAGATCTGCTAACTTTTGTTAGAGATGCACTAGACGGTTCTCCCAAGTTTTTGAAGATTAGAGAGTCACAATTTGGTGTTTTGTTTGACTTACCTGTCAGCCGTGCTCCTATTTCTTGCAAATTGTTACACAGTCTTATTTGTCGGCAACTGTTGTCTAAAAAGAAATATGAGTTGTGGATGGTTTTTGGTGGTCATCCTTTTAGATTCTCTCTGGCAGAATTTAGGGCAATTTCTAGATTTGATTGTGGAGAATTCCCGAGTGGATACAACCCGAATTTTGAGCCAGTGATAAATGTAAAAAAGGATCAAAGGTGGCAGAAGATAGTATGTGGAGATAAGTATACCACTTTGGGGGATTTAGGAAAGTTGTTGAAGACAGATAAAGGGATGCCTGGATGGAGGAAGCTAGCAATTGCCTTAATAATAATCGTGGATGGGGTGCTTATTTGAAATTTGCAAGTCAACAGGCCTACACCTAAGTATGTGCAGATGTTAGAAGATGTTGAGAACTTCCTAAAGTTTCCCTGGGGGAGGGAGTCTTTTCTGAAGGCGCTAGGAACAATGAGGCCAGCACTGTTTCCCACGAAGAAATGCACTGATCCAGTAGCTGCGTTTCGTGTGAAGTGCCAACAACATTCGTTCATGTTGCAGGGATTCCCTTTGGTGCTTCAATTACTGGCATATGAAACAATACCCTCACTGTTGGCTAAAATACCCAATGCAGAAGCGAAGGAAACATTCATGGATGAATCGTTTGTTGGGCTCCCAAAACTAACTGTTTTAACAATGAACGATGTGCTAGAAGTAGAGAATGATACCCAAGTAAGTTGTACTTCCCATTTTATATGAAAATGACGGTTTTTATTTGTACATATATGGGGGGTGACTGATATTAATTGATATTCTTTGCCGCAGTTGAGAGTAGAACCAGTATGCCCTCTTGGCATTTCAGGCTATGATCGTTGGGGCGAATGGGAAGATAAGCACTTGGTTTTGAACTAGGAAAAATGCCACTTCATGGTTCACGACGGCATAGTTCTTGGTCACCGAGTTTCTGCGAATGGTATAGAGGTTGATAAGGCTAAGATTGAAGTGATGTCTACTCTTCAGCCTCCAAAGAACATGAAAGATATTCGCAGTTTTCTTGGTCACGCGGGTTTCTACAGGAGATTCATCAAGGACTTCTCAAAAATCGCGCGACCACTCACTGAATTGCTCTGTAAGGACGTGCCATTTGTATTCTCTGCTGATTGTTTGGCTGCGTTTCAGACTCTGAAGAACGCCTTGGTGAGTGCTCCTATAGTACAACCTCCAAACTGGGATTTACCTTTCGAGGTAATGTGTGATGCCAGTGACTTTGCAGTAGGAGCAGTGCTGGGTCAGCGAGTTGAGAAGAAGCTTCATGTCATTTATTACGCGAGTCGCACGCTAGATGAAGCTCAAAGGAACTATGCGACCACTGAGAAGGAACTCTTTGCTGTAGTGTTTGCTTTCGAGAAATTCAGGCCGTATCTGGTTGGTTCTAAAGTCATTGTGCATACAAACCATTCCGCGCTGAAGTATCTAATGGCAAAGAAAGACGCGAAACCTCGATTGCTGTGTTGGATTCTTTTGCTTCAAGAGTTCGACATAGAGGTTCGGGATAAGAAGGGTATAGAAAATGGAGTTGCTGATCATCTGTCTCGTCTTCGAGTTGATGATTCTGTTCCTGTCAATGATGATCTTCGCGAGGAGCATGTCTATATGATAGAAGAGCATTTTGGGTTGGTTTGTACTCAAATTCGTCCAGAATTAGCTGCTGAAGGCTCACCGTTGATCGATGCTACCCCTCCCAGCGTCGATCGACGCTTGACTTGCCCGGATCCATATGGTGTAACGCACAAGGTAGCTACTCCTTACCATCCTCAGACAAGTGGACAGGTAGAAGTCTCGAATCGCCAGATTAAGGAGATTCTTGAGAAGACTTTTGGTGTTACGCGCAAAGATTGGGCTGTAAAGCTAGATGATGCACTCTGGGCATACAGAACCGCGTACAAGACACCGCTTGGAACGACACCGTTTCAGCTGCTTTATGGAAAACTGCGCCATCTGCCGGTTGAGCTCGAGTACAAAGCGGAATGGGCGATCAAGAACCTCAATTTCGACTTCAACAAAGCAGGGAAGAAGCGCATGATCCAGCTGAACGAACTTGATGAGATGAGACACTTGGCTTACGAGAATTCGCGGATTTACAAAGAGCGGACTAAGGCGTATCATGATAGCAAGATCATAAACCGTTATTTTCAACCGAATGACCATGTTCTGCTCTTTAACTCTCGTCTTAAATTGTTTCCTGGTAAATTGCGTTCTCGTTGGTCAGGTCCTTTTACTGTCAAAGAGGCGCTTCCATATGGAGCGGTTGTGTTGAGAAATGACAAAGACGGAAGTGAGTTTACCGTGAATGGTCAGCGACTGAAACACTACTGGGCTCAAGAGGAAATACCGGATAGCGAAGTAATTCCCGTTTCGGATCCGCCAGTCGCCTGAATCAGACAGAGTCGAGCTAACGACTGTAAACAAGCGCTTAGTGGGAGGCAACCCACTTGTAAGTTGTGCTTTTCGGTTTTAATGTTTATAATTTTTAGAAAAATTTTAGTTTTAATTAATTATTAGTTAGTTTTAAAATTAGTTAGATTAGTGTAAATTAAATAATTAAAAAAAAAAAAAAACAATAAAAAAATTCAAACCCCATCCGACCACAACCACCGTCGATCAACGTTGGGTCATTCCCGTCGGTCGACGCGACCCATACCCGATCGATGCCCAGCGGTCCTGTCGGACGACGTTATATCCGTTTTGAAATCCTTCAGGGGCGTCGATCGACGCGATCTCTCCCCGTCGGACGATGCTAGGCTGGATCCGCGCGTTAACCCGGAATTTTCTGGGTTGACCCGAACCAAATCCCTTTTTCTCCCCCGATTTCTTCTTCTTCTTTCTTCTTCCCACTCGCCTACAAACATAAAAATCTCTTCAAAAACCTAGAATCATCAATTTTTCACCAAATTGAGTGATTCAAGAGCCTAACTTGAGTAGATTTTCGTCCTCTTTCCGTTTCTACCATTATTTTGAGCATTTGAGCAAGGTATGAATCCGTTTTTGCCTATTTTCAGTCCGATTTTTGCAAATATTTTTGGAAATTTGATCTATAAATTCCTTGGTATTTGTTGTTGTTTCTTTGATGATTAGCACTCATTAGGGAATAACTAAGTGGATTGTATGATTGGTTTGCATTGGATTGATATTTTTGTCAAGTTTTGAGATGTTCATAGGGCTTAATGTGTTATCAATGGTGGATTTTGAATTCATCGATGATTATGGACGTTTTTAACTTGATTAATGCCTTGCTCTTGCTCGTTAGGATGTTAGAATATGCTGTTGCGATGGATTGATGATTTGATTCTGGTTTTTGGAATTTATTGGTATTGATTTGATCGCGTTTTCGCGTATATGTTTCGATGTTGTTTGTTTTGCAGATGGGTCGTGCAACAGATGAAACACCAGCAGCAAAGAGAGCCAGACTTGCGAGAGCGAGAGCTGAGAAACGACCTGCGTCAGCAATGCAGACTGGTCAAGGTTCTGAGCCTCAATCCGGTATCGAATGGCCAAGATAGGGTCCGTTTCATTTGCCAACTCTGGGAGGTCTGACATGGAAGGCTATTAAAGCAAAACCTGAGTATACCAAGAAGAAGTATCAGGATGGATGGGATGAGTATGATAGCTTCTTCTACAATGGCTTTCTCGAGATGACAATGGAGCATACTCAGGTTATGGATCGACATTTTATGAGAACTATTCAGTGGTATGACTACTTGAGGACTTTGGCTGCTGATTTGGGTCTGGGGCACATCATGTTTCGTTCATATCCTCTTTGTGCTGACCTCGCGAGACAGTTTTTAGCCTCCTGCTGGATTACTTATGATGATGATGCTGAGTACAACTCTGGAGGTCGATTGTCATTCAAGCTGAACGGGGTCTCTCATCACCTTCCGTTTAAGAAGATCTGTCAGATTTATGGGTTTAACAGGAGAGCCTCGAGGTATGACATTCCTGATCTCACTGCTGAGTGTAACGCGTTGTGGAAGGAGCTCACGGGTAAGAGCCACTATCAGTCTTCCTCGTCGAAGCATTCTGAGATTCGACATCCAGTTCTGCGTATGTTTCTGAAGCTGTTGGATAGTACCTTGTTGTGTAAGATGGAGTCTGGAAAGATGAGGAAGGACCAGCTGTCTCTTCTACACTTTGCGATCGGTCATCATTTTCCGTATGGCGCGGGCATGGATAAGAACCATGGGATTGATTTTGCGGCCATCTTTGCTCAGACTTTGGAGGTGGCTAAGTTTCGCGCAGTGACTCCATCAGAGAAGCAGAAGACTGAGTCACTTGGAGGTCTTCTGTACCCCATTTTCCAGTACTTGAAGATACAGACTACTGACGAGGTTGCTTTTCCGCAGAAGTTCTTTGTTGGTGAGAGCTTCATGAAGGCTGGTCATCAGATACGCGGCAAGGGTCCTTATGAGCTTACATTCGTCGCTGCAGTTGGCCGTACACGATCGCTACTCCTGCCTTCTGACTTTTGCAGGATTGATAGCGCTGAGGCTCTGCGTTTCACATTTGACAGCGGGGACTTGCCAGTAGCATCTACTGGACGTGCCAGACGCGGGACAGCACCACCAGCACCTGGTTTAGAAGAGGCTCGCGCTGCAGCTGCAGCTGCTGGAGCATCTTCGAGTCGTACAGCACCGCCTTCTTTTGACATAGGCGATTTTCCTGATATCACTGATGCTGAGCTCGAGGATAACTTGGAGTATAAGAGATGGGTTCGCCGCACATTGAAGGCCATCTGGGCCGCCATTCGACAGCTTGGGCAAGCTTGCTCCAGCTCAGCTGATGCAGTTCCACCACGTCGTTCTGCTTCACCACCAGCGCGTCAGCCCACTCCTCCATCACCTGCTCCTGATTCGCCTGTTTCAGATGACGAGATGGTCGCGGATACAGAAGACGAGTCAGAGAGCGACCAGTTCTGATTGGGTTCTTTTTCTTCATCTTTTTCTTTTCATTTTCGTTTTCATTCTCTTTTATTTTTCTATCTTTTTGTCCTTCATCTAGCTTGATCAAAAACCGAGACGGTTTTGGTTAAGTCTGGGGGAGGATTAGCTACTAATCTGTTTCAGTTTGCTTTTGTTTCTTTGATTTTATCGAGTCTGTTTCCGGGGGTGTCAAAAACTTGTTTGAGATTATGATCCAGTATTTGTCTTATGCGTTGACTTTTTATTTGAGTGACCATTGCTGCAGAAGCTGACTACAGATGTGACTAATGGAAAATCCGCTAACTGTTTAACTGACTGATTCTACTTGAAGTTCAGAGAGATTCCGAATGAACCGGAGCTGCGATGTGTTCGTTCAGTAACTGATGGGATGGTACAAAAACGGCTTGACTCCTCATATTCGTGCTAACCTTTTCAGCTTGAGCAGTAATGAATCTCTCTCCTTCTGACTTATTCAATAAAAAAAAAAAAAGAGTTGCTTTCTGTATGTTCTGATGAGGCCCCGGAGTTTCGTTTTGAGGCTAGAGATGTGTTCTCAATATGCTGATGATTCTCGAAACTCTGAAGCTCGGACTTGCGGTGAGGGTAGTCTCAGACGCGATTTCACCGGGAATGGGAAATGAAAAGGATGGAAGGGTGAGGGAGTGTGAAAACCCGATAGCACCTGCCCTTTTCTTGGCTGTTCGGGACATACAGATGGTACAGTAAAAAAAAAATAGAAGAAAGAGGAATAAATGAATAAGTCTGGGGGAGAGAGAAAGCCATTCGGGAGACAGCTGAAGTGATTAGTAATCGAAACAGAGAATGAGTCTAGAAGGCTTGAGTACCTGATCATCGGTGAAAATGAGCTGAGATGGCGATTTGGAATATCTCGGGATCAGAGTGGTTTCTGACGTTAAGCAGCTTGGCAGAGAATTATATGGTGGTCTACTCTGAGTTTGCTTTATGCTGTCACGTGGATTTTAAGGTAACAGTCATTTGCATTTGGTTTTTATTTGGATCATAGTCTTTGTTTTCAAACCTCGACTTCGGGTTTAGTTCTTTGTATTTGCTTGAGGGCAAGCAAAGGCTAAGTCTGGGGGAGTTGATGTATAGCTGTTTTTGCGGGTTTATCCAGTTAGTTTTTGTATATATTTGGTTGTTTTGTAGGTCGAAAAGATGAAGAAAAGACCCATTTGGAGCAGCAAGGACGGATTCGAGAACTGGAAGAAAACCGAGGCTGAACCGAAGATTTGGAGTATTTTGGCGAGAGTTGACTTTTTGGTCAACACGACAGAGCGTCGATCGACGGTCCCTACATAGCGTCGGACGACGGCCACCTTATCCGGGCCAATGTTTCCTTTTTCCTTTAAAAAGTGGACCGAAAGAAAAGGAAACGGCCGAGATTCTATTTTTATCTTTTATAAACTATTGACCACGACTTGGAGGGGGGTTACGCTTTGTTTTTATCAGACTTAGAGCTTTGAGAGAGAGATTATTGTTTTGAGAGAGCTTTGGAGATTCAGATCTTGCAGTTTCCGAGAAGAACTTCTTACTCTGTTATTTCTCTTTGCTATTTAAAATTCAATGATGTTTTCTTCATTCTCCATGTCTGAGTAGTTCTATTTGTTAGACCTAGGGTTCCATATTAGGGTAGATGACAAATCAATGATGTAATCGAATTCATCTAGGGTTACAATCGACTAGTCTCTAATTAGGAGTGTTATAACCTCGAATCTAAACTGATCACTTAGGTTAGAGAATCACAGGCTGTTTGATAGATTCGAGAGAGTTATCTGCAGTTAGAACAAACCCTAATTAGGCATAATCATCTAGTAATCATAGGAGACTTGTACTAGATTATTGTGTGAACCGATCAAACCTGATTAGAATGCATGCTTAGGCTGATCTAGAGATAGGCACCGAATCAATCATAGGAGACTTGTTGATTCAGGCCTTAAGCATAGTTAGATCACTCAACGAGAGTTGGTGATTCATAATATCGTGTTTGAGTTCTAGACTAGAAGTTGTAGTCAAATCCTTAGAGAATTTGAATTGTCATTGTTTTGGAATCTCTCCCTAGGAATACCTTAGGTCTAGCTTCTTAATCTCATTGTTTACAACCTCTTAATTACATTTCCAGTCGAATTAATAAGTAGTTCATTTAGTTACAAATCAGTTTACTTAGGTTAAACCCAATCTAGAATATTTGTTGTGTCTACTCAGTCTTTTGGGTTCGATACCCTATATACTACAGCTGCATCGACTGTGCACTTGCAGTAGAATAGGTTAAAGCTTTTTAGATCCTATCAGTTGCAGCAGGAAGCGTAGTGCTTCCTTGAGTTTGAGCAACCGCTTTTTCCTTCTTCACAGTGAGTATATGTTGCGGAAGAGCTGTTGAGGAAGAGGGAGCTGCGGGAGCTAACTGCCGAGAAGGGGCAGGAGGTGGAAGAGCTAGTGTTGTGGTTGTGTTCTTTTTAGCTCCGGCTTGGGAGCTTTGGGCTTCGGAGTCTTGAGCTAGAGAGGTGGAAGGAACAGCCTCCTTCCAAGTGAGCCCCCAGAGTTTGGGATGCCTAACTCTTGAGATCCTGGAGGAATCGAAACTCGACTGGTTCAGGGGACCTTTCCTTAACTGGGCAAGTAGTTTAGCGGTGTGAGGAGAGCCTTTCCTGGATTTTTCCGGGTTCACTGCGAAGAAAATAAAGAAGAAAATAATAAGCTTATGCAATCAACAAAAGTAAAAGATAGTGGGGGGTTGTGCTAATTATGTTGGGGGTTAGTTAAAGGGAAAGCTCGTGGCCTCATAACCCTCAATCAGGGCCCATTGCCCCCTCAGGGTCCTGCCCGTCGGGACTGTTTGCTCGGAGATCGGGACAAAGAAGTACTTCTGCTTCCAGCTGTCTTCGGCATTGCCAAAGGAGAAGATCTTGCATCCCGTGCGAGCAGTCAGGTAGTAGATCCCCTTTGAGCCATCAGCGGAGAAATTCGCCTTGATCGAGAACAGGTTCGCCACGCCCTCGACAGTTATAAAGATGTTCTCCTCTCTGGCCCTAACCAGGAGGGCCAGGATGAGTCGGATGGCCGACGGATTCAGTTGAGGAAGAGCAATGTTATATCGCTCTAGTAGATCGATCAAGAGGTCAGGGAGGGGGAAGGTGAGACCGGATTTCGCTATGAACGAAGCGTCTATACAGAAATACCCAGCCGGAGTTCTTTCTGGGGACTCATTAGGAGCTGGGAGTTTGGCTATCACATCAGGGGCTAACGCCTGAGTCATTAAATTCATCGCCTCCTGATTCGTAATGGTGGAGACATGGTAGGGACCAAATCTGTCGGATTTGTTTGTTACCATCGCCATTTTTTGCGATTTAAAAGAAAAGTTTTCTGAAAAAAAAGAGAAGTCTTTTTCGAAGGGAAAATAGAAAGCTTGGAGAAGGTGAACAGTTAGCAACAAGAGGAAAGTGATGGGTAAAAGTGAAAAGTATAAACTGTAAATATAGTCGAAACAAAGAGGTTAGTGGAGAGAAGTTACCTTGGGACGTGGGAAAGCGTGCAGTTAATGATGAAGGGAGAAGTAACTGCAGCTTTATAATGAATTGACGTTCTAGTTCCCAAGGTAAACCCTTTGTGCGCAGTTAATAGATCACCGTCGATCTGTTAGCTGTGAGATCTGAGCCATTCGATGATGATAAGAAAGGATCTCTTGAAAGATTTTAGAAATTTAAACAGTCGAATTGGCGGGCCCCATTCCTCAGGATTAGTTTTAATCTGAGACGTCAGTCGTGAAGGGTTAATTTGTATCCATACGATCTGGAAGTTACCTGATTTTAATTAAAGATAATGCTGGAGATCTAGTCAGATCAGGTCCCTGGAAATCGGGAGCTGGTGAGATCTCGTGGCCGCGTACTAATAACAGCAAAGCTGTTTTAGTGCGCTGGGGGGCTATTGTTGGGGCTCAATTTAGGTCCGTAAATTTGGGCCCTTAATCCACAAGGGTAGAGAAATGTTCCTTGTATTTTGTGGGCTTATGAGGAAATAGCCCAAGCTGTGACGTGAGCTGTTTACCGAAGCGTGGGACCTGTTTACCGAAGCGTGGGACCTGTTTGCCGAAGCGCGGGAGCTCTTTGCGTAAAGATCCCACGTGCGGCAGGGAAAGAGGAGGAGAAAGAGTCAATGAGGCCTGAATTCAAGGAAGACTGGGCATAGAGGTGGCGTAAAAATAGGCAGTTAGCTAGATCAGTTGAGTATATATTCATTTGTAAATGGAGCTTTCAGCTCCATTGAGTTCTAGAGTTTTGTACTTGAGAAAGAGAAATAGTAATACATATTTTGAGAGAAGTAAAAGTATTTTTCAGAGTCTTTGTTCTTGATCTTAAACGAAATTCTTCCCTAATTTTGTCCTCATAAACAAACAAATTTAAGTGTGGGATTTAAGATCCACAGTACTCGGTGTAAAAGAGATATTGAACATTTGCATACACAGATAACCCAAAGCCTTCCTCAGGACAAGGGACATTTGATAGGGCCCATACCTGTCTATCTACCGGGCAGGTGAACAGAATGTGATTGATATCTTCATCCTCCTGACCACACAAATAGCATCTAAGATCCTTAGTTAGACCTCTCCAGGAAAGGGTTTCCGCCACAACAAGTGCTCCACTAAGCATTTTCCACCAAAAGACCTTGATCTTTGGTGCTGTTTTGAGAGCCCAAACTTTGACTTTCAAGCCATTAAGCGAGGGCATTGCCAATGCACCTCTAACCACCTCTGAATCTCGGACCCTATTGGCTAACCAATTTCCAGACTTCACCGAATATTCACCACTGCTATTGAACTTCCAACACCAAGAGTCTGCGGTATTGATAGCTAGCTTGATTTGCTTGATTCTGTCAACATACTCCGGAGCAGATAGTTCCTCTAGTTTAGCTATATCCCATCTTCTGGTACCATGCACCATAATGTCACATATCCTCAAGTATTCATTCTCGATATGCACTTTTGGGAGTGGGGAAGTCTCTTCTCCTTCTAACCAGGGGTCTGTCCATACTCTTTTATCACGCCCATTCCCCACAACTCTCTTTATGCCTTTACACACGAGGTTTCGTCCAAATAATATGCTCTTCCAACCATATGAGGCCTGATCACCTTCAATTGCTTCTAAAAAGCTTTCCTCAGGGAAGTACCTACTTTTCAGAATATGGGCTACTAGGGAGGATGGTTCCATGAGGATCCTCCAGGCCTGTTTGGCAAGTAGAGCCTGATTAAACAACTCCAGATCTCGAAAACCTAGCCCACCATCATCCTTTGCCATACACAGTCTCTCCCAACTGACCAAGCCATCTTCTGCTGTCCTTCATAGGAGTCCCACCAGAACTGTACCATAGCACTAGTTAGACTAGCAATAGTGCCCTTCGGAAGCTTGAAGCACGCCATCGCATATATTGGCATTGCAAGGGCAACAAACTTCAATAGGACCTCTTTGCCACCCTGTGAAAGCAGTCTGCTAAACCATCCCGCCATCCTACCTTTAACTTTCTCTCTGATGAAGTTAAGCATATCAATCTTCGAACCACTAAAGAACTCATGTAGTCCTAGGTAGGTTCCAACTCCCCCTTCATTTGGTATTCCCCATATCTCTTTAATTCTCACTTTAACCTCCTCATCAACTCTCTTGCCAAAAGTTATAGAAGACTTATTCTGGTTGATCATTTGGCCAGATACCTGCTCATATCTTGTCAAAAGGTCTTTAAGGGCTTGGCATTGTCTCTCATTAGCTTTGCATACGAAGAGGCTATCATCTTCAAATAAGAGACTCTGAATGGATGGTCCATTATCAGAAAATCTAAGCCCTTCTACTAATCCAAACATTTCAGCCCGTCTAAGGAGATGGGAAAGTCCTTCAGTACACAGCACAAACAAGAATGGCGATAAAGGGTCACCTTGTCTCAGCCCTCGTTGTGGAGTGATCATACCAAAACTTTGTCCATTCATCAGAACCGAATAGGAGACTGAAGAGATACACTCCATTACCCACTCAATCCAGAGATTAGCAAAACCCATTGCTTGAAGGATTCCACGCACATACATCCAGTCCACTCTGTCATAAGCTTTGGACATGTCTGTCTTCACTGCAAGGTAATTTGCCGATATTTCCTCATCTGTTCTCAACCCATGGACTATCTCATGAGCAATAAGAATATTGTCAGACATAAGTCTTTTTGCCACAATGGCAGATTGACATGGGGAGATCAAAGATGGAAGAAAGGGTTGCAATCTCTTCACCATGATCTTCGCAATGATCTTGTAGGATACAGAACAAAGGCTGATTGGTCTAAGATCAGTCATCCTGGTTGGTCTCTCCGTTTTAGGGATAAGACAGATTTGGGTGTAATTCCACTCCTTTGGTATCACTCCAGTAAGGAAGAAAGCCTTAACCTCTTTGCTAACTTGGCCCTTGATGATAGGCCAAAATTTATGGAAAAAGAGGCCTGTCATGCCATCAGCTCCTACAGCACTAGTCGCACTGATCGAGAAGACTGCATCATATATATCTTCATCAGAGACTGGCCTTAGCAGCTGGTTGTTCATCTCCTCAGTCACCCTCTTCTCAAATCCATGAATGACATTAGAGAATTCTCTTGTAGCACCAGATGTGAACAAATTTTGAAAGTAGGAGCAAGCTACTTCCGCTTTGGATCCCTCAGCCTTTTGTACAATACCATTCTCATCTTCCAACTCTTCTATTCATTGTCTATTCATTGCTGCATTCACAGTGTAATGGAAGAACTTGGTGTTGAGCTCACCAGTCTTGGCCCATTTATTTCTGCTTCTTTGACTCCAAAACTCTTCCTTCTCCCTATAAGCAGTAATAAGTTCCAGTTTGAGTTCTCCAACCTTGTCTGTAGAGGGATTATCAGCTGATTGTTCCTCTTCCAACTCTTTTTCCAACACCAGGATCTTGTACCTGGAGTTCAGATCACTCTCCTTCTTCCATTTTCTAAGGGATTTCCTTACTTCCCTGATTCTTGTAGAGACATTATCTCTATTTCCTCTGGTATTTGCCCAAGTAATTCGAACTGCTTCTACCACCTCAGGTTGATATAGGAATCTCTTGTCAAATCTAAATTGTCCCTTGAACATCTCTTGCGGGGAAATGAGCTTCACCAAAACCGGTCTGTGATCCGACCCTCTCTTATCTAGAAACGCCTGATTAGCTTCTGGGAATTGTTTGAACCACTCTAGATTCCCAAAACAGCAGTCCAGTCTACACTGGATCCATTTACCATGCCTCCTACGTCCCCATGTGAAGCAATTGCCAATACTGGGGAGCTCTCTCATCTTACAAGCTGATATCATATTAGCAAAGTCCATAAATACAAAGTCACTTCTTCTTGGACCTCCCACTTTCTCCTCATGCAGGATTGCATTAAAGTCTCCTATCATACTCCATGGATCCTTCCTACCCGTGCCAATCCTCATTAATCTTTCCCATACCTTGTATCTAAGTTTCTCAGACGGGTCTCCATAAATGCATGATAGAAAGAAGCAAGAATCACCAAGTAAAACCATCAAGTCAAGTAAATTCTTGTCTGCAAACAACACCTCAACGCTTACCTTCTCCTTCCAAAACAGAGCTAATCCACCACTTCTTCCTATAGGGTTCACAATGTAGCTTCTCTCATAGCCCAAGCCTGCTTGAATATTAACTAATGTGTTTCTACTATTCATCGTCTCCATCAAGAACATAACATCAGGGAAATGTTTTTTCCTCATTTCCCTGAGTCTTGGAACCACCAAGTCTTCTGCCCGGCCTAAGCCTTGGCAGTTACAGCTCAAGATGCTCATTGGGCATTGCGCAGTCCCTCCTCTGGGACCGCCAAAGTCAATGCCTCCTTCGAGGACTTGGTCTTATCATTCAACTCCACATCTAAAGATTCCTTCATCGCTCTAGGCTTACCACTGTTCCTAGTCCTGACTGTGCTCTTAACAATGTTCTTTCCCTTGTTCTTTGCTCTTCCTCCTGGATTTGGTTTCAGTTGTTTGGCTGGTTTCTTGGTAGGACTTTGGACCTCAGGCTCTTCACCCGACTATTTTGGCTTTGTTGGCCTTCTTCTTTTCATACCAGAAACCCCAGCCTCTGAAGATACTGTCTTTACTCCTCTGGATTCAGAACTCTTATGGTTACCATCATAGCTTAGCTTAATGCCTCCCCCATTTCCTGGGATGGCCTCCTCAAAACTTGTTCCTCCTGCAGCTCGAAGGGCTGCTTCCATCAGATCATCTTCATCCATCTCTATCCTTGTTTGATATATATCTGAGTCTCCACAATCTTCAACAATTTCCTTACCTTCTCTGTGACTTCTTTCTCCACTAAGAGCAGACAAGAGACGAGGACCCAATCTCTCAGAGGCAGAGAGCCTTCTCTGAGAAGACTCATTAATAGGATCACGCCACTCATAGTCAAAAACATGTCCCTTACCCTTTTCAAGATCTGCAGAGATCTTAGGAGGAGCTTCCAACCTTAAAATCATGCCTGCTGAAACAGGATCCTTTAAGGTAGCCTCCATTGCAGCTCTCACTTTGGCCACCGTTACACTCCTACCCTCTTGAGTATTCGCATTCAGATATCTCCTTAGTTCCTCTAGCACATGAGCAGCAATTCTATCTCGGCCTGTACAGGGATCAATCCCAACTTGGGTTTCCTTGAATACACCATACAGGGGATCTTCCTTATCAAAAAAGCCTCTGCTTGTCTGAGCAGCTATTGTAGAATCTTGTTGACTGTCTCCTCTTCTTGGTCTATTAGCCGGAAAGAGTAAGGGGCATTTATCCTTACTGTGTGTGAGCTGTTGGCAATGATAGCATCTCCTTTGCACCTTTTCATAATGGTAGTAAACCGTTGCCTTATCACCATACTTCAGATTCACCACCCTTGATTTCTTCAGAGGCTTGTTCACATCCATTCGAATTTGTGCCCTGACATATTCTAGCTTGTGTGACTTCGTAGGGTCAAACAGAACCTCTTTGACTTTACCAACCAGGTCCCCTAGGGCTGAGATAGCGAGAGAGGTGTAGTGATTCACCGGGATGTTCCTGATTTGCACCCAAATATCCAGGTACTGAAGGTAATCTGGTGGTGGTCTCTTAACCCACCTCTCCATCACTACGCACCACTCGTTAAAGGTTTGAACCCCTTTCTCCTGAACTTCCACCAGGTCATGCTCATTATTGAAGATGAACTGGAACCTTTCCTTAGACAGGGCAACTCCTCTCACTATGTGCTCCTTCTGCCATCTGCGTGGAAACTCTATAAGGAGATCCGCCACCTTTTGGAAATCTGGATTAAGGACTCTTCCTATAATGCTCAAGGAGTTAACATTGTTGGAGCAATATTTTGGAAGGTCTGGCATGTCGAAAGGAGCGTCATCATCCTCCTCCAAGTGATTTGGATCAGTCATTCCGTCTTCTACTTCTCTTTCAATCTTTCCACTCTATTTCCACAAACCTTTCTTCTGTCTTCCTTCAACAATTCTTAAACCACTACTTAGGCAGACTCAACACCTAGGTTCTATCCAGCAGAAGAGACCACACCATTAAGGAACTTAAGCGGAACTGACCTTTAGAGGTCGTGATCCCTTGCCCGAGCCCACCCCAGCGGTTTCCCACTGAGTTCACGGGGCCCTTAATCCGCCCCCTGTAATCAGAGAACGGAAAGGCGAAGGCAAATCAAGTAGGTCTATCGATTCTGCTTTCTAGGAACTAGACGGAATCTATGCTAAGTTTATCTAGGACACTCTATCTCCTCTCACTTGTCTGAACCAGGAAACACCGCTATGAAGCTTGTGTTCGAGGAGACAAGGAGTCAGAGAAAGACTAGAAGATGAGTCTCAAAAACACAAACCCTAGGTGACCCTCGATTCTTAGAGAGATAGAGGTTGGGTCTTGGTTTTCAACGACTCTTCCTCTAACAGGCCATGTCCAAGAGAGAAACAAACCCTAACCTTTCATACGCGGTGCTAGGGTTTCAGATCTAGCCATTATATCTTTAGATCTGCGTCGTAATACCTTCAATCCTCCGTTAGCAAGGTCTCTGAAGCGTCTCAAGAGCATGCAACTCAAATTCCGCCGCAAGAGTCGAAACCACAGAAACCCTAACCAGACGAAAGAGGCTTCATCTCCACACACCACACCTCAAACCATCTTCCTTATTCTTCGCTGGTTCTGGATCTGTTCTCCAAATGAGTAGATCTGGCCGGAGTCGACAGGACGCGCCGGAGAAGACACCGAGTTAGGGTTTCGCCTATATCGTCGCCTCGAGAGAGAGAAAAGTTCAATTCGTTAAAGCTTAAACGCAAGACAGAAGAAAGTTTACTTTCATTAGTTTCTCACAATCAAAATATTTAAAATATTTCTATACATTACATAAATCACGCGTTGTAAGCATTCTATTAAAATAATACACGCTAACCCCTTGTACCATAACGTTTCATCCATTGACCCTTCTATTGAAAAATCTATATAAGAAGAAGGTTTACTTTCATTAATTTCTCACACTCAAAATATTCAAAATATTTCTACACACTAATCGTTCTTCTTTTTTCTTTAATTTCTCACACTCAAAATATTTCAATACATTATCAATGGCTCCTTACGTATTCATGACTGATGGAGAAGCAAGAGCAGGAGGAGCAGGAGAAGGAGCAAGAGCAGTAAGAGGAGAAGGAGGAGGAGGAGGAGGAGGAGGAGGAGGAGGTGGTGGTGGAGGAGGTGGAGGAGGAGGAGGAGGCGGAGGTGATGGTGGAGGAGGTGGAGGAGGAGGAGGCAGATGTACTGGTTTAGTAGGAGTAGGATGATGATGAGGAGAGTTTTGAGGAGGGTGGAGGAGGAGAAGGAGGAGGAGAAGCTCACGTTTTTTTTTTGTTGCAAATAATAAAATAGTGGTTTTATGTTCCTATCTTTGGGGACAAACCCACTTTTCCCTTCTTTTTTTGTGCTTCCAAGTGTGTAGGAGTTGTGACTCCATTGTGTGCAAATAATAAAATAATCTGATGTGTCAATGGTTTTCAAATTTGATATCCGTACCAACCAAAATCGAGTTATAACCGAACCAAAATATGAAAATAACCTAATGGACCGTATATCTCTGTAACTCGACACCAAAGTATTATGAATAAGACATCATGTCCCCTACTAGTCGAGTAGATCCAGCAATTACCACTACGAGTGGTTATAATATGAAAAGATACCTAGTTTAGATGCACATATTTTCGACTGTGGTCTGAAATGACCTTAAGTCGAATCTTATCATTTCATACGAGTCGTCATGTGTTTGCATTAATTTCTCTTCATGTGAGATTGTTGGAAGCAAATTTGAGAAGTGGCTCTGTCCACTTTTATGGATACTTTTCTTGTGAATTTAATCATTAGAATGAGTGGATTACAAAAACGTAACACTATAACATAATCTACTCATATGTCGAATTTGGAGTTTGTTTGAATAAAAAATGGAGGTCAAAAGTAGATAGTATGAAAAATGGAGGTCCCAAGAAATAGGTTCAATGGAAAAACCAAATGAGGTTGATTCTGTGTTACGCTCTGTGTATATACACAGTTCCTAGGATGATAAACAGTGCTACTTGTATGTAATGAGGATAAGCGGCTTTTAGTGATTGCATAGCTTTGTAAATAGTGGAGTATAAGAGGATACTTCTAAAACAAGGCTGATGACAGGTCACCTAGTGAAGTGTGAAATGGGGCTGTTTCTAGGAGAATGAAAGTAAGGCTATATTCTCCAAGTTCACTCACGAATACCAGACATGTTCAAGACCACAATGAACACAATCGAGAACATGGTTCTACTAGAGAATGTCGCTGTGCGATACATGTTGTCTAGGTTTACATAAAAGTCCTCGTGGTTCAAGATATCATGTTCACCTCCTGACCGAGTAAATTCGACATATATTAAAGATGATAGGTTCAAGGCTGAAAAATGCTATTATCAGATACAGGTACATTTTCTTATACTCTCGAAAGTATGTCTACGTCTGGTCGAGTCATTGTCTAGTGTAGTAAAGTCTTGTCTAGTTTATCGAGTTTGTTAAGTCGTCATATGTTTAGAGTCATATCTAGTCATGTAGGGGATTGTTGGAACAAATTTTAAGAAAATGTTGTATGAAGTCAATTTTATGGAATAAAATTTTGGGCTTTACAAATTTTTTTAAGTGTGAATAAGAAATGGGTTTTGGCCTATCTAAATGAAATGTTTTCATTGGCTATAACTATTTGTGGAAAAGAAAATTATCCTACATTGGAAACTTGGAAAGTTTCCACATATTATATAAGGAAACCAACTCTTACTTGTGTTACAAGAAAGTTGGATAGAGAGGAAAAAAGCCCACATACGCGTGCGGTTGTCGGGCTCGGGCTTCGTAGCTTCGTTTGCTTTGTTTTCATTTTAATTGGCACTTAGGGCTCTTGGGCTCTGTAGTGCGTCCGGGTCATTGGTCGTTCTTTTGGGCGTGATTTATTTCTCTTAACCGAGATTTTTTTTTTTTAATTAAATCACGACCGACTTAGTAAAACATGCGGCCCAAGTTTGCGTGCAGCCCAAACCGCTGGACTTGTTAAACAAGTCGATTTATTACGAAACCCTAACCTCCTCTCTAAACATATATATAGGATCAATTAGCCTCTCATTCAGAGTTTCGAATCACAATTCACACAAAGAAAATCGTAGAAGAGATTTCCGAATCCTCAAGCGAGTTCCTTCAATCTCCTCCTATCTCAGGTATGATTTAGTTATTTCGAGAGTATAGTAGATATCATGGTCGCTAGAATCGAATTCGAGTGTTGCGAATCGATTAACCTATGGTTGTATCCTGGGACTCATGAATTCGTGAAATTCAACCACACTACGTGGAATTCTTTGAGTTAAGGAAAAAGATCAAATTTTGCCTCCATATTCGGATTTATATTAATTTATTCATTTAATTTAATATCGATTATTCTTGTTTCCTTAACGTTATATACTTGTGATTGAATCCTTTATTCGTAGTGTAATATTTTCGCTCCTACAGAACTTACAAAATAAGTAGTCAGTAGTGACCCCATTCGCCATGATGATGTTCACTAGATCCTTATAAATATCTTATGGTTATCCTTGGGATGTTCATCGGGGAGTTCATAGAACTTTTGTTGTCTCACCAAAGTGTAATATGCAAGCTTCAGCTCAAAATCGTTTATTTGAAACGAAAGTGGTCAAATCGTGAAATGGTTCACATAGAACTGGTTACACCAGCTATAATCAACAAGCGGTCTAAATGGACATTTCCACCATTATCCCAATTGTCTTCATTAGCTCTATTAGCATCTCTACCATTTTTCAATATAGCGTGGTCTTCTACCAAAATGATGCGACCATGATAATCTAGAAAAATTTCCAGCTTTGTCTATCCAATTTTCCTCATCATCAATCAAGTTAATGCGACTGTGTTGATCATCAAATAGGTTACTAGTTTCCCTAAACCCGATCATCAAATATCCCTTAACCAAACTATACTGTACCGTGGGGGCTTCGTCCCCCGCACCCCCTAGAAATCTACCTTCGTCGAGCCCGTGATACTGGAGTATAATGGGCTCTTGTTATCCGTTTCCTAATTGTATCGGGTTTTTTGGGACTTATATAAAGGGGTCAAGGGTTTTTAAATATGTAACAAACGCATTAATAAAAGAAAACCTATACAAAAAGGGTATTTGTCCCAAGTTCATTTTCTCTCTTATTTTCGCATACGTTTCTTTAGGGTTTTACTCGAATGGAATTCACAACACATCTCTCCTTCGTTTGTTAACCATCGTTGTTGCCCTGTGTTTTTTGTATTTTTTTGGGCTCTAACTTCGTGTACTCTTAATTGTCGAGATGAATTAGCTTTTAATCCTAGTTGGTTCTTGTTCTAGGTTTATGCATGCACTTGAAATACACAACAAAAAGTAACGAAGTAAAAATTGTTTAGAAAAATTCCTAATCCTAAACTCCAAAAGAAGCACCAAACGTTCCTGACAACAGCGCAAAAAACTTGATATGTGTCACGTGTTGCCTAAGATATCCTGCAACTGTGCAATCAAATCTCAATAATATGAAGGGGTTGAAATCTCAAGTAACATATGGTTTCACTACACATTATTTGTTTTGAAATAAGTTAAAGCGGAGCCTAAGTGTTGGAAAAACAACGTACAAAATAAATTAAAATCTAAATACTCAAAATTGTTGGGTTTCTGTATTAAGTTGGTTAAAACGTTAAACTTCGGAAAATTCGTAGGAATTCAGGGAATGCCTATGGATAACTCAATTCACTAACGTTTAATTACCCAAATCTCGTTGTGAAAACTAACAATGCCTAACAACCTAGAAAACAATATCTTTTTGTGAATTGAGGAAATAAAACAACCATTAGGTTCAGGTTTGATCTGTTCACAAAATTCCTTAGACAAATCTCTTTGGACTAAGGCCGTTTTACTCATCTAAGTTTCTTTAAACAAATGATTCAAATATAATTGTAATAATTTAACTTGTTAGTAACGTCTTCGTTTTTGGTCTCTAAGGGTTATGGTTTTGTTTAAGTTGGTTTGGTTAAATTAAAGCTCATTTTATTTGAACCAACTAAACCGAAACCCTTTCTCACAAAAGGAAGGTTTCAATTTCCTTCTTGAACTTGGTTTTGGTTTCCTTTTTTGAGTAGCTGAATACATACCCTATAAAAGAAGAAGCAGCCTCATGATCTAGAGCATCACGACACAACAAACACAACGACACATCCAACAAAAATAAAGAGAGAATCGTGGGTGGTAAAAGAGAGAAGGTAGGTTGGTTATTTCTGTTTATTGTTAACTAAAAAGATTTTTCTACCTAGTATTGCTATTTCCTTTCGTTAAGGTTGAAGAAACCATTGAGATAGTGAATTGGAGAATATCGTTCTCTCCCCCAGACGTAGAGGAATGACCTCAAAGTGTGTAAACAATTTTGTGTGTTCTTGTCTCTTTAACATACCAAATCGATCAAAAGGATCCGCAGATCCTAACAAAATGGTATCAGAGCCTTGGTTGAAGGAATCAATATAGGAAGAATGTCTAATCTTGAGACTAATCCTAAGACGTTGATCGAGAAGTTCGATGGAAAAGGCGATTTTGGTATATGGAAGTTCAAGATGCAGATGCTTCTTGAAAACAACAATTTAGAATCCGCTATTGTTGAGGATGAACCCTTTGATCAATGCAGATCTTCTTGAAACAAAGATTTGAAAGTTTCAAGATGGAAGAACACAAGAGCATAGAAGAAAATCTGGATGTGTGTCTTAGGCTAGTAGGCAATCTAGCAAGTATTAATATCAACATCAGCGATGAAGATCAATCTATTCAAATCCCATCAAGCCTGCCCAAGCTGTTTGATCCATTAGTGCACACACTGAAGTATTGTAATGGCAAGGAGACTTTGACATCTAATGAGGTTATCACTTCAGCCTACTCAAAGGAGGTGGAGCTTAGAGAAGATGGTCTACTTGGTAGAGGAAAACCGCAATATGAAGGATTGGTGGTTAATGAGGGAGACAAAAGAGAAGACCGCAAACTAAAAAGGTTTTTCTACCTAGACTTGATATTTCCTTTTGTTAAGGTTGAAGAAACCATTGAGATAGTGAATTGGAGAGTATTTTTCTTTCCCGCAGACGTAGAGGAATTACCTCAAACTAGGTAAACAATTTTTTGTGTTATTGCCTCTTTAACATACCAAATTGATCAAAAGGATCAGCATATCCAAACATAACTTAATATCTTAATTTAGCTCTTGACTTTAGAACAAGCATTGAAAAATATTTAGATAACCTATTGATACATCAGTATTTTTGTGTTCTTAAGCCTCTATTTCTTGTAGGTTTCGAGGTCTTAAGACACCATCTTTTCCCATATTCATGCATCATATTGCTTATTTAGTCTCATTTGGCGTTTAGCTTCTTTATATTACATTTGCATTGCATTTTGAGGTATCCTAAGTGTTAAAGGAGCATTGAGGAGTATAAGGAGGTAAGAGGAGAAATGGTGCAAGGAATTGAGGATTTCCTTTGCTCAACTTCATGAGGACATAGATTGCAAATCGGAGTAGAGAAAAAGGAGAAACATGCAAATGAAGTTGAAAGAGCAAGCCATCGCGACCCAGCACCTGCGACAACGAGCATTTGGATGGGATTCAGTACATTCGTCCAGTCGCGGGTCATCACTTATCCGACCGCGATGCCATGTCTGGGAGTAGATGCTCTACTTGCAAGCCATACCATGAACACGTACCAGCCAAACCAATAATGTGTTTTCTTAACCGGGTAGAACTCACTCGTTGATCATGGGTCGACCCGTTTCACCCCGTATCTGTATTTAAGCACTTTTAAGCCATGAAAACACTAAGTCTTGTTAATTTGATAATTTTATAAAATCAAAAACATTGTTCAAGTTCTTACTATTTTTCTCAAAAACCTTTTTAATCCTTAAAAAGACACTTTATAGAAAACAAAAAGAGCTTCGATGGCGATTTCACCGAAGAAACTAGAGTTCTTCTAGTTTTCTCCGATTTGGGTTGTTGATGAGTGTTCCCCTTTGGTTTATGTTGATCGGTTATTCACAGTGGTTTTCCAGAGGATCTGGATTCATCAATTTGGGTTTTAAAATTTTGGTATGGTGGTGTAATCCTTTTCGGATTTTGGGTATTTCTGGGATTTGATTCCTGATTCTTGGAGATCGTCTGCTCTTGAATCTCGATCGTGAATCAACCAATACTCGAGGCTATCAAAGATTTGGGTTGTTGATATGGAAATATTGGTTTTAGGGAAGAATCGTGTATCATTCCATATCCATTTTTGCTGCAATCAATCGAGATCCAATCTGCATCAAGATATCTTTTTGCATGTAAGCCTCTATGTTCTTATTGGTTTTTGTATGGAAGCTTGCATCACTGATGCAATTAGGCGCTGTCATTATTTCGGTGATTGGATTACAAAATGGGGAGATCCAACATGTCATCAATTTGGTTTCCTTGTTGTGGAAGTCTCCATATCGTTTTGGTCTGGTCTGATACGAGTATTGAAGGAGAGTATACTTTGTGATTGGATTCGTGATTTGCGGGATTTGGAATTCGTTCTCACTGGAATGTATTTAAGCAGTTGCGTCTCTGAACTGTTTCTTTACCATTCACAGTGCTTTCAGTTTTCAAGGTTCGTTGGTTGGTTTTATTGTTTTTCATTATCTTTAGTTGTGAATTCTATTTCTTGCGCAGTGATATATTGGGGTTGTCCTCTGCGTTTTTTCTTTTTCATCTTGGCTAATAGGGGTTCAATGTTATTTATGTCTAGACAAGCTTTATTCTAGAAATTCTATCTTTAGAGAGTGTTCTTTGGGATACATTGGTTTCTGTTGAGGGTAGGCGCTATCAAGATGAGTCAATCCGGTATGATTGGGATAGTGTCAGGGGGGAAAACTCAGGTTGTTGGCCCTTTGCATTTCTGGGGTAATGAAACGTTGAGAACTATCGGTGAGGCCTTGGGTGTTGTTAAGGATGTTGATATTGAAAATGGAAAGGTTCAAGTGGTAGTTGATGCTTTGAAGCCTTTGTGTTTGAAGTAAGAACGCTTGTTTGGCTGGTGTGGATTATGCTTTAGTCTCTGTCATGACAAAGCTAACTGTCCCTCACTTGGTTTTACGGCAGATGGCTCGGGTGTGCTCGATTCGGAGGAACCGGATAATGGACCTAAGATTATAAGTTATCTTGGGGCAGTATCTAAAGGTTTTGAGTTTCAGCCAAATCAGGCCATGGCAAGGAGTTCTAATGCCTCGGCTTGTAATTCGGGGCGGAATGGAGGAGCATATCAGGGTCTTAATCGCTTTGGCAAAGGGAAAGGGAAACATCAGGGGTCTAGGGTAGGTATTAAGTTTAAAATAAAAGGAAAAGAGTCTTTGGGTAGCAGCAGCACTCAGAATCATCTCCTTGGGGCTGGTGGTTCACTATCTCATCAGAACCAAGGCACTGATTCTTTTATCATGTGGAAACCGAAGGACTATGGCTTACAAATTCCTTCTAGTGTGGAAACAGAGGCTGAATCTAAGGATCTATGTGCAGATGTTAACTCTGTGGCAGGAGAGGAAGTTTTGGAGACTGAGATGCCATCCAGGTAAGTTTGAAAAGCTTTGTTTACCATAGCTGAAGCGGATACTGCAATGGAATCTTAGCCGGAGTTGGCAAGTGAGCCTAAAGAAAGTCTAGGTGACAAAAATCTTTCTAAGGCTGTAGTGAATAATCAGGAAGATGTGGAAATCTCGGATACTCTGTATCCGACAATAAGATTTTGGATAATGAAGATGGTGATATTGGTCTGAATGAGGATACTAAGGATGTGAGTGCGGATCAGGTTGAGGGTACAGAGATGGAACAAGTCTCTGATTGGTTGGAATCGATGGAAGTGAAGGATAATGGTATGACAGAGGATTCTGAAAAAGTTGTTCGGGCTGTTGAGTCCCAAGTGGTAAAAAAGAAGAGAGCCAAAGTCATTTTCCCCTAAAAGGAGCTTGTTCTAGGAAGAGGAATGTTCAAAACATAATTTCTCCGAAGAAGAAAGCATCGGGTAAACATGGTGTTCGTATTGGTGGCAGTCTTTACCCATCGGAGGGGTTGGGTGTCACGAAGGAGGGCACAAGCAAGTCATCATCCCATGATGATACAAAGTCCGAATGGTTTTAGCCTAGGTGTTGTTTTATGTTTTTGTTTCCTGGGTATGTTTTTGGTTTTCTGGTTTTGTGTCCTTACGGTGTTATGGGAACCGCTTCTGTTTTTCTCATTAACATGTCCGGTTTTCATTTTCTTGTTGCATTTTCAATCTCAGCTTCAAAGGAATAAATTTGTAACAGGTGTTACAAGTGGCTTTTCTGAGCTATTCGATATTTGTTCAATGAAAGATTATTCATTATGGTTTTAATTCCTTTTCCTATAGCTCTTCTGCTTTGGATATCTAGCGTCTATTTTTTTCATGGTTATATGGTTGCAAAATTTATTGAGCTGGTCTGAATGGTTGTGATGTATATCAGTTTAGGCCGATTTGAATTTTGGTCCAAAAGATACAGTTTATTCATCGATATATTTGGGAAGGTAGCTCTCTCGAAGCTACCAGCTGGATCATGAAAACACTTAGTTCGAACTACCAAGGACTTGGCAATAAATTAATGGTTCAATATATACGGGATTTATGGAAAACTCATCGACCTGATTTCCTTTTTATATCGGAAACAATGCATGATTTGGATTATATGTCTCGTTTCAAATGGCATTTTGGTTTTGACAATTTGTTTACGGTTGATCATATTGGTTGTATTGGAGGCTTACCATTATTTTACAATAATGTTTTTAATGTTCAAATTTTTTATTCGAGTTCTTATATTATTGATATTGAATTATCAACTCAAGGACAAAAATGTATATGTCATTTGTTTATGGTGATCCAGTTGCTAAATCTCGAGATTATGTTTGGGAAAAACTCACTTGGATTGGGATAACTCGCAATTATCCATGGTTTATGGTTGAGGATTTTAACGAATTTACGGGAAATCATGAGAAAAAAGGAGGGAATTTGCGTCTTCCGTCAACTTTTGCTCATTTAAACTCGATGATTTCAAATTGTGGTAAGCTTGAATTTAATTATTCAGGCAATTTTCTTTCTTGGCGAGGTAATCGCTCGGAAGTAGTTGTACGATGTCGTTTAATCAGAGCTATGTAAAATGGAGATTGGCATTCGATTTTTACTAACTCTCATGTGAGTGATCTTAAGATGATTTGTTCGGATCATAGACCGATCTTAGCTTCATGTGAAATTAGTCATTCTAAATTCAGAGGATGTTTTGGATTTGATAAAAGATGGATTGGTAAAGAAGGTCTATCCGAGGCTATAGAGAAAAGTTGGAATAAGAATTTTGGGGATAATGACTTAAGTCTTACGGATAGAATTCGGAGATGTAGATCTTCGATTTCCAAATGGAAACGTTATCTAGAACCTTATGATAAAGGGAAAATTAGCTCTCTCAAGTCCGAATTAGAGGAGGCGAAGGCAGATGATTCGGTTTCTCAAGAGGAAATTAACCGTATATCAAATGAATTATAAGAGGCCTACAAGGATGAAGAGGATTTTTGGAAACAAAAAAAAATAGAACTCTATGGCATCAATATGTGGATTATTATACCAAGAATTTTTTTGCGGTAACTAAGCAATGCAGGGCAAGAATCGAATAAGTGGTATTAAGAATAATGAAGGAACATGGGTGGAAGACGAGAAGGATTTGATTGAAGTAATGTCGGGTTATTTTAAGGATTTGTTTGGCACCTTGCATCCGTGAATCTGGACGTAGCCTTAGATGGGGTTGAATCACGGGTGATTGAAGACAAGCATAATATATTAACGGCTTCTGTTTTAGAAGAAGAGGTGAGGAATGCTCTTTTTATAATGCATCCAGAAAAGGCCCTTGGCCTTGATGGGATGACGGCTCTATTCTATCAGGAATCGTGGAAAATCATTAAGCAAAACCTTTTTAACATGGTAAAAGACTTTTTAAGGATGGTCTCTTTGATGATCGTCTGAATCAAACAAATATTTGTTTGATTCCGAAAAAAGGAAAAACCAAGGAAAATGTCGGATTTTCGACCGATTAGTCTTTGTAATGTAATTTATAAAATCATATTGAAAATTCTTTGTCAAAGACTGAAAAGAGTTCTCCCTAACCTAATCTCGGAGACTCAATCAGCTTTTGTGGCAGGAAGGTTAATTTCGGACAATATCCTCATCGCGCAGGAAATATTCCATGGCCTACGTACCAAAGACTCATGCATAAGGAATGTTTTGGCAATTAAAACCGATATGAGCAAGGCGTATGATTAGGTTGAATGGATTTTTATTGAGAAACTATTACAGAAACTTGGTTTCGATTCTAGGTGGATTTCATGGATCATGACATGTATTCGTCGATAACCTATAAGGTTCTCGTTAATGGTCAACCCCATGGTAACATTATTCTGGATCGAGGCCTCAGACAAGGGGATCGCCTTTCACCTTATCTATTTATCTTATGTACGGAAGTACTCATTGCAAACATTCAAAAAGCGGAAGAGGAAAAAAGGTTAACAAGATTCCGAGTTACTAGGGATTACCCGTCCGTTTCTCATCTTCTATTTGCAGATGATAGTTTATTCTTCTGCAAAGCTGATTTGATGGAATGTTTTACCATTATGGATATCCTAAGTTTATATGGGAAAGCGTCAGGGCAATAAATAAATTTGGATAAATCTTCAGTTACTTTTGGGCACTCTATATTATTGGAGCACAGATTCTGCCTCATGCATGTCCTAGGTATCTGGTCAGAAGGAGGAATGGGATCCTATATCAGATTTCCGAAAAGTCTAGGAGGCTCAAAAACTAAGGTATTTGTCTATGTTCAAGAATGCTTACAAGAAAGAACTAACATTTGGTAGACTAAATTATTGTCAAAATGAGGAAAGGAGGTGTTTTTTTAAGTCGGTAGCATCGGCCTTGCCCAACCATGCCATGTCTTGTTATTGTCTCCAAAAAACGGTGACATCTAAACTTACAAGTGCCATATGTTTGCGATAAAATCCACAAGCAACATACCTAGCTGGAGAAAGCCACCTAGAATGTAAGGCTAAGTAATAAAAATGAGCTAGAAAACTATCGGATCAAAGAGTCGAAGTCAAGATGTAAGAAAAGTTGTGTTTGTTCGTATGTGATTGAGTATGGAATTCGTTGTTCTTTACAAGTATGCCCAACTAGTGTTTTTATACCTAGTTGGGTGTAACGGTTTACATTTATGACAATAATCGAGACAAAATCTAGTAATAAATGCCGAGCTAGATCTCGGGTATTTAATGCGCGTTGACTGGGTCCTTATGCATTACATGAGCTTGTGTTCGCCACCTCGGCTTTTATCTTGACTATATACTTTAGCAAGCAGTCTTTGTCTCTCCCAGCTGGGATTTTAGTAATCCCGAGCCTTGTTGGATCTGCCGTGCTGGATCTGGGTCCAACAGTTGGCCCCCAACATCCTTGTTGATGTGTCAGTGAGGATGCGATTCCTTTTTCCTCGGGATTCGGCCCTTTTCTCAGGGGAAACTCCTTGATTTTCTCAATTCACTTTTATGGCGTCATAAAATGTGATCTTTGGAGTTTCTTTTTGCACATTAGCCGACCATATAAGTGTGACACTTGTCACCATATGTTCTTCACTTTTTCGATTACCAAGGTAAACTTCTTCCTTATGTATTTACCATTTCACCTTCTTTCTTTGGTCTCTTTGCTTTTACTCTTTGTTTTTGCTCCTTTCACATGGTTACTTCTTTGAGTTTTACCCAAGCTAGGTTGATTCCGGCTGTGAGAAGGGATCGATTCGGTCCTCATTGTGGGAGTTTGGTGATGCCTAACGACCTAGAAAGCATCTCCAGGTCGTGTGGCATCCCAACATCCGAACTCTTCATCCCATGTGCTTATGATTATCCGCAATTCCCGCCGGAGGACTTTGCATGTAGTTACGTTGCGTTTGTCCTTAGGTGTGGGCTTACTTTCCTGATTCCAAAGATGATTTTGGACATCATCAATGACGTTGGAGTTGCCCTACTCCAGGTCACACCTAGCGCCATTCGCAACCTTGTGGCGATTTGGGTTTGTTATAAGGAAACCCAAGTCCAGTATGATGCGAATGACTTCAACCAATTGTTTAACGTGAAGTCGAACGGTGACAACCAGCCTGGAACCTATTACTGCCCAGCCAAAGTTGGCCATTTGATTTTTAAGTTCCAGGCCCGAGATGGCCGGTGGTGGGAGAAGTGGTTTTTCTTTAGGATCTCGCACCTATCCGCTGAGGGGGATACCTCAATCCAAAGAGATTGGGCTGAGATTTCCGGTTGGAATAGGGCAAGTGTATTTATTAGCTGGCATGATTGGCCTTTTCCCTCTTGTTGACGTTATCTTTTCCCCCTTTTTTGTAGACACTGGGGATCGCTCTAGATTGGTCCCAGCGTACATCAGGAAGTTTGTGAAATTTCTGAGAGGAGACAACGAGCATTGGAACGAATTCGATTCCAAGAAGATTTTTCGAGCTCGTCAGTTGCTGGAGCCTAGTTTCCCTGCAGAAACTGCTGCTGCTCTTGCATGTAAATTTCTCTTTTCAAGAATCGAGGACTTTTTTTTAGTTAGCTTAAATGTGTTTTTAAGCAATCTTTTAGGTTCCCCTCTAGCGCAGTCTTCTTTTGATAGCGTGGAGTACCTAGGATTAAATGTTGTTCCCATCTCCCAAGTTCCTCGTTTGAGTCCTTGTGAAGTCACTGCTCCGTACAGACTTGAACCGAGCAGAATGGTTGCCAAGAGACCTGAACGCCTATCTGACAGAGAATGCATTAGGATGCGCCAGGCGGGCGAGCTGAGTAAGACCATTGATGCTGCCCTCAAGTTCTCGAAGAACTCTGGGAGCTCGCGTCGACCTGATGAATCTCGCTACTCCGGCTCTACTAAGGAAGATCGCCCTCGATCGGACTCTGCCAGGGATAAGAGGGACACTGACTTGGTAGAGGTGGAGAGTCCCATGCGGGACTCCCATGCTGGGGGCTCTCGTTGCCCTGATAGTGGGATGCTTTCACAAGACCTTCCTAAACTGGGGCTACCACGACTCAAGCGACCTTGAGAAGGTCACTCAGGCAAAGGTACCAAGGGGATTAGTTTCTCATGCTCCAGCGGCCAATCATTCAATGCCTTTCATTTTGATTACAAGCATCCAGAGCCAATTGCCGAAAATAGCTCTCAGCTCGCTACCCTTTTCATGCGTATAAAGCCTCCTTCTTGCTCAATTCCTTTGATCAAGAATATGAGGAAACCTGAGGGGTATATGAAGTTTACCAACGCAATGGGACATGTATCCTTCCTCTTCTGGCTCCTTTTTTGGTGAGTTCCCTTATTGAAAAGGTTTTTTTCTTTCTTTTAGGTCTTGTTTGCTGCAAACGAGCTGGTATACTCCTTTGAGCACTACATATGGTCTGTCACTCACCCTGAGGAAGTTAGCCGATGAGCCCAAGTTATTCGCGAGCTAGCTGCTGAACGCTATGTCTTACGGGATCAAGTTGCGAAGAATGCTGAGGTGACCTCCGACGTTGCCATCCTGGAATCCCTGGCTGAGGAGCAAGAGGTCCTGATCCACGAGCTGGAAACCAAAGCTTCCGAAAAGCAGGCCCTTGTTGATACCCTAAAAGCTTGTATTGACATTGCTGAGAAGATTAATAAAGAACTTAAAACATCCCATCAAATTCTTGAAAATCACGCAAAGGCCGCTGAAGAAGGCATTCGCTCCGCGAGCGAGGAAGTAGCAAACCTCCAAGTAGAGACCGAAGAGCTGAAGATCAATGTCAAGATTAGCACAGAGAAGTTGAAGCATGTGGTAAGGAAGGCTGAGAAGGCGGCTGTAAATAGATATCCCGATAATACAGGAACGTCCTCCTACAGCTCAGAGAAGAGATATCCGCGAAAAGGGATGCTACTGACGTCGATGCTCACACGACTGAGTATACATTGAACATCCAATTTCTTGACAACATTCTCCAGAAATGTGTCGTATCTTTCGAGGGAGAGAAGAAGTCAACTAAGGCTGAAAGACTTATTGCGCGGGCCCAACTGGCTGCTACTAATTAGCTAAAGCCCACCGCCCCTCCAAGCTCGTCACAGCCCCCTGAGGAAGTTTTCGAGCTATTAGAGGAGTAGATCCGAGGATTTTCCTTTCTTCTTTCCTTTTTTCTTCTCTTTTTTTTTGTTTAGTAATTTGTCGCCTGAGGAGGCTTTTAAACCTTGACTTGGACCCCACAAGGACTTACTTTGTTAATGACTTGAGGAGGTCTTTAAATCTTAACTCTTTTTACCTCAGGGGATTTCATAAATTTGCTTTCTCTTGATTTCTTTAAAGTAGTTCCCACCTGGGTTACTTCAAGAAAGAGTTTAGTGATTATACCCAAGTTAGGTTACCTTAATAGCCCAGTTCAGTTCGTTTAAAAGATCTTTAGATAGAGTTGATAAGATAGTTGATTCGAGTAGAGACAATTCCTTTGCCAAAACTCAGGCCATTTCAGAGACCGTGCTCCTAGGCCATTTAGAGACCGTGGGTGCTGACCAAACGATTTGAAGACGCAAGTTCGGTGCCATTTTAAGAGGCGAAAAGTTGTGACCTCAAAGGTTTAAAGACGTTGAGGTCGAGTCATGCTGGAAAGGTTGCTCTCCCATGGAGGTCTTGGACTTTGGACCCAGTAAGCTCTTTAAGCTTGGTGGCTGTTCGAATTTTCAAATTTTGGAGGCTGCTTGATCAAGCTTCAAAAGAATGATTTTATTTAATAGATAGCTGCACCTCTTACGAGGTTGCCAATGTACCCAAGGTTGGGATCAAGCCAGATCGTAGTTCGTTTGTTACATTTTTGTTTTTGTGGTAGTACTTTTTGAGATTCATAGCATTCCAGGAGTTTCTTTCGAGCTCGCCGGTATGAACCTTAATGAATTTTTAGACTCCATTTTTCACCACCTCAGAGATCCTATAAGGACCCTCCCAGTTGGTTCCTAGTTTTCAGGTGTCTGGTTCCTTGGTGTTAACGTAAACCTTCCTCAGAACCAGGTCGCCGACTTTTAACCTTCGTAGCTTAACTTTAGAATTTTAGTATCAAGCTACCGCCTGCTGATAATTCTGCAGTCGGATCATAGCTCGGTCTCTTCGTTCATCGATTACGTCTAGCTCGTCTTAGAGCATTCCTCTGTTGAGTTTTTCGTTTACTGCTAAAACTTCCCTTCTCAGGCTGGGAGTGGAAAACTCAGCTGGAACTACTGCCTCAATCTTGTATGCCAGAGAGAAGGGTGTTTCAGATGTTGCCTTGCGAGGTGTGGTTCGACAAGCCCACATAACACGTGGGAGCTTGTCTGCCCACCTTTCATTTCTTGAGTCCAGTCGCTTTTTGAGGTTGTTTAGAATCAGCTTGTTTTCTGCCTCAGATTGCCGTTACCCTGGGGGTAACGTGGAGTCAAGGTAGTCAATCGGATTCCCTGTTTTTCACAAAAAGCAAGGAATTTTTTGGAAATGAATTGTGATCCATTGTCCGTAACTATTTCATATGGTAGTCCGTGTCGACAAACAATGTTTTGCCATACGAATTCCTCTATATGTCTAGCTGTAAATGCTTGATAGGCTCCTACCTCGATCCACTTTCTCTAAATAGTCAGTGAGAACGAGCAGGAAGCGACACTTCTTTTTACCAGAAGTTACCATGGGCTCTACCACATCTATAGACCATCTCATGAATGGATATGTCGAGGTAATGGATGAAAACTTCTCAGCAGGGGTATGCAAAATAGGGGTGTGGTGGTGACACTTGTCACACTTCCTTGAGTATGACTCGCAGTCAGCTACCATGGTTGTCTAAAAATATCCTTGCCTTTTTACTCTTAGGGCCAAAGCTCTACAACCTGAATGACTTCCACACGAGCCCACATGGATTTCAAACATGAGGTTGAAAGCTTAAGTCCGTAGACACATACCATGTATGGCGCATATTGACTTCTTTTGTAAAGCCGAGAGCCAATCATACAGTATTTTGCAGCTAGTGCTTTGAGCTTGCAAGCTTCCCACCTATCAGGGGGAGTCTCGCCAATCCGACCGTCCTGCCATCTCTTCACTAAAAGTCTTGTCCCTAGTGCTGAGCGGTGCACATTCTTCCTCGGATATCTCCATGTTGATTATGTTAATCTCCACGGAGTCCTCACCTGATTCTGTCTTCTGCTTGATTGCTCCAATGTTGGATTTCTCAATTCCTTCAACTGGAAATACCCTGGTGACCAATGTGTTTTAGGTCAAAGCAAGAGCTGCCAGAGCGTCGGCTATTGTGTTATTTCCACGTGGTACTTTGGTTAGGTGGAATTCTTCTAATTTCTTAGCAATATCGCGGACGGCGGCTTGATAGGCCTCCATATTGCCATCCTAGATTTCATATTCTCCATTATATTGACTTGTTACGAGCTAAGAGTCGCTGAAGGCATTTAACCTGCGCTCTCTTATTCCAATTGCGAGCATGAGTCCTGCTATGAGGGCCTCGTACTCTGCTTCATTGTTTGAGGCGAAAAATCCCAGTCTGAATGATTGTTCCACCACGTCATTATTGGGAGAAATGAGATGGATTCCAACTCCCGAGCCCTGCTTGGAAGAAGCCCCATCTATGTATAATGACCAAGTTCCCGAGCTGGACTCCGCCTGCTTACTACTTATGGTGAGTTCTACCATAAAATCGACTAAGACTTTCACCTTCGCACTAGTCCGAGGTCGGTACTCAATGTCGTACTCGCTTAACTTGATATCCCACTTAGCCAATCTGCCCGACTGGATGGGGCTATGCAAGATTGTGCGGAGTGGTTGAGTTGTCAATACTACTATTGAGTGATATTGAAAGTATGGTCTAAACTTCCGAGCTGATACCACTACTGCGAGAGCGAGTTTCTCCATCTGGGGATATCTCGTCTCAGCTTCCACTAGAGATTTGATTATGTGATATATTGGCTTTTTCTCAGCGTGGTCCTCTCTTACGAGGACTCCGCTTACTGCTACTTCAGGCATAACCAAGTAGAGGTAGAGCAATTCTCCCTCTAGTGGCTTTGATAAAATCAGGGGTTCAGATAAGTATGATTTCAGCTGCCTCAAAGCCTCCTCACACTCATCGTCCCAAACAAACTTGTTATTCCCCTTCAACTTTTGATAGAAGGGTAAACATTTGTCCGTCGACCTGGAGATGAATCGGTTTAAGGCTGCTATGCGACCTGTTAACCGTTGGACTTCCTTTACCGACCTCGGGGACTGCATTTCTTGGAATGATGTCACCTACTTCGGGTTGACCTCTATTCCTATTTCGGTTACCATGTAACCTAGGAATTCGCCCGAGATGACCCCGAAGGTGCACTTGGATGGGTTGAGTTTGATGTCAAATTTATTAAGCAGGGTGAAACACTCTGCCAGATGGCCAACGTGATCACCCTCCTTCAATGTACACCTCCATAGTCTTACCTAAGAGTTCTACGAACATCTTATTCATAAGCATCGGGTAGGTTGCACCTTCGTTTTTTAATCCAAAAGGCATCACCTTATAACAGTACATTCCACGTTCTGTTATAAAGAAAGTTTTCTCTTGGTCCTCAGGGTGCATCCGAATCTGGTTGTACACTGAGAATGCATCCATAAAGCTCAACAATTGATGCCCAGCAGTGGCTTCCACCAGCCTGTCAATGTGAGACAAGGGGAAGCTATCCTTTGGACATGCTTTATTGAGGTTTGTGAAGTCTACACATACCCGCCATGTTCCTTTTTTCTTTTTCACCACGATTGGATTTTCCAACCAATCTGGATACTTTACTTCTCTAATGAACCCTACGCCGAGCAACCAAACAACCTCGTTGTTGACCGCCTCAGTTTTGTCTGGTTCAAATTTCCTTCTTTTTTGTCAAACTGGCTTAAATGTGGGATCCACATTCAGCTCGTGGAAAATGATATACAGGTCGATTCCTAGCATATTAGATATCGTCCAGGCGAAAGAACCGAGGTTACCTTTCAAGAAAGTTACCAGCTCGTCCTTCTGGGCCCTAGATAATTCGGATCCAATTCTAAATTTCTGAGCTGGATAGTCGTCATTAATTGTTACCTTCTCCACGTATTCTTTTTGCTTTTCGCGGCCTGATTCCAGGTCTGTTCATTTTTTGTGCTCGGCGATCAGCGAGCTGCTTCTGTTGCTGTAACTGCTACAAGGTCGCCTGTTTAGCTATTCGGAAACCTCCCAGATAGCATATTCTTGATAACTTTGGTTTCTGTTAATAGTCGCGACTCTATGAGGAGTGGGAAACTTGATGCAATGATGGTAAGTTGATGGTACTGCTCTCATCGAATGTATCCAGGCTCTACCTAGAATAGCATTGAACGGAGCTTCCTTGTCCATCATGGTAAATTCCATAGTTTTCCTCACTCTTGCTGCGATAACGAGTAGCTTGATTGTTCCAAAAGACAAAATCGTTTCCCCTGAGAATCCAGTGGTAACTATTTTATCTCCCCCAATTTCGCTGTCAGGGATTCCCTGTTGGAAATAAAAGTTTTAAAGAGATGAAGAATGTATTTGAGAAATTTGGAGAGAATAGAAATTTTAAGAAGTAGAAGATTTTATTACTTAGAGATTTTTGTTGGAACAACTTGATTACAAATGAAAGAGGAAGGAGGTATTTATAGCCTCCAAGGTACAAAATATCTAGATTATTATAGTCCTAAATCTAGAGAGTTCTAACATTATTTTATTATAATTATCTAGATAATTTCATGGAAATATCTAGATGCTTATTCTCTACCATATTCTAGAACATTTTAAGGAGGTGGAGATTTAGATATTTTCTAGAGAAAACTCTAGAACATGGATCAAGTATTGGGTTTGGCCCAATATTAGAATATTGGATTATTAATCCAATAATTAATCTTGATCCAAAATCAAGTTTAACTTTCAACACCCCCTCTTAAACTTGATTTTGCTACTCCAAGCAAACTCCTCATCTTGATAAAATCTTCGCGCTTAAGTGGCTTGGTGAAAATATCAGCAACTTGATCATTCGTCTTCACATACTCCAATTGCACTTCCTTCTTGGTGACACACTCTCTGATGTAGTGATAGCGCGTGTCAATGTGCTTACTTCGATCATGGAAGACTGGGTTCTTTGCCAAAGCAATTGCTGACTTGTTATCCACAAAAATCTTCGTTGGCTCTTCTTGTGCCAAGCTCAACTCCTTTAAGAGATTTCGTAACCAAATGGCATGACAAACACAAGAAGTGGCTGCTACGTACTCTGCTTCGCAAGTAGAAAGCGTTACAATCGGCTGCTTCTTTGACATCCATGTGAAAGCTGTATCTCCAACATAGAACACGAAGCCACTTGTGCTTTTTCGATCATCAACGTCGCCACCCCAATCGCTATCGCTATATCCAACAAGCTTGTAATCGTTAGAGCTAGAGTAATATAAGCCAAAGTCTATAGTACCTTTGATATAGCGAAGGATCCTCTTAGCCGCCTTGAAATGAGTTGTTGTTGGATGCTCCATGTAGCGACTAACAACTCCGACTGCATATAAGATGTCAGGCCTAGTGCACGTTAAGTAGCGTAGACTTCCTACCAAACTCTTAAAGAGTGTTGGATCCACCATTTCTCCCTCTTCATGCTTTGATAACTTGGCTCCACATTCCATTGGTGTACTAACTGGGTTTGAGTCATCCATCTTGAACTTCTTAAGTACCTCCTTAGCATAGCCTTCTTGAGTAATGAAGATTCCATTATCTTCTTGCTTAACTTCAATCCCAAGGTAGTAAGACATCAATCCAATGTCCGTCATCTCGAATTCTTTCGTCATCTCCATCTTGAACTCCTCGAACATTCTTGGATTACTACCGGTGAATATCAAGTCATCTACATATAAGCATGCGATCAATATATCTTTATTTTGAATTTTGATATAGAGTGCATACTCATATGGACACTTGATGAAGTCTTTTTCCTTGAAATACTTATCAATCCGAGTATTCCAAGCTCTTGGGGCTTGTTTTAAGCCATAAAGTGCCTTCTTCAACCTTAGGACCTTGTCTTCTTCACCCTTGACTATGTAGCCTTGTGGTTGCTCAATGTAAACTTCTTCTTCAAGATCTCCATTTAAGAAGGCTGATTTGACATCCATTTGATGTATCTTCCAATTGTTTTGAGCCGCCAATGAAAGGATTAGTCGAACAGTTTCTAAACGAGCCACAGGAGCGAATACCTCATCATAGTCGATTCCGGCTCTTTGACTATAGCCTTTTGCCACCAATCTTGCCTTGTGCCTTTCAACTTCTCCTTTAGAATTCTTCTTTGCTTTGTACACCCACTTCACACCGATCGCCTTGTGCCCATTTGGAAGTGATGCTAACTCCCAAGTATCATTCTTTTGTATCGCCTTGATTTCTTCATCCATTGCATTTCGCCATGTCTTCTCTTCCATAGCTTCTTGGAAGTTCATGGGCTCACAATCCGCAAATAAGCAAAATAAGGTAAGATTGTCTTGGTTTTCGGTTACCTCATAAAGCTCTTGTATACTCCTAAAACGTGGACTCCTTTCACTTGAGCTTTGATCTCCTTGAGAACTAGGTGTTGGTGAAGTTGGTGGTGTAATGGGCTCTTCTCTTGGTTGCTCCAAGTCTTCTTCTTCAAAATGTGGAAAGAAGTTATAATCTTCACTATTTGATCTCCAATCCCATTCTCCTTCTTCATCAAAGATGACATTTCTGCTTGTGATTGTCTTCTTTGTGTTAGGATCGTAGAGCTTGTAGCCTTTGGAGTTGGCATCATAACCAATGAAGATGTACTTCTTGCTTTTATCATCTAGTTTGCTCCGCTTCTCGTCCGGTACATGAGCATGAGCAATGCTTCCAAAGACTCTTAGATGAGAAACACTGGGCTTTCTTCCACTCCAAGCTTCTTGTGGTGTTTTCCCCCAAACACTTCTTGTCGGAGATCGATTTGAAATATAAACCGCACACGCAACTGCTTCTGCCCAAAACTCCTTTGGTAGTTTCTTACTTTTTAGCATGCTTCTCGCCATCTCAAGGATTGTTCTGTTCTTCCTTTCTGCTACTCCGTTTTGTTGAGGGGATCTCGGCACCGTTAATTGTCTTCGAATGCCATTATCTTCACAATACTTCAAAAATTCTTTGGACGTGAACTCTCCTCCATGGTCAGATCTCATGGCTTTGATCACAAGGCCACTTTCCTTCTCGACATGGGCTTTAAACTTTTTAAAGTTTTCAAAAACTTCTGATTTCTCCTTTAAAAAGTAAACCCATGTTTTTCTTGAAAAATCATCAATAAAGAGAAGGAAATAGTTATTTTTACCGAGTGATCTTGGCTTGATCGGACCACACACGTCCGTGTGTATGAGTTCCAGCGGCTTTCGAGCTCTTGTACTTGACTCCTTTGGAAAACCCATTTTGAATTGTTTTCCAAGTAAACACCCTTCACACACTTGATTTGGATGGTTGATGCAAGGCAAACCTCTCACCATTTCCTTCTTTGAAAGAAGCTCTAATCCTCCAAAGTTGAGATGCCCGAATCGAAGATGCCAAAGCCATGAATCCTCTTTGTAGCACATCTTGAGACATTGCGCGATGTCACTTTGAATGTTAAGTATAAACATTCGGTTTCTTGACATCGGTACCTTAGTAATGAGATTGCTTCCTTGGTCTCTTATAGAAAGGTGATTATCTTTTAAGCGAATATCATAACCTTTCTCTAAGAGTTGTCCAAGGCTCAAGATGTTAGTCTTCATGCTTGGAATATAGTAGACGTTGGATATAAATTGGTGATCTCCATTCTTCAATCGGATGAGAATATTTCCTTTACCTTTCACCTCCATCTTCGATTCATCTCCTAAAGCCACGTTTCCTTTCACCGATTCATCAAGCTCCACGAACATGCTTCTTTGCCCGCACATGTGATTGCTTGCACCACTATCGAGGAACCACTTGTGGTTTTCTTCCTTTCCATCATTCTTGCACGCCATCAACAACATATCTCCTTCGCCGCTTCTTTCTTCAACATAGTTCGCCTTCTCTTCAACTCTTTTGTTGTGAGGAGCTTTACATTCGGAAGCATAATGACCAAACTTCCCACAATTATAGCATTTAACATTTGACTTGTTGTACCTTGGTCTTGGATTTCCTCTCCCACGACCTCTTGAAGAACTTTCTCCTCTTTGGTTGGTATTGTCTTCATATGGTCTCCAACCTTGTCCATTTCCATATCCGCGACCTCGTCCTCGGAATTGGCCACCACCACGTCTTTGTTGGCTTCGACCACTTTCTTCTTTAGTTTCATCAATCCGCATCTTGAGTACTTGGTCTGCGATATCTTCTTTTTTCTTCTTCTTTTCTTCATACGCTTGTAGGGATCCAAGAAGTTGCTCCATTGTCATATCCTCCAAATCCTTTGTTTCTTCGATCACGGTGACTATATGCTCAAATTTTGGATCCAACGATCTAAGAACCTTCTCCATGATTCTTACTTCGTCTAACTTCTCTCCATTTCTTTTAAGGTTATTAGTAACCGTTAAAACCCTTGAAAAATAATCGGAGACGAGTTCACCTTCCTTCATTTGCAACGCTTCAAATTCTCCTCTTAGAGTTTGAAGACGTACCTTCTTGACTTGTTCCGCACCCTTGTAAGAGGTTCGAAGTTTTTCCCATGCTTCTTTGGCCGACTTTGCTCCCGCGACCTTCTCGAACGTGTCTTCATCTAATCCTTGATAGATTAGACAGAGAGCTTTCTTGTCTCTCTTCCTTGAGTCTCTCAAACTATCCTTTTGAGTTTGAGATACACTAGCTTTGTTCTCCGGTTCATCGTAGCCTTTAACGACTATCTCCCACACGTCATGTGCTCCTAGAATCGCCGTCATCCTTAGACTCCAATTATCGTAGTTGCTCTTTGTAAGCATCGGGACTTGGAAGGGAATGCCGCTACTCGCCATCTTTAGGAACCTAACGCTCTGATACCACTTTGTTGGAAATAAAAGTTTTAAAGAGATGAAGAATGTATTTGAGAAATTTGGAGAGAATAGAAATTTTAAGAAGTAGAAGATTTTATTACTTAGAGATTTTTGTTGGAACAACTTGATTACAAATGAAAGGGGAAGGAGGTATTTATAGCCTCCAAGGTACAAAATATCTAGATTATTATAGTCCTAAATCTAGAGAGTTCTAACATTATTTTATTATAATTATCTAGATAATTTCATGGAAATATCTAGATGCTTATTCTCTACCATATTCTAGAACATTTTAAGGAGGTGGAGATTTAGATATTTTCTAGAGAAAACTCTAGAACATGGATCAAGTATTGGGTTTGGCCCAATATTAGAATATTGGATTATTAATCCAATAATTAATCTTGATCCAAAATCAAGTTTAACTTTCAACATTCCCATCCTTCTAAGCACGCTGAGGAGGATCAATTCCGCTGAGCTGCCTGTGTCGACTAGCATTTTAGTCAACTCGAAACCACCCACATCTAGCATGATGAATAATGTGTCGTCATGCGGAGTTTGTAGCTTGCCTGCTTCACTTTCCCAAAAGGAAAGTTGGGTATCAGCACCTTTGAAGGGGAGATTTTCCCTCACCTCGGTGTCAAACCTTCTCTGATGTGTCTTTATTGAATTCACCAAGTTGCGACACAGTCGCGAACCCCCATAAATGAAGTTAATTCTTTTCTTCGAGCTGGGAGAAGGAAAGTCCCATTCTTCTTCCAAAACCTCCCCTCACTCGTGATCATCGACAGATACGTATTCTCTAATTTTTCTTTCCTCAGTTGGATATTTTAGATTGTCCTCCTCCTGAGACGAAGATTGGTTCCTTCTCGGAGGTGGGACTTCCAGCTAAACTCCTCTTAGTTCCCCTGCTGCGAATTTCGTAGCAAGCTGCTTCTTCACCTCGTCACATTCGTTTGTCGAGTGACCCTTAAACTTATGGAATTCGCACCACTTAGTTGAGTTGTACAAATTTGACATGTTCCAAGGTGGAATTTCTACCGCACTGAAGTGCTGTCCTTATTCTTGAAATCCTTTCTACCCAGGTTTCTTAGATCCCTGGGAATTCAGGTTCTGAGCTTGTTTATTCGAGGTCGCTGGTGCAGGATGCTTCTGCGAAACTGCACTAGCCTCCAAAAGATCTATAAAATGAGATGCACGATGAAGTGCATCCTCCAAAGATACAGGTTCTCGTATTGTGAGCTCCTCGAATAATTTAGAATTTTTCAGGAGTCTTTTTTAGAGAGCCCTCAGGGCGGTTGGGTTATGTAAATTGGCAATTTTAGCTTTCACAGCCTTAAAAATGTCAATATACTTCCTCAACGATTCCCCTGCCTTTTGAGTTGTTTCCCACAAGTCCGCCTCTATAGTAGTAATCGGAATAAAAATTGAATACTGCTTCAGGAAGCTGCTTGGAGCTGGGTGAAATTTTCTATGGTGTTTGGTTCCAGCATGGTAAACCACTCTTGAACTGAATCTGTCATATTCTCAGCAAAGAGGCGGCACCGACCTGCGTCCAGGTCTTGAGCGGGGTACTCGCACTCTTGAGAATACGAACTTGAAACTCTTCATGAAAGCCTTGGGATATGTTTTTCCGTTGTAACGTGGAAATTGGATTTTCCCAACGTCACCAATTTGAGTTATCGTGATTTGAGGTGTAAAGGGAGACTGATTCAGCTCCTCAATTACATGGTTGATCTTAGGAGCCGCGCTCAAGGCAAAATGAACCTTTGATTTCATTTGCTGGAGCTATGCTGCTGTATCCTCGTAATACTTCTCAAGGAATTCGTACTCGATTGAGAAACCTGAGCCTGATGCTTCCCTAATTCGTGGTGGAAATAGAAGTCTCCCTCAGGATTGGAGTATTCGCCTTCCTCCTGCTCGGGATGCCCTTCTCCATCAGGATTATCATGGGCCACTTCATTGGATGCTGGTCGATTTGTTCCCGAGTGGGTTTTGATTCGTGAGGCTGACTGGTCACCAGCTGGGATCCACTAAGCGGGATTCCATCTGTAAGCGTCTGAACCATAGACGGAGTGAACACAGGGTTCACAATTGTCCTCGGGTTAGCCGAGGGATCGTGAGCCTGCTAATTAGGACTATGTTATTAGCCAAGTTCGATTGGAGGGTTGGAATGAGATGGAATTCGGCTCCTCCTCGTCCTCCCCCATATGGAGCTTGTGTCATGGGACTGAGAATGGCTTGCGCTTGAGTCCTCGCCTGGTCATCTATTTCGACGTTTTCCTGGCGAGTGGTCATATCTCGATTCTGATCGATTAGCAGTGAGAGCATGTTCCGAATTTCAGTTATCTGAGCCGAAAACTGACTACTAGAAACTGTAGCTCCCGGAAGAACCCCTGTTTTGGTCACAGATGATACTCTAGGCTGTGTAACCGAAAGATTTCCTTCTCTCAAAGGTGAAGTTCCTTCGCTTACAATCGGATTTTCACGAGAGCTAGTTAAACCAACACTTGTGATGGTTACCAGGATTGCCTGAGAAGGTGGTGTTGTCCCTGAGGATGGAATCACCGGTGTACCTGAAACCGTAACGGTTGGTGAAGAACTTACATTTATTGCTCCCGTTTATGGAGGTACTGATGCTGTTGATACTCCGGAAGACACCATATCGATCTTTCAACATGTGTGTTAAGGAATTCTGGCGTAGAAATTAATCTTCCCCACAGACGATGCGAAATTGTGGGCGATAAAACCCACAACCAACTTACCTAGCTGGAGAAAGCCAACTAAAATGTAAGGTTGAGTAAGAAAAATGAGCTAGAAAACTATCGGATCAAAGAGTCGAAGTCGAGATGTAAGAAAAGTTGTGTTTATTCATCTGTGATTGAGTATGGAATTCATTGTTCTTTACAAGAATGCCCATCTAGTATTTTTATACCTAGCTGGGTGTAATGGTTTACATTTATGACAATAATTGAGATAGAATCTTGTAACACTACAAGAAAACTGCACATTGACAGCAAATGACGATAGCACTATTTTGGTAAATGCTGTTGTAGGTGGTTGGCTTTGGTGGGGTAGTATATTATAGCACTAATTCAGTGCTATTCCGTTATTTCTTTAAGCGGCAAACCGAAACTGTGTTTTGGAGCCATTATGTGCTATGAAAAAGGGAGCGCCAAAACACTTAGAAAAAATAACACACTTTGTGCTCAAAACCCCTTAAGAAAAAAAACCCCATTCTATTCTCAGAAAGAAAAAAAATCCTCTCATCTCTCATCTCTTAGGGTTTTTCTCCGATTTCAAACCACCCCTATGCCACCATCTACGCCGTGCTCCTCCACTTCTGCGACTGACTTTCTCTCTCTCTCTCTCTCTCTCTCTCTCCCTCTCTCTCTCTATCTCTCTCATCTACCTCGATTTTATAGTTCCGGTATCCTAATTTTGTTCTTGAAATTGGCAGTGACTGAAGCTTGAGAAGACGAAGCTGGAGGTGGGACGGTGTCGGCGGCGTGGCTCATTGGTGATTATATTGACCGGAGTTTCCATTTCCGTGTTAGGGATTCCAATGTCGATGGAAATAGAGGGAGAAATCAGAGATTGAGCTCCTCTTCCCATCTTGAAAAGAAGTCGGAATCGTCTTCTCCAATTGTTTGAGTCACCAGAATCGGCCTTTAGGGTTTGTTCTATTGCATACCAAATTAATTTGTTAGTTTTTAAGTGGTTAATTGAAATGAATGCTGACATTGGTTGTTCTTTCTACTGCAGAACAAAGATAGTAGCAGTCCTATTGATTCGAAGCTCACGATACATAGCAACTCATCTATTCCTATTTGCTAAATCTTGAGGCTACTGTATCATAACAGATTCGTGGATAGACGTAACGTGATGGTTCATGGGAAATTATTTCTTGTTTGGGTAAGGAAGAAGGTCGAGCCCTTAACCTTATGAACATTTGACTAAGCAGACTCTTTTTGTTGAGCAGGTAATATCCATTTGGCTGTGATTTTGGCGGTGACATCTTCGGTGGTGGCTTTTGTTCTGTTGCAAGTGATATCACCATAGTTATAGATCCGATCTGCCTCCTTCAGGTTAACTTGGCAAAAATATTTGTTCTTCTCTTTTGAATCTCGATATTTTACATGATTCACTTCTTATTGTTTTCTTGGCTGTGAAACAGGTTTCATTGGTCTTGTTGGCTATATCCTATGTCGGGACTTTTTATCAACTCCCTCACTCTTGTCTACATTGGTGAGCATCTAACCTTTTCTTGTGAACCTATACCCTATAATCTATGGTTTATGTGAGTAATTTGTTTCCAATCACGTGTATGTGTTTTATCTCGCAGGGATTCTTCTCAGTCTTTCTGTTCCTGTTGTGTACGAGAAGTACCAAGACCAAATTAATGATAAGCTGAACTCGAGTTCTAAAGTTATCCGAAATATCTCTGAATGGGTTAGTAAAACACACATATATTGATGCAATTTCCTTTATACCGTTTCAAACTAACTAAAAATGGTTCTTGTGATGGGTTAAACTTTGGCAACAGTCTCACCTTCTTTTTCCATTCACTTGTACTAATTGTCTTTATTTGCTGTTTTCAAGATTTGTTGATCACTAAATGACTTGTGCACCACCTGTATCTAATTTAAACAGATACATGGCTCCAGAATACGCGTCTAGTGGCAAAGTATTACGACATAACTCAGATGAAAAACATGGCAGATGGTAGCTTGGCCAAGATGTATGAGTTTAGGTATGATTCTCTTGGCTCTTTAGCGTAACTGATAAAGTTCATCAATGCTCAAAACTTAACGAAACCATTTTCTCTTAATAAGATGATGGTAAGATGGATGTGGCTGAGGAGATTCAGACGAGGAAGTGGCTCTATGTGTTTCCCATTTGAAGCTTGAGATATTCAGCAATGTTCCGTCCAAATTCTTATGATTTGAGCGAATGTTGCTGAGTATCTTAAGCTTCAGCTGGAAAAAAGAGCCACTTCTGGTGAAGACAAGAACTTTGTGTTGAGGCTTTTGTATGTGCTCTCTAACCGAAATTCACTTTTCACTAGGCAAGAGAGTTTTACTTTGATGCTGATCAAATTTGTGTTGTTGCAGAATGCTTGTGAGAGATGAAGAGCTAGATGACTCAGTAGTTGAAGAACCAGAGGAACAAGCATCAAATGGAAAGCTTTTTGTAGATTTCACTAATGGCGAAGCAAATGGTCAGATAAGTTATCTAGAATAACATATTAAACGAGTTTTACTCATGTTTAATAGTTTTGGGTTTGGCTCCTGATAAAACTTGGATTGGGATATTTCGCATCAGGTGCTGGCTCGTAATTTCCACTACATTTTGGTTGTAAAGCAGCTCCACGTCAAGTTTTATCAACATCAGATCGTAAAGAAGGTGTGCTAAAGCATTCTGGTATCAATCCTATCTCTTCCTTTTTGTTTTGTTTTAATATATCTATATGAGTTTGGCTATCTAAATAAGATGGCTAACTATGAACATTGGTGTTTGATATATCATGGTTTTTACCCTGTTTAAGCCATGATATAAGTCCTATATCTAGAGTCTTTGTTATGTTTTGTGTTGGTTTTAGAGTCTTTTCAGGTACAAGGACGATTGAAGCTTAAAAGATGTTTACTGGAGATTTTGGAGCATTCGCGGAATGAAGTGGCAAAATGCAAAGTTAGGAATGAAGATTTGAAGTCTGTGTCGAGCGACACCATCACTGAGCATCGCTCGACACTACGACTTGAGAAGCAGAAGAATCTGAGTTTGAAGTTGGTGTCGATCGACACCATCTATCAGTGTCGATCGACACCCTGCGCGACCAAGCCCAGATTTTAATCAGAAAAGTCCGTTCGAAGCCCGAAGTTTCCAGATGTTTACTTTTAAGTTTCTAGCCGACTTTGTACCCCTATATATGTGTTTTCTAAGTCATTGTTTAGACTTACGCTTTATTTTACTTAACTCTTTAATTTATCTTTTAATAAAACCATGTTTTCATTATTCGATATGTCTGAGTAGTTTCCTTTGTTAGGTTTAGGGTTATTCGAAAGTGTTTGATAAATTGCTGATCTGATCTGATTGTTAGGATAATATCATTAGAATGTTCTTCATCTTGACTTGCTTTTATTGCTGATTTTAGCGTCATGAACTGAAATCTGATCTTACGATAATTAATAGAAACGAGAGTTTGATTAATTTCCTGATCTAGTCTTTGATGAGCAAAATTCATATTCGCAAAAGAATTTGGCTTAGGGTTTTGTGAACAATTGAACCTGAAATTAATGCTTGTTTAGATTCATAGGATTCGCAAAGGAATTTGGTTTTCTAGGATTTATTCATAGATAATATTCGCAGCGGAAGCTGGTTTGTTTTACTTTCGTGTTCATGTTCAAGAACTGTGCTTTAATAATCCTATCAATTGATTTATCTGCAATTTTGATTCACTGGAGATTTCCCTGTGCCTAGCGCTTTTCTCTAATTGATTTACAACAGTTTTTATTGCTTTGTTTTTGCATTCTTATAATCTTGCTTAGCATAATTCGAACTCATAAATCTATTGTGTTTTCTGATTCCCTGTGGATTTCGATACCTAAAGTACTACATTGATCTCTTAATTTGAGAGAGTTAGCTCTAGGTTAATTTGAGCATATCAAATTTTGGCGCCATTGCCGGGGAATCAACGCCATTAGATTTATTTTATTAGGATTTTGTTTAGGTTTTTGTTTTTATTTTTGCTTTGCTAGTTTCTTTTTCTTTTTGTTTTGCTTTTCAGGTACATGTGAAATCGCAATACCAGAAGCAACAAGGACAAGGAACTAGTGAGATACAATCTTCAGGAGTTGGCACGTTTAGAACGTGAGAATAGGAGAGCAGCGAGGATGGCTGCTCAAGAACATATTATATTGATTCCTGGAGAAGATGGAGTTCTGCGTGATCCGGCAGGACTGAAGTACAACGCTGAAGGGCAGAGGATCAACGACAATGGGAATGTGATCGTCGAGGAGATTGTCGAGCCAGTTGACGAAGGAGCAGTGTTCGAAAATCCAGCTGGTGTCGCTCGACACCACAACGGTGTCGTTCGACACCCGAATGAGATTCGCGTGAGCAACAAGGGAATCAGATCGCTCAACCCGATGGAATGCTTGGTGTCGATCGACGCCCACATGGTGTCGCTCGACACCCAGCCCAGGACAGACCTAGAACGCTAGCTGATTTCAACAGACCGGACCAGTTCTATGCGAATCGAGCTGCGATTCGACCACCTGCATTCCAGAGGAATGATTTTGAGCTGAAGCCTGCTTACTTCAGCCTAGTCGCTCAGAACCCTTACCATGGTCTTCCTCATGAGCATCCTATGGACCACATCGAGAACTTCGAGGACTTAGCTTCAAGCATCAAGGCCAATGGTATGTGGTTCCTAAAGGAGTGATAACACTGTTTTGCTTAGGGACAAGCAAAAAGCTAAGTCTGGGGGAGTTGATATATCATGGTTTTTACCTTGTTTAAGCCATGATATAAGTCCTATATCTAGAGTCTTTGTTATGTTTTGTGTTGGTTTTAGAGTCTTTTCAGGTACAAGGATGATTGGAGCTTGAAAGATGTTTACTGGAGATTTTGGAGCATTCGCGGAATGAAGTGGCAAAATGCAAAGTTAGGAATGAAGATTTGAAGTCTGTGTCGAGCGACACCATCACTGAGCATCGCTCGCCACTACGACTTGAGAAGCAGAAGAATCCGAGTTTGAAGTTGGTGTCGATCGACACCATCTATCAGTATCGATCGACACCCTGCGCGACCAAGCCCAGATTTTAATCAGAAAAGTCCGTTCGAAGCCCGAAGCTTCCAGATGTTTACTTTTAAGTTTCTAGCCGACTTTGTACCCCTACATATGTGTTTTCTAAGTCATTGTTTAGACTTACGCTTTATTTTACTTAACTCTTTAATTTATCTTTTAATAAAACCATGTTTTCATTATTCGATATGTCTGAGTAGTTTCCTTTGTTAGGTTTAGGGTTATTCGAAAGTGTTTGATAAATTGCTGATCTGATCTGATTGTTAGGATAATATCATTAGAATGTTCTTCATCTTGACTTGCTTTTATTGCTGATTTTAGCGTCATGAACTGAAATCTGATCTTACGATAATTAATAGAAACGAGAGTTTGATTAATTTCCTGATCTAGTCTTTGATGAGCAAAATTCCTATTCGCAAAGGAATTTTGCTTAGGGTTTTGTGAACAATTGAACCTGAAATTAATGCTTGTTTAGATTCATAGGATTCGCAAAGGAATTTGGTTTTCTAGGATTTATTCATAGATAATATTCGCAGCGGAAGCTGGTTTGTTTTACTTTCGTGTTCATGTTCAAGAACTGTGCTTTAATAATCCTATCAATTGATTTATCTGCAATTTTGATTCACTGGAGATTTCCCTGTGCCTAGCGCTTTTCTCTAATTGATTTACAACAGTTTTTATTGCTTTGTTTTTGCATTCTTATAATCTTGCTTAGCATAATTCGAACTCATAAATCTATTGTGTTTTCTGATTCCCTGTGGATTTCGATACCTAAAGTACTACATTGATCTCTTAATTTGAGAGAGTTAGCTCTAGGTTAATTTGAGCATATCAGTGTTTCTTGTCCTCTAGCTAGCGTTCAAAAAAGAAAGGGTTTGATCTTATAAGCATATCTTAATCTTATTTTACTTATTTTAGTGTTGTCTGAAGCTCAGATTATATACCTTCTTATGTTTTCACATATATTTGATGTTGTTGTGTATTCTCTATGTGCAGTGTGGTATCTATTGTCAATAGAACGACAAGATGTTCACCGGAAGAGGTTCAATAATTTGAAGAATAAGAAGAAAAGAATGAGCCATCTAAAGGAAGGTTTGCTTATTGTGAAGGACCAAAAGCAAGCCTTTTACTTGGGTTTGCTTGTGAGAAATTGAAGCTTTTTGTCTTTTGAGCATTCTTTGTGTGTGTCTCTTGTATTTGCAGTAAACAAAACGGTAGAAACCAATGAGATGTGGAGGATTGGCAGAAATAGGTCGCTTTCAGCCCTTGGAGATGTGATTTATGCATTGGAAACAAAGAGTAGTCACATTCCATATAGGTTAGACCAATCCTTTGCCTAATTCTCTCTTAGAGATCTTTTTTTATACCTTGACTGGTTTAACACTTTGCTGTTTTCAAGATTTGACAACAGTCTTAGCTTCTGTTTGTGTTGTTTGTGCAGTATAACTAGTTTGATGCAAGTTCAAATACACAATTTGAGACATTGAAGATGACGAGGAGAAGCAACCTAATGACGATGGGAAGAAGTAGAAGACATGAAAGAAGATAGGTTCTTGAAACTTGTTTTCCTTTTACTAGAACTTGTTATGTTTTAAGACATGATTATGAATTAAATTTTGGTACTCTAATGTATTTTGGTATTCAATTATGAATGAAATATTTTTCATATCATTTCTTGTGTTTATTTACCAAAATAAAATCCAAATTCGTTATATTACACAAAATGGCAAAATTTGTCGCTACTATAAAAAATAAAATAGCCCGAATTTATTGCTACTATTATGCTTTAAAAGCGTTAAATTAAAGCTACTATAGAAAATAAAATGGCAATAATGTAAAGCTACTATTAATTTTAAAAGAGCACAAAATTAGAGCTACTATAACATATAAAATGGCAATAATATTATGCTACTATTATATATGTAATAGCAAACAAATTCGTGCTATTGTAGATCGACCATATTAAAGCAGTACAAATTTGCGCTATCATGGGGGGGGGGGGGGGGGGGGGGTTTATAACAGCGGCAAACATGGCCAACATCAAAACGCTATGAAAGACCTTTTACAGCGTTTCTGCTGTGCTGTCAATGTGCGTTCGTTTTTCTTGTAGTGTAATAAATTCCGAGTTGGATCTCGGGTATTTAATGGGCGTTAACCGGGTCCTTATGCGTTACCCGAGCTCGTGTTCTCTACATCGGCTATCTATCTTGACTATATCCTTTAGCGAGCAGTCTTTGTCTCTCACAGCTAGGCTTTTAGTGATCCCGAGCTAGGTTGGATCTGTCGTGCTAGATCCGGGTCCAACACGATAGCACGATATTGGTGGAGCTCAGGAGGGAATAAGAGAGGTTTGCACTAGATATCGTGGGATAAACTATGTGCCCCTAAGGACGTGGGGGGGATACACTTTCGAACTATCAACGAATTTAACTCGGCTTTGTTAGCTAAACAGTTATGGCTAATAATCCAATTCCCTGATTCCCTTTTAGCCTAAGTTCTCCAAGGAAGATACTATAGACACCCAAATCCTATGGCGGATAATCGGGTATACTCACTCTCATATGGTTGGACGAGTATTATATCGGCAAAATTTATTCTTCAACAAGGGCTTATTAAATTTGATGGGAATGGAAGTTCAATTTCGTTGTGGACACATCATTGGATCCCGAATGTATGGCTAAGACCGGCTCATTGCCGAGGAAAACATTATCCTCCTAATTTGATGGTTAATCATATGAGTAATTCTGAAAGAAAGGAATGGAACTTAAATTTATTAAATGAGTTTTTTGACCCGGAAGATATAGATATTATTTGGGGGATCCCAGTTAGTAAAATTCCTATTCCAGATCATATAGGATGGCCTCTTACTAAATCTAGGAATTATACAGTAAATTCAGGATATTGGGTGGCTCATAATGGATATTGGGTGGCTCATAATGGTTACCTTTCTCAAACAGAAGCTCCAGTTGTAGGACCAGAAATTACATGTTTAAAAGCACATGCTTTGAAAATCCGAGGTCCCCCTAAGTTAGAACACTTCCTTTGGCAAGTTGCCTCGGGGTGTTTATCAGTTACACAAAGGTTAAGAAATCGTGGTTTAAACTGTGACACAGTTTGCCCGAGATGTGGAATGGAAAATGAGACCATTAACCATGCTTTATTTGAATGCCTGCCTACGTTCCAAACTTGGGCGTTATCTTCTATTCCAACAGGAGATAATATTTTCCCCTCAGAATCTGCTTACACAAATTTGGATTTTTTTTGTTTTGGAGGTTACCAAAAGAAGTTTACCAGGAACAACCGATAAATCCATTTCCGTGGATTATGTGGTTTATATAGAAGGCAAGGAATCAGAAGGTCTTCAAGGGTTTAGATAAAAATGCTCCATATATCTTAAAAATGCCATTGGAGAAGCAATTGTATGGGAGGAGGCCCAGGAACAAGTAATTGAGAGACCGATATCATTACCAAGATATCAAGTACCAAGGGAAGGATTCACAGGAGTTAGTTGTCAAGTGGATGATTCTTGGATGGTGCATGAGTAGTATGATGGGATCAACTATACTGATGGGTGCCAAAGGACGCAGTCTACCTCCTCTTCACGCAGAATTCGAAGCATTGATATGGGCAATGGAGTGTATGGTAGAGCGACAAGAGACATCGATAGCTTTCCAAACGAATTGTCCTTAGTTGGTGAAGTTGGTGATAGGTGATGCCGATTGTCCAGCTTTCTCCCCGCTTATATCACAGTTTAGGAGTTTACGTGTTCTTTTTAGTTCTTTATCCCTCTCCTTTATTTCCCATTCTATAAAGGAGAAGGCGGACTGTCTAGCCTGCAGTGCGTCTGCTAGACTTTTAGATTATGCTTATGTAAACACTATTTCTCCAGTTTGGTTAACCATACCGATTTATTAATATATCTTATATATAATAGCAAACCCAAACAAATGAATATTTTTTTGGTTGGTTTTTTTGTTTTATTTATAGTGGTTGGTTTTACGGTTTGTGTCTTTTCATTTGGGTTGCGACTTATCGTACGTTGGTGTTTTTTTATTTGGGTTGCGAATGTTCATGAAGGGATGTGCTTTTTCTATTTCGTAGGGTCGCACCTTTTCGGAAATAACAATTTTATGGTTATTTTGAAGGGTTGTGTCTTTTCATAAAGTCGCATCTTTTCGAAAATAACCGTTTTATGGTTATTTCGTAGGGTTGTATCTTTTCGCATATAATTAGTGGTTGTTTTAAAGGGTTGTGTCTTTTCATTTGGGTTGCAACTTTTTGTAAATATAACCGTTTAGTCATTCTTTTGAAAGTATACATCTTTTGATTACAATTATCTCGTCAAGAGGTGCAAATATGTTTTTTGATTATTCATAGGATTGTGACTTTTCGTTAAAAAAAAATCATTTAATAGTTATTTCCAAAAATTATATAGAAATGAATATTTTTTTGGTTGGTTTTTTTGTTTTATTTATAGTGGTTGGTTTTACGGTTTGTGTCTTTTCATTTGGGTTGCGACTTATCGTACATTGGTGTTTTTTTATTTGGGTTGTGAATGTTCATGAAGGGTGTGCCTTTTCTATTTCGTAGGGTCGCACCTTTTCGGAAATAACAATTTTATGGTTATTTTGAAGGGTTGTGTCTTTTCATAAAGTTGCATCTTTTCGAAAATAACCGTTTTATGGTTATTTCGTAGGGTTGTATCTTTTCGCATATAATTAGTGGTTGTTTTAAAGGGTTGTGTCTTTTCATTTGGGTTGCAACTTTTTGTAAATATAACCGTTTAGTCATTCTTTTGAAAAGATACATCTTTTGATTACAATTATCTCGTCAAGAGGTGCAAATATGTTTTTTGATTATTCATAGGATTGTGACTTTTCCTTAAAAAAAAATTATTTAATAGTTATTTCCAAAAATTATATAGATTCGTATTTTTCTAAAAAACCGCATTATGGTTATTTAAAAGGGTTGGTTCCTTTCAAATATGTAAGGTCGCAACTCCTCGAAAATAACCGCTTTATGGTTTATTTTGTAGAGTTGTTTCTTTTATGGTGGTATTTCTTTAGTCATGACTTTTCAAAAAAAATTCTTCAATATATTTCTTTCTATTATTTATGGCTATCAATTTAAAAATTTCTTTAAAACATAATAATAATACAAAAATTATATGATTCTGTAAATGATAATAACAATTCTCAAAAAATAATCAAAGAGTTGTGTCCTTTCACATAAACGTATTTATAATTTTTTGGGTCTTCTGGTATTTAACAATTTTGATATTGAAAAACTTACATATTTAATTAATTGGCATGTGTCATCATCTAAACGATATTTTACACGTGTCGCGATCTCGTGAGTTACAATTATGCGAATTCTCCTTTATATAATAAGATATGGTTTTATAATGTTTTTCAAAAATGTGTCTTTTGTAATTAACCGTTTTAATTAATTTTTTGAATGGTTGCAATCTTTCATGACAAAACCATTCCGTCTTATATATATGTGTCTTACTAATTGTTCTATGTATTCTTAATCTTGGCTTCAAATTTTATAACTCACTTTAAAAACAATAATCATCAAAAACACCATTTTTTATTATTTAAAATTTTTGATCTTTTTACTATTGTAGAAGTTCATATAATTCTTAATTTTTTTCAATAATTTTGGAATTCGTTAAACAGTGTAGATTTTATTGATAAATTATCCAAAATTTCAATGTAGACAATGTATGATCGTGTATTTTTGAAATTATTTTTTAGTGTCATATTTTTTCCAAAAAAAAAACTACTTTATGATTAGTTTGAAAAGTTTATCCTTTGAAATTAGTAATGTCGTGTATGCTCGAATTATTTTCTAAAGTAGTATTTTTTTTCCAAAAAATCGCATTATGATTATTTTGAAGGGTTGTATCCTTTCAATTTTGTAAAAATGCACCTCTTCGAAAATAACTGTTTTATGGTTATTTTGTAGAGTTGTGTCCTTTCATGTGGTATATTTTGAGTCGTGGCTTTTCGGAAAAAAAATCTTCAATATTCTTCTTTTATTAATTTTTTAATTTATTTGTAGATCAATTTAAAATTTACTTCAAGCATGATAATTATACAAAACGTCAAAGAAGATCATGTATTTTCAAAAAGATTTTGTAGAGTGGCGTTTTTTTGGGGAACAACCGCTTTATGGTTATTATGAAAAGTTTTGTCATTTAGAAATATATAAGATTGTTTTCAAAATTTTGTTTGTAGAATCACTTCTTTTCCAAAAAAAAAAACGGTTTTATAATTTTTTTTAAAAAATTTGTGTCCTTAGGAATTTGTAGGATGGTGTATTTTTGAAAATATTTCGTAGTCGCATTATTTCCAAAAAACTGCATTATAGTTGTTATGAAGAATTGTGTCATTTCAAATTTGTAAGGTCGTGTCTTTTCAAAAATAACCATTTTTATGGTTATTTTTGGTTGAGTTATGTTTTTCAGGTTGTATCTTTTGAGTAACTTTTTTTAAATGATTTTATATATTTCTTTAATTCAATGTTTAGTTCCTTTATGGTTATCAATTTGAAAAAAGTATGGTAATGATAGAAAATGTCATACGATTTTTTAAAACAAATTAAAAAAATATAAGTTCATAAAATTCTTGATTTATGTGAATTTCGGGATTCTTGTGACCATACAAATGTTAAGATTTGGCTTAAAATTTTTGAATTGTACAATTTTGAATTCTTTAGACAATGCACATTTTATGGCTAAAGTTTTTTTTGTTCTTTCGGTTTATATATAGTTGTTATTGTGTATTTTCATTTTGGGTTGACGACTTTTCCTAAAAATATTCGATTAGTAGTTGTTTTCAAAAGTTTTTCTTTTCATTATGACGGTCTCGTCAAGATGTGAGAATAGAATTAACCATTTAACATGATAATTATGTCATTATATTTATATGTGTATACAAAATTTAAATGTTAGTTAACTATAATTTAATAAAATAAAGGTCTATTTTAATGAATTAATTAAATTTTCAAATAGCTTTAGGTCTACTAATTTAAAAGGTACAAGTCTTTTAAATGGAAACTCTTCACCAAAATAACTACTTAATAATCCAAAAGTTGCAACTTTTCAAATTGTAACATTTAAACATATATATATAACATTAAATTGTAGTTAACTATGATTTGATATATAATAATCATTTTAGTGTTTGAATTAATATATCAAATATGATTCAACTAATTAAAAAGTTACAAGTCTTTTTGAGAGGTAACTCTTCATAAATTAACTACTTACTAAACTGAAAAGTTACAACTCTTCAAATTGTAACTTAACAATTACATTCTATATATTATTTAATCAGTATATATATTATAATTTTCCAATTATGTTATTACATTTAACGTGTATATCACATTTATATGTTAGTTAACTATATAATTTAATAAAAAAAAATTAATCTGTTTTAATGATTTAATTAATTTTTCAAATAGTTACAAGTCTTTTGAAAAGTAACTTTTCATCAAAATAACTTTAATAATTGAAAAGTTGCAACTCTTCAAATTGTAACACTTAAATATATATATATATGTATAACATTTAAATATTAGTTTACGATTTGATATATAATAATCACTTTTTGTGTTTGAAATTTTGAATTAAAATATTGTTTATATGTGTATTATGTTGCCAATGATGTGCAAAATTACACAACTGACTATACAAGATTGTATTTTCTAAGCGTCTAACCCCATAATTTCAAGTTAGTCAACAACTAAAATACAAAAAGATTATTTTGTATATTCATATCAATCGATCAAACATTCTAACACAACAATTATCCCTTCTTATAAGAAACATCACTAACGATTTTGAAATTTATTGTTCAACACAATAATTATCCCTTCTTATTAGAAATATCATTAATGATTTTGAAATTCATGTTCAGATAAAACCATCGTACATTCAACTTCCAAATGCCAAATTATAGTTTAATCTAGGTAATTTTATTTAAGTCGAGTTCCCCGCGATTTCGCGGGGGTTTCGTGCCTAGTTAATATAAAAGCACTTGTTGAAAAAAAAAACCTTTTTAATCCTTTGGATCTTTTGATGTTTAATTAATAGTTTTGCATTTCCTTTTATTCTTTTTATCTTTCTTTTTGCTAGGCGTGGACATTCAAATCCTCAGGTCGGGTTTGGGTAGGTTTTTTTCTGTTCTGGTCTTTCGGATAGAGGAGTTAAGGACCCATTCGCATATTTTCGAATTCCGGTTCAGGTTTGATTCGGTTCAACTAAAAGAAATCTTAGCATTCATAGCAGTGTATGATAGCACAAATTTCAAAACTAATATAATAGATGATTTGGGGGTTTTGATTAGTCTATAATGTCACATATAACACACTAAGATATGATTTAAGTGACCGAGAAACAAATTTTACTAAGTCCAGAAATAATTAAGACCAAAACAAGTGAGCGCCAACACTTTCCAACACTTAGTGTTTTCCCTCCTTTCCCGATTACAATATCGAAACGAAATCCCTAAATTTCTCATACTCGTCACTCTCCATAACAGCTTCCGATCCTCCCCATCGAGACCGGCAAAGATAGCCACAACCAGAAGCCCTTTCACCGGCCACGATTTTGTCTTTTGTTGCCGGCTTCGTATCTCTAAAACTGCTTGGATCATCGTTGTTACCGAAGTTATGTCTCTTTTTCTCACTATCAATTTCGTCTTTTTTCTCTCAATATCTTTCACACAGCTACAAAATCAGTCCATTGATGTCGGTTTTTGTGAGATTTAGGATCTGTTTGCATGTATCTGTTAGGACCAATTTCTGCAAAAAAACATGTCTTAAATCAGTTTGCATGCTTTAGTTCTTCACCATTGCTTGATATAGAGATGAAATAGAGTTTGTTTTTTGATTTTATATGTTATCTGAAAGCATTTTTGAACAGTTGATTTCGGTTTTGTCTGTGAGTCGATTAAAGTTGTTGTTTTCATGTATTCCATTACATATTCTCATTCGATTTTCACGTGTGCAGGTTCTAGAGACTGCTCTATTCTCGATTTCCAACTTCCATTTCATCTCATACACAAAACAGGTTAGTCCCATCTATCCAGTTTTCTAAAACTAAAAATCGTTTAACTTTTCATTTTTGTGGTCTTAATTCATATGTATTTTCTGTTTTACTAGGATTGCTTAGAAAACTCTTCACTGTGTTTGTTGTTGTTTAAGTTTTTGTGTGCTTTAATTATCAATAGTGTGATTTGTTTATATGATAATGATTGTGAAAAAGCTTAGTTATGGTGTGAGTTGTTTATGTGAACATTATTTCTTGTGCTGGTTCACTGGTCTATGAATTAGTTTGGTCATTTTTGGCGTCTGTTTAATACTGTAACGATGTGCATATGTGATTGAATGCGTGTGTTTTGTAAACTGTGATAAATTGCTTTTGAGACTGAATTCTTCTCCTGAAGGATTTCTATTTTGATTGGTTCTTTTTGTTGATTGTTTATTATGATACACTAATAATTGTTGTTATTCGTCTACCCAATCATATCCAAGCATACATCGAATTGTAATCAGTTTCATTATCTTCTCTCTTTATTTCTTTGGATTCGACCGCTGCTCGTTCACACCATTCAAACATTCGCAAGCACATTTTATCAATAGAAATAGTACCTCGCAATAGCTGATCAACGTGTGCTCGTAAAGCAGATGCGTAACGATTGCGCCTCATGATAGACAATGTGTTGAGACATTCGATAAACAACTTATCTGTTTCTTCCTCGTATTGTGCTCGTGTCACTCTTTTCTTCATCGGTTCTCTGAGATTGTAATCCACATAGCTCTCTAACTTTTTATCAAGTTTCGGTCGAGTAGTCGTAGCATTTGGGGCAAAACCAGGTGGAAATGAAAAAAATTCGTCGCCAGAGCCTTTCTTCCGGCCGACAGAAATGTGAAAACAAGTGTTCTTTCGGTCGACAGGGGGGGTTTGTCGGCCGACCGAAGCCTCCTGCACGCTCCATTTCGTCTCTGCTTCTCTTCAACTGCATCCTCGTCATCATTTTTAGCTCTTCTCTTCTGTCCCAGGCCTTCTTCTCTTCTTTTCTAGCTCGATAAACTGGAGCAGGGTGTCCTAATCTCCATAACGTTACCGTGCAAACATTACAATCAATATGAGCTCCGCATGTTGCTAGAAAAGGTCTTCCAAATATTAGCTTAGAATCATCACTCAGCCTCTTCGTCTTCAAGACGTGAAAATCAACAGGAACAAACCAATCTCCTACCATAACTGGGATGTTCAGCAACGTACCCATCGAATGTCTAGCAGAAGAATCAGCGAGTTCTAAGTAAATGTCTTACTCTTCGAAAACAGCAAGTCCGAGCCTTCATGCAGAAGCGTATGGCATGAAAATCCCACCAGCTCCTGTATCACATACACAATCGTCGAACTCTTCGGAACCAATGAACACTTTCAACTCGAATCGACCCGGATCATCCATCTTATCAGGCATTCTCTTAGCGATCTCTCGATCACACCTAGTGTAAAACACGTAATCAGCCTGCATCTGACACTCTCTTCATTCAACAAACTTCTAATATGCTCTTACAAATAGTCCTAAAGCTCCAACTCCACAACAAATGGCATCTCAGCCAGCAAATTCGCCTTGACTGCTTCAACCCAATCTTTGAAATCTTCACAATCAAGACGGTCTTTCTCGTTCCAGAAGGCTTCCAAATCATAAACTTTAATCTTCGTCCATCTCCCAATCGTCTGATTAGTCTTCATGTCTCAAACATGCCTTTTGATAAGCGGTCTGATCAGGGGAGGACATCCTTCGGTCCAAGTCGTGCGAACATCATCGAAAACAGCCCGAAATGGGCGTTGCTGCTTCTACCGACCGACAGAAATGGGGGTGTCGGTCGAAAAAGCTGCCTGTCGGTCGACAGGGGTGGCATTGATCGATAGTTCCTCCAGAGCCTCCATTCTGTCAGCCGACAAAGCCTCCTGTCGGTCGACAGAATGGTCCTGCGAATCTTCCCTCTTCTTCTGGTCATCTGGGTCACCTCCAGTGGTTATGATCTCCATTCCTTTCAATTCTTCAACCTTTTGGGCATCCCTTGACTCCTCACAAAATCTCAACGCCCTTCAAGATAAGGTCAGTCTTCGCATCGAACTGCAAATAGACCTCATCTATCGTCTTCCGTATGCGACCAAATGCAGTGTTATGAGCGTCCAGGAACACATCCACAAGTTGCTTCATTCCATCATCAGGCGGAGGAGGCATGTACATGGACCTCGGATCTTGGTATCCGTTTCTGTGAATAACCGCTATGTTGAAGTCCACGTTCGTCCCTTTCTCTTCTCGTGAGATCCAATTCCTCTGCATGGTACCTGAATGATCAGAAGAGAGTGAAGAAAACATGTTAACCAAACTTTTAAAAATAATGAAAGAAAACAAAATGCAAAAACCCTAATTTTTTTTTAAACTAAAAACCCTAAAACACCGTCAATCCCCGTTAATCCCCGGCAACGGCGCCAGAAAACTTGATGGTGTGAACTGTTTTCACCTTAATGTCCTACTGTGCCGCAACCAGACGGCTATGCTGCTGTAGTACTTAAGGTTATCGATCCCACAAGGACTGAGCTGGTTTTTAAGGTTTCTGGAAATGAAATCGATAAAAACTATGAGTTAACCTAAAATGCAAGTAACTAAATGAGTGTTTTCCTTATGAATGATAAATAGCTAGACTTAGGGTGTTGTTTTCGGGTATTGACTAGCCTGATTCTCTAACTAAACCCATGCAAATATACATTTGGATGATTCCTCGAACTCGAGTCGCATTTGTAAAGACAACCAACTCTCGTTGCGAGACTATCTACAAATCTAACTCCCGACTACCAAATCCCTTTGAAAGATCAGAGAACTGAACCATGCATTAAGATCAGGCCCGATGAGTTCATAAAACCCTAGTCGAAATCTCTTTAGACTAGGCGATTTAACCTACTATGAATGCTTCCGGGTAATCGATTAACTTTCATTAAATCGAAGCTCCTATGACAAAACAATGAGTGATCAGTTCAAAACCTAGTGATTCAATCCTATTCTAGCATAGGCAATCATCAGAACATGCAAATCCACAAGTTAACGTTCAATAGTTCATGGCTAACCCGATAACAAACCCTAAACCTAGCATGCAGATCTACTTGCACATATTAAAAGTAAAAAGAAATAAACATGAATAAGAAACACAGAGATTCATCATAAACAAGAGGGTACATGTCATGGTTCAACAAAGAAAGGGCCGAGGAACCGAAAACCTGGATTCCTCGATGAAAAATCTTAACCCTAAAACGATGAAAACCTGATGATTTTTGTGTGTTGTTGTTGCTCTCCCTCGCCACACACGACCTAGAGAGGTATATATTGACCCTAGAGTCGTACAAAAGAGATAGGAACGGAATTGGGGCCATTGGGCCCGCCCAAATGGAAAAAGCTCGATGTGTCTGCCTTGTTCTGTTGGTCGACAAAAATTGTGTGTCGGTCAACAGAAGGCTCTGTCGACCGGCAGAAGTGCTGTGTTGGCCGGCAGAAGTGCTTTGTCGACTCAACTTCTTCATTCTTGCTCGTTTCCGCACCAAAATGCGTGTATTCCTTCCCAAAGCCTTTTGACTCTCCAAGTACCTGTTTAGCTCAAGAAATGGACTCCAAAGATGCTCAAAACCATATCAAAACCTTACTGAAAACTGGTAAAAATAACGATACATCCGTATATGACAGAGCCCAAGGATAGATTCTGCAAACAAATGTAAATTACTTGCCTGGTCTGTGAACTCTGAAGTTGTTGCTGAAGGCCGGTTGCAGTCAGAGGAACCAAAAGCTTTAGTGAATGGTCTACCTCTAGGACCAAATGTAGTGAAAGGGTTTGTGGATGAGGTCTTTGCGCCTCAAACATTCATGTGTAGGCCAACGACATAAATGACATACCTTGTGGACTCTCTCAAGTATTTTGTGGCATGGCCTACTGACAGTGTAGTCTTTGATAAACCCGGAGATGCAACAAGTTCCAGGTCTCTTGTACAGGATCCTACAACATCTGATCAATCACACAATTCAAAATCTCCAGCAGTACGTACAAACTCATCAACAGCAGGTTCCACGAGTCCTCAGCAAAATTCTCCAGATTCAACACTAAGTTTTCTCAGTAGAAATCTCCAGAAACAGTCAGTAAGTCTCCTCTTGAGAGTTTTCTAGAAAAGGGTCCCAAAACTAATGCAAAGAAAGCTCAACCAATTGCATTATCTCCTCTTAGGAGATCTCAGGTAATTCGTCAAGGAAATTGTATGAATTTGTTAGCTAGTTATTTATTTTTCTTCTAAATATAACCTGATGGTTTGTTTTGTAAACTTTGCAGCGTAACAATCAAGATGAGATTATAAAGGAAAACAGGGAGTGCAAGTTGATGTCTATTAGCGGAAAGAGGCAGGTTGTAGCTGAAGGATGCTGGTCTTCAGACAATCCAGACCAGACTGTGAATTTTGTTCCCTTAGGATATAATGTAGTTAAAGTTTGGGTGGATATCGTGAAGGTGAATAGCGCAGCTGTGTGGAAGCCATCTTCTAAAATCGAGTGTATGCAAGATGCAATTCGTACTTCCATTGTGTGGCTGAAGGACAAGGTGATCTTATGTTAGACTTATAGGGTTGCTTAAGTAGTTCTCCTAAAACCTGGAATGAGACTATATGTGTTTTGTATTGGTTGTTTCACTGGCTTTGGACTTTGTACTATGTATTATGGCTACCATGGTTAAGTAATGTATTAAATGTTTTCATTGTTCATGTTTCTCCAAAACATGTCCTAATAGCTGAATAGGATTTAGGTCAAAATATTGTAGTGTCATTGCAACAATTTATATAGCATTTGTAAGATTGCTAAAAAAACCGTGATAGCTTATATACTTAGCTACAATATTGTCAACAATAGCGTATGAAAAGAGTTATGTGAAAATACATCTAAGCGTTTTAAATAAGCTATAACAAAAATTATAATAGCATCTGCGAAAAATGCTATTATAAAACAAGATTCTACGATAGCAATAAAAATTTATCACTATCGTATATAAAACATACCATAGCAACCATAAAAATGCTATCGTATATAACACATACCATATCAACCATAAAAAAGGCTAGAATATCAGACCACTCTAAGATAGCTCCTCATGTCCTAGTGTTTATGGAAATGCTATCTATTACCTATTATAGCACTTATAATTTGCTAACAATGTACAAATTTCTTGTAGTGTTCCAATCGGATTCATTTCTTTTCTGGGTACCAATAATATATTAAAAAAACTAGAAAACATTGGTTATATTTTGACATATATAACTAAAAAATTCTGGATATTTTAGTTATTTTGAGTATTTAAGTTATTTTGGTTTAAAAATAATACATATCTTCAGGTTAATAATTTTAATGTTGGGTAATTAGGTTATTCGAAGTCTAGATATAATTAATATTTTGGATATTTCAGGTACCTATTCGGTTCCTCTGTTCTGTTCTCTTCGGATATGGGTCTTTCGGGTAAAAGAGTTTAGGACCCGTTCGGGTATTTTGTCGGTTCTGGATTCGGTTTGGTTCCTCCTTTTTGGGTCGGTTTTGGTTCAGTTCTTTGGGCTTGGGTATTTTGCCGAAGCCTACTTTTTGCGTTTCTTTTTTTTCTTTCTCAACATGGATTCACCAATATCCATGAGTGAGTATTTCTATCATGAATTAAGGCTTCGCCTTTTGATTATGAGTGAATTGGATTGATGATTGGTCTTCTTAGGGTGTATTCATAGATATTTGTCACTTAGATGGAACTTAAGGCTAGAAAAGAAGTAGTTAATCCTTTTCTTGATCTCAAGTAACCAAGCGGCTAAAAAGTGTTTGTTGAAATTCTTTAACACTACTAAGTAAGCAAATTATATCTAGCCTAAGAGATTAGTTGTTAGATGATCTTGTAGGGTGTTTAGGATGGTTTTTAATTACTAATGGTAATTGCTTAACATTTTAATTCATAAATTAAGCCTTCATCATTAGATGAATGAATAATCATGGAATGAGTTGGTTATACATTTTATTCCTAAACTACTAGAATAAGCATGTATTGAGCCCACTTTAAAGAACAAATCTTCAATCCTTAATATTTGTAATCAATATCAGTCCTTGCCTTGATCAATATCCTTAGTCCTCTACATTCTCATTTCCCATGCATTTGATATCTTGAGTTATCTTTGCTTTATTTTTGCCTTTTAGATTTTTGCTATCTTGTTTTGTATATCTATTAATTTAAGTCTTTGTATATAGTTTCTCATTTTAGTTTTTGTATTTTCATTTGTTTTTAAGTGGGAATTAGTTTAAACTTAGAACTCCCTTTAATCATAGCTTAGTTCAATGTTCACATTCCTAAAGCTCTAACCCTAGCTCCTTGTGGTTCGACCCATATCTTACCATTATCCTACTCTCTTAAGAATGAAATTTGGTACGGTATTAAAAAATAAATATGTTTGATTGAAAAGAGTTGTTACTTAAACGACAAGAAAACCCTCTCTAATCACCTAATAAGATCAAACCCTAGATTTAATAATCCAATCAACAATCCATGATTTTACTCTTTGAAAAATTTCGACCTAACAAAAGAGCTACTCACAAATGGGATTGAATAGAAAACATGATTAAAATATTAAATTGCCCAAAAATCAAAGTAAGCTATACATGGGTTCAAATTCTTCTCTTAAAACGGACTGGATGCATACTTCTCCACAAAAACTCCCAAAACAGTAAAATGTCCTAAGCAATGGTCTAAAAATCTATATATAATATCTAGAACATGAGCTTCGGTCATTTTTCAATTAGGAATAACAACTTGGGAAAACTGATTCTCCCCGAATGTTTCATTTTCCTCTTATGACCTCCTATTTCGATCAACATATTCAGCATGTTGGTCGCCACCGAACTTTTGTCCACTGTCACGAGTGATCTTCGATCGTCACATCCTCAAATACTTCACATAGCTTATTTTTTGCTCCATTTTCTCCATATTTTCTCAAATCCCCTTACCCATCTTTAATACCTATAAATCCTATTAAAGCACCAAAAACACTCGATAAAATCACAAAAACAAGGGATATAAACCCGTAAAAATGATAACATATAATTCATACTAGTGACTCAATTCAAGAGCTGGATAAGGCATGGTAGAATTAAATCAGGTTTGTGGTGCCACATACTTTTGTTATTGTTCATAACAAATGCTTGAAATGCCCATTATGCGGAATATAAGTGTAGAGATTTAGCCCTCTCTAATTTATACGGAATTAGTTTGTTTGTTTGAGCAATAAGAAAAAAGACAAAAGAGATTTACGTGTTCGGATTACGGAATATGAATCCTATGTCTTGGCCTACTAATTCACTATCTCAGGTATTACAAGCTCTCTCTCTCTCTCTCTCAGAAATATAAACAGGTTAATAAAACCCTCACACATGCTTAGTTTTATATATGCTAAGACTATTACAAGAATAAGGAAATTCTAAACCAAATTGTAAACCCATAGAGAAAAGGAAATAAACCCATTCCTAACTCTAATTGACATTACCAGTCGCGGACCTATGTTATGCTGAGATTACTCATCACCAAAGCCCAACAAATCTCCACCTTGATGACAATCTCGATAATAACACCTTTTGTTCTTGCATACATGTATAGCTCCAGGCAATCCAACACCTTTGTGCTCTCCTAAACCGAGAAAGCTAACCGCTTTCTCAAACTTCTCCACAGGAAGAACCTTCGTTAACATATCAGCCTAATTCTTTCAGTAGGAATGTTCAATAGCTTCACTTCTCCTTCTGTAACTATAATTCCTTATAAAATTCATCCTCCGGTTTATATGCTTCGTCCTTTCATGAGGTACATTGTTCTTGGATAGGCTCAAAGCACTTCAAGAATAACACTAGATCTCAATTGAATCCTGCTTAAAACCAAACTCCTCAGCCAAACCGCGACGCCAAATTGCTTCCTTACCACTTCTACCAGCGCCATGTATTATGCTTCAGTTGTAGATAGTGCAAAAACGTGTTGAAGGCTCAATTTCCAACAAATAACACTTCCACCTGCAGTGAAAACATAACCAAAAATCGATCTACTCCTATCCAAGTCATATGCAAAATCTGAATCACAGAAACCTTCAATCTGAAACTCCTTGTTCTTCCGGAAAATTAACTTCTTTCCCTGAGTACCCTTCAAATGTCTCAGTATAACCACATACCAGTGTACCAAGCCCGGTTTACTCAGAAACCGACTAACCAAACTAACAACATAAGCTAAATCACACCTATTTCCCACCATCACATACATAATACTCCCAAAAGCATTGGAGTATGGAACATCATCCATAACTGTCTCTGATTCATCAGCATTTACCTTAGACAGTTTAAAATGCGATCCAATAGGTGTTGACACTGACCTCAATTCGTCCATTTTGAATTCCTGAAGGATCTTCTTGATATAACCAGATTGAGACAAGTTAAGAACTCCACTTTTTTATCGCTTTAGATATCCATCCCAAGTATCCTTCTCACAATACCTAAGTCTTTCATCTCGAACTTGCTGCTTAACAAGTATTTCACAACTTGTATCTCCTTCATATCCCTGGAAGCAATAAGCATGTCATCAACATACAAGAGTAAATAGATATGGCATGTACCTTTATTCTACTTTATGTAAAAACAATGGTCATATTCACATCTTTTGAACCCATGACTCACGAAAAACTGATCAAAACACTTGTTCCATTGCTTAGGCGTCTGCTTCAGTCCATATAACACCTTTTCTAACAAGCACACATTGTGTTATTTACATTTGACCACAAAACCTTCAGGTTATTCCATGTAAATCTATTCTTCAACAAAACCATTTAGAAACGCAGTCTTAACATCAAGTTGCTCAAGCTCAAGATCAAGATTTACAACAATCGATAGAAGGAACCGTATGGAAACGTGTTTCACAACCGGTGAAAACACCTCTTGATAATCAATACCTTCTCTCTTCGAGTATCCCTTTGCTACCAACCTCGCCTTTTATATTGGTTTATCTACTCCTGGTATTCCTTGTCTAAGTCGGTATACCCACTTACAGCCAATGACCTTTCTATTCTTCGGTGTTTTAACAAATTTTCAGGTCTTGTTATTCTCTAAAGAACTCATCTCTTCATTCATACCTCCATTCTAGAAAGTTTAGTCCCTACTTTCCAAGACTTATTGATAGTCTCTTAGATCCTCAAGACTCATCTCTATGATACTAGGATTTTGCAATCCAATTGGGGTATCAATCTCCCTTAAACCGTTGTAGTCAAGTGTATCGAACCAAAGTTTGATGTATTTGACACCTAGGATGTAAAAAACTAAGTAGCCTAAGCCAATGATGATTGTTTTTGGTGTTTCAAATTGCAACCTAAAGTAAAAAGATGCTAATCACTTAATCTAGACTTAATCAATGCTAAAAGAAGGACTTAGGATGAATTAATGGCGAATTAGGCTTTCCAAGCTTGGTTTAGAAGATGCATATACTCTAATTAGGTGATTCCTTAGGTTAATTATCCATTTTTGTTGACTAATCCACTCTCATGCCACTAATCACTTCACTAATTACCTTAATTAGCAAATTCTCATTTGTAATTATAGTAACTAGTGAGCATGATGATCTTATAACTAGATAAACCTAACCAAGATTCTACACTCCTAATCTCTTAGGTTAGAGGCCTTGATCCCATCTCTAAGCCTACTTAGGCATTTTATTAAACACCTTGTGTTCAATATTTACCCACATCATCTCTTTCAATTTCTTGCAAAGAGAAGCACTAAGATAGCTTAGAGATAGAAGGAATATGAATTTCAAACCTAGACTAACACTAAACCAAGCTTGGATCACCTTATTCTTAACTCATCCTTAAGCCCAAAAGATACTACTCTAAACCCATGATGAAATCTCCAAATTCAAGATTGATAGATGAAGAAATCATTATGAGAAGTTAGAGAAAGATGATTTTAGACTTAAATTGCAAATGAAATTAAAAGAAAACCAGGATTCACAAGTAGAAATGCAATATCTCTTAAAGCCCTAAGCTAAGAACATTAGGGGATTAAAGCATAAATGAGAAAATAAGGGTTTTGGGCTTAAATAGTAATCTCTCCGAACCGGGTCAACCCGGGACAAGCCGGGTCTTGACCCGATTTTTCTTTTGGTCCAGATGGTCTGCAGCAGACCAATCTAACCGCTACAGGTGGTCCGCTGCAGAATCTTCATAACTCTCCAAATGCAACGTAGCGGTCCATTCCAGCCGCTATGGGTCCGTGCGTTATGGCTTTGACGAAGGAATCCAGAAGTGGTCTTACGGGCCAATCCGTCCGCTGCATCTCTTGGTCCGCTATGGAAGGCCTTCATCTGTTCTGCAGCGGACAAGTCACTCCGCTATGTGTGGCCCGCTCGTTCTTCTCTTCTGTAGAGGACAATTTCTCCCCCTGCATTCCTCCGCTGCGAGTGGTCGCCACTTCTTCTCCTTAGCTGTTTCACTCCAAATGACTTCCCATTTGTTCCAAGCTTGCTCTAGCACTCCAAATCTCCATTTTCACCTGCAAGGATCCCTAAAGCACAACAAGACACTCCTAGGACCTAATGAAGACCCTAAACTCTAAATGCAATGCAATTCCATATACAAAAGCATGGTAAACCTATCTAATGCAGCCCTAAATGGAGTATAAATGAGCTAATATCACTCTGCAGCTGCAATCAATGCAAAACAAGCCATATCATACTCATTATAGCGCGCAGGTAAAACCGTTTCTCTTCTAGGGCGATCTCTTGCTAATTGGTAATATTCCAGACGTAATTCTTCATTATCCGACTCAGAATCCTCAACAAATGCATTCTCATCTACTTCATTCTCATTCTAAGTAGCTCCACCTAAATTTCCAGTTTCTGCAGCATCACTAGATGTACTTGGACCTAATGAAGACCCTAAACTCTAAATGCAATGCAAGTCCATATACAAAAGCATGGTAAACCTATCTAATGCATGAAAAACTTATCTAATGCAGCTCTAAATGGAGTATAAATGAGCTAATATCACTCTGCAGCTGCAATCAATTCAAAACAAGCCATATCATACTCATTATAGCACGGAGGTAACACCGTTTCTCTTCTAGGGCGATCTCTTGCTAATTGGTAATATTCCAGACGTAATTCTTCATTATACGACTCAGAATCCTCAACAAATGCATTCTCATCTACTTCATTCCCATTCTACGTAGCTCCACATAAATTTCCAGTTTCTGCAGCATCACTAGATGTACTTGGACCCATCACATCTGAGGAAACATGATTTTTCGACCTTTTTCATTGTTCATCTCCGAGATGCCTATCGATCGAAATGCCATACTCTGTGTCGATCGACACCTTTTTCTGAACCTCCTATTGATCGACGTTGCTTGTCCTATCGATCAACACACTACCTAAAACTGGATTTTCATCTTTTTCTTTAAGATCCTTGAAGACCTTGTCTTCAATAAACACCACATTCCTGCTAATCACACATTTTTTATCATCCAAGAGCCAAATCTTTTAACACTTGACTCCTTCTAAATAGCTTAGAAAAACTCCTTTCAAAGCTTTCGGTTTAAATTTTCCTTGATCTATATGACGTAAACCAAAGAACCAAACCGTATCATGTGCTTATAACCTAGTTTCTCTTCAAGAATGTTGCCATCTAATGCAGATGTAGGATTTCTATTAATCTGATACATAGATGCACTCACCTCCCGAGCCCAAAACATCTCATCTAGACCACTCTCATCGAGAATACAATGCACCTTCTCCATAATCGTTAGATACATGCGCTCAACCACTCCATTTTTCTATGGAGTAAAGGCACACGTTATATGTATTTCAATCCCATGTTTTTTGCAAAACCCATCAAACTCCTTGTTGCAGAACTCCAAACCGTTGTCGGTTCTCAGAAACTTTACCTTTTTGTTAACCTGGTTATCTAAAATTTTGTTCTATTAACAGAACTTTGCAAAAGCTTCACATTTAATGGACAAGAAGAATACCCAAACTTTCCTTGTGAAGTCATCAATGATAGATAGGAAGCTTACCGAACAAACTTGGAGCCACATATGGAGACCCCAGAGATCTGTGTGTACATACCTCAATGCCACTCTAGAATCATGCTTCCCAACATTGAAGCTTAAGTTTTTTTGCTTCCCCATTACAAAACTCTCGCAGAAACTCATCTCAAGAATTCTTCTTTTATCGATGATATCTCTTTTTGCCAAGATCATCAAGTTCTTCATGCTCATGTATCCCAATCTTCTATTCCATAACACTATCTCATCGTTTGTAGCCTTGGACACAACACTATTTGACTGACCTGTTACAATCATGTCATCAAGCAAGTATAGAGAACCAGTCAAAGTACCTTGAAGTGCTAACTTTCCGTTCTTGTAGAAACTTGTCTTTCCTTTACCACAAGCATTGTCAAATCCTAGCTTATCCAAGCTACCTGTAGAAATCAAATTTATTCTAAGCTTAGGAACATACCTCATGTTGGACAACTTCTTCACGGTGTCACCATATGCGTTAATGTTAACTGAACCGATTCCTTCAACTTCACATGAGAAATCATTTCCCAATAGCACTTGTTCAGTCTTGAGCTCTTCGAACATATCAAACCAGTCTCTTATCGAAGTCACGTGATAAGAGCAACCCGAATCTATCACCCACTTCTCTTGATGCCAATTATCTCAGACTGTAAGAGCATCAATTCCAGCCAAATCATCAATAACCACGGCTGCTTCAGCATCATGATCGTCACCCATGATCTTCTTTCGAGCAAAACACTCAGATTTCTTGTGATCTTCTTTCTTGCAGAAACAACAAGTCAAGCTTGTGCCTGATTTAGACATGCTTTTGCTTCTATTTCCCGAATTTTTTGGAGGTCTATTTTTTGTTCTTCTATGAGCAACATAAGCTTCTCCAATCGATTTCTTAGAAGGAGAAGGAGTTATACTTGCTTCCTTGACTCAGATTCCTTAGATCTCGCTGAATTAACCACATCATCCAAAGTAATGGATTCTCTACCATACTTTAATGTTTCCTTCATAGATTCATAACATGAAAGAAACGAACTGAGCAAGAGAATTGCATGCACTTCATCCGAAACTGTAACCTTCACACTAGGCAAATCTCACACAGTCTTTAAGAAGTCATCTACATTCTTATCTATCGAGTTTGATTCCTTTACTTAAATGTATAAAACTGATACAAAATCTTAATTCGACTAGGCAGAGTTTGTGTATTGTATAACCTTTCTTGTGCTGCCCAAAGATCGCGTGCATTTGTGAACGCCTCTGTTTTCCAAAAAACATAATATCCAAGATGGAGAGTTAACATATCCATCGCTTGTTCTACTTTCTCCACATGGAGAAATCTCCTTGTCCATCGAAGATGGACATCTTCACTTTTGAAACTTCTAGTTTCCCCATTGCTAAACCCAAAAAATCGGCTAGGCCTAAACCGATTTCAAAAAACCAATGATCAAACCAAGAAAACCGATCTAAAACCCTAGATCCAAACTGTGTCCCCTAAACCGGTTTGGATCAACTTTCTCCACCTTCTTGACTTCGTTTTCTTGAAGTATTTCCGCGAAATCTTCTTATGACGCATCCTTTTTCTTCTTAAATTTTGGAGGTTCTACGGTTTGTTTTAGTACTTCACCCTTCAAACCTGCGAGTGAAAAGTGAGCTAACATTCTCCTTTTCCACTTGGAGAAATCTCCTTGTCCATCGAAGATGGACATCTTCACTTTTGAAACTTCTAGTTTCCCCATTGCTAAACCCAAAAAAAAATCGGCTAGGCCCAAACCGATTTCAAAAAACCAATGAGCAGACCAAGAAAACAGATCTAAAACCCTAGATCCAAACTGTGTCCCCTAAACCGGTCCACTAAACCAACCTAACCAAAACGTAAACCTAGTTATCCGTAAACTCAAGACCAGTTTACTAAACAAAAACCAAACCAAATCGTTCCCTTTTAGACATATGAACTAACTGCCTTATATACCCTAAAACCGGTCACAAACCAAACCACCCACAAACCTAAACCGGCCGTGGATCAAAACCAGTGAAACCGTAAAAGTTCCAGCCGCCAACAACAAACCAAAACTTAGCTAACCAGTGAATCAAAACAATCTAACTTGGTCGTCGCTTCCAAACTAGCTCAAGCCGGACAAACCCTAAATCTCCAGGATCAATTTCTTCTTCCTTCTTCTCCTTGCTCTCCAAGCTTCGAACTAATCTATGATACCAATTGTAGAGATTTAACCCTCTCTACTCTATGCGGAATTAATTTGTTTGTTTGAGCAAAAAGAAAAAAACACAAGAAAATTATGATTCGGATCACGGAATGTGAATCCTACGTCTCGACCGGGAACTTTCCAGTAATTCAGTATATCATGGATTACAAGCTCTCTCTCTAAGAAATCTAAACAGGTTAATAAAACTCTCACACATGCTTAGCTTTATATAGACTAAGACTATTACAAGAATAAGACAATAATATATGTACTAAGACCCGTAGGTATAAGAGTTTAGAATTGTAATCTTATAAATATATAAATATACATTAGGTATAGGTTGTAACGCGGCAAATATTATATTTTAAAGATGAATTTGCAAAATATTTTGGATTACAATTTTTGGGTGTTTTTCTAAAAAGTTTACAAATTTTGGGTTTACAAAAATCTTCATTTTATTTTTCAAATAATAGATAGAAAATTAACTAAAGATATATATATGGGGAAAGAAAACGAACTATAAGCATTCTAGTTTTTTTTTTTTTTTTTTTTTTAACACTGCTTTTATTAGGCTGGTAAACAAATTACAACAGGAATATTATACATTACACGGTGGAAACCAGTAGGCTCCATAATTAAATGAACATTAAAACATAACATAACAATAGGCAATCGACACATCTTACCACACACATACCTTCGTCTATAAACCTGGAGTTGAATGAAGAGCCGAAGAACCACCGGGAAACGATGATCCAAACTTAAAGTTGCAGGGGACGTCCTCTATTAAAATTACTTAGACTTATGAAATTAAAAACTGGCGGCACAGGTGATAGAGGCAATCATGGCCCCAGAGAACGTCATAAATCCTAAATGCCTATCTATCAGACCATGGCCTAGTCTGACCATGAGTTCTAGTAGAGGAAACTACGAGGTAGTCGCTTCCTTCCTCACCGGGAGGGGAGGGACACACTGCAAGAAGCCTTAAAGATCCCTAGACCTAGGTAGACGAATGACAAGATCAAGGACGATTAAACCTATAGACCCCTTAACCGCAAAGCATATCGAGGGGCAAACAACCAGCCAAAACAAACAACTAGACGAAAGCTTATACTAAGACGCAGATCACAAAACCGATCAAACCATGACCGGCATATTGGCAGTACTGATGGAGCAAAAGATGACCAGAGACATTGACAAAGGCTAGAACTAAACCAGATAACCGGTTAATTTTCACCAATAGTTGGTACAGCGCAACTAGCCCATCGGTTTGCCTTAACCGGGACTAATCAGTCCTCGAACCCCACACCATGAGACCGTCGGTTACAAAGAGCCTTGCCGGAGATACAGCCGGAGAAGATAAATCGAACCAGGGAACCGCCCCTTTCCGACTTCTCCGAAGTCGCTGCACTCCCTCACAAAACCTCTTCCGGTAATGATTCCCCATCGAGGACCACACAGAGCAATTCGGCCAGCACCAATTAACTACTCTCCAACCGGATCCACATCTCCAGCCACAACAGCACCGTTCGCCTCTTTAGCTAACCAAGGTCAGAAGACCACCACCGTTCAGGCTCCGACGAAACGGCCTGCTGACTCCATCACCACCACCAAACTGAAGAGAACAAACCACCAGCGGCAAAGGGAAACACAGGGAGATGTATCTAGGCCGGTGGATCTCGTCAGAGGAACAACACCAAACTGAAGAAAAACAACCGAAACCTCCGGATCCAAGCTTTTATAGTTGGGAAGTGATGATGACAAGAAGAGCATATGAGTCAAATCTCGTCATCTACAGGTGAGGTCGATCATCCGGGCCAACACCCACGACTCCCGACCGCCACCTTTCCCAACTTAAGCCGTTAGGCTCCGAACCACCACTTGGACCGGCGACACATCTCTTGACAAAACTCGAACCGCCGCTTCTAGAGGATAGACGAACCAAGTGAAGATGCACCTGTTGAAGGAAGAACCTGTAGCAGCTTCAGATCAGAGTACTTCAGGAGAAGTGCAAGACGATGGGCCTTGGAAGTGTTAGGCCTTTGGAGTAAGCTGGCCCAAACAAGAATGGCATGGCTTACAAGCAGAAAAGAAGTTAGAGGATATTTGGAAAAGATATACTCTGAAGATGCAGCTGCTGAAGCAGCAACCTGTAGCAGCACCAGGTGGGAGTACTTCAGAAGAAGTGCGGGCCAGCTGGTGGGCTTGAAGCTTGATGGGCTTTTGGAGTGGATCAGTCCGAGCAAAGAGAGGACGTGATGAGCACTCAAAGGAAGGGCTAGAGGATATCTTTGGAGAAGATTTACTCAAGCTTGAAGATTTCCTTATTCTTAGGAGAAGATTAGGAAAGTGTACTTATCCATGAAGATTTATATTGAAGAGTAAATCTAGCATGGAGTGGAGGCCAAGGCTAGGTTGAGCCGCAGGTCATTGGGTATAAATAGGTGTGTTAGGACGAGAAAAAGCTTGAACACAACTAGAGCAAATATTTAGCAAAGGGATAAGGGTTTCGGGAAACACAGAAATCTTGTATCAAGGGCTAAAGGGAAAAGAGTTCACGTATCGGGTTGATTCGTGAACAGGGTAGACTAGGATTAAGTGAAAGCAATACGTGTAAGTATTCGAGTCATTAATCAAATGTCTTTTTGAGGAACCCTTTGTGTTGTGTTCTGTTTCTGCTTCTGTAGTATTCTCTGAATTACGTAGCTGTTACATTTTCATTTGGTATCAGAGCGGCACTTGTTCGTATTACTACAGGTGAGATCTTGTGTAGAAAATGGATAGCTATGACGAATTGGTTAACAATTCTAAGGTGATACTTAATGGCGGAAACTACGGGTTCTGGAAATCTAGGATGAAGTTCATAATCGTGGGAATCGATGTACTGGCCTGGAGATCTGTACTGTTACAATGGGAAGCACCTGTGATAGTGGATGATAATGGATTCAGGACTCCTAAACCAGAGGAGACATGGACAGAGGAAGAATTAAAGAAGGCCAAGTACAACGCCAGAGCCTTGTCTGCCATACATTCTTCTGTAACTAAGAAGACCTTCGAGCTGATTCAAGGATGCGAAACAGCAAAGGAAGCATGGGATCTGCTTCAGACACACTTCGAGGGAACCTCTAAGGTTCAGAGTTCCAGAAGAGACATGATGGCTTCTCGGTTTGAAAACATGAGGATGGAGGAACATGAATCTATATCAGACTTTAGTTCAAGGTTGAAGTCACTGGCGCAGGAGTCTGCGACACTGGGAAAGAAGTACAAAGACAAAAAATTGGTAAAGAAATTCTTAAGATGCCTTCCTGTTCGATTCATGGCTTACAAGTCAGCTCTGAACGTGTCTCAAAATACCGAAGATCTTAGTTTTGGTGAAGTTGTGGGGATGCTATAGGCTCATGAGATGGAACTGAACAATGCTGCAGACTACTCAAGGAAGAACAAGAACTTGGCTCTAACCTCATGTGAGACAACTGAAGAGACTGAAGACGGAGATCCGATGAGTTTGCTGGTAAGAAGGTTCGATCGAGCTCTGAGAAGAATCGAACGAGGTCAAGGTCAGAAGAGTACAGGAGGAGGTAGGTTTCAGTCTGAAGGAGAGAAGCAAGGTAGGAAGGCTGAACTTCAGTGTCACGAATGCAAGGGATATGGTCACTTCAAGTCTGAATGTCCTTCAATCAGGAGAAGAGAAATGAAATGCTCAGTATGCAAAGGAGTCGGACACACCCAGCAAGAGTGTGTTGATACTCAGAAGCAAAGAAGAGAGAGGTCGATGATGGCTGAAGAAGACTCTGAAGCTGACAGTGAGGCTGAAGAAATCCTGAATAACCTGGTATCATTCGTGGGAATCCTGGAAATAGAAGATGAACAGTCTGATTCTGAAGCTGATGATGATGAACTGGTTGAAAGTTACAAAGAGGTTCGTGAGACTCTCATCAGATTGGGACAGGAGAATCGTGCAATAGTAAAGGAGAAGCAGCGTCTTGAAGCCCAGGTTGTAGATCTACAAGGAAAACTTCAGGATGAACAAAAGTTGAGTCAGGAGAGTGTTCTATTACTGAAGGAAAAACTCAATCTGGCGGTCAAGGCAGTCAATCTGGAAAAGGAACTACTAGCTGAGAAGAAGATCTCTGCCGAACTTCAATCACAACTGGATCTGCAGTACAAGAAGATTCGCATGTTTGCTGGAACAGAACAATTGGATAGAATTCTGTCTTATGGAAGGACTGAAGCAGTTCACAGAGGACTAGGATACACAGGGAAAGGTGGATCAGAAGCCAACAGCATCAAGTTTGTGGCCGCCAGTGGTCAGTCACAACCTACGGTCAGAACTGGAGTTGCGAAAGTAAGAAGACTGGAAGTCAGTGCAAAACAAAAGAGTGGATGTTACTTCTGCGGTAAGCATGGGCACATACGAGCCTATTGCTATAAGTACTGGGAGAGAGTCAGAAGGCTTCAGTATGAGGGAAGATTCACCTGGAATGGAAGTCGTAATCAGATCTGGGTAAAGAAATCAGATTTACGGGCTCCTGCTACAGGACAGAGAGCTAAACGCACTTCACAGTTTGGGTTCAGATGTAATATGGCGATTTTGTCAGAAGAACAAGAAGATACAGGTCCATGGTATTTTGATAGTGGTAGTTCTTGACACATGACGGGAACCTTGGGCATTCTGGACAACTTCAAGACAATCAAGAAAGGCAAGGTTACTTTCGGGGACGGAGGACATGGTCACATCCAAGGAAAAGGTCAGACATGTGATACAGATTTACCTAAACTAATGAATGTTTATCTGGTGCAGGGTCTAAAAGCAAATCTCATCAGTGTGAGCCAACTGTGTGACGAAGGGTTGACAGTATGCTTCACAAAACAGGACTGCAAGGCAATAGACAACAAAGGGAAGACTGTATTGATGGGAGTTAGAACTGGCAACAACTGTTACATGTGGAAGAAAGAGGCTATCAACTGCTTCAGTGCAACAGATGATCTAAACCTATGGCATCAACGGTTGGGTCACATGAATGTTCGAAGCCTTACGTCTCTCACAAATCAGGAGATGGTCAGGGGAGTTCCTCAACTTAAGGGAAGAGAAACATTTGTGTGTGGACCTTGCAGCAAGGGTAAGCAGGTGAAAGTTCAACACAAGAAGGTGATGGATGTTCACTCGGAGTCAGCACTTGATCTGGTTCACATGGATTTGATGGGGCCTACTCAAGTGGAGAGTATCGCTGGAAAAAGGTATGTGTTTGTCCTCGTTGATGACTACACAAGATATACTTGGGTCAGATTTCTCCGGGAAAAATCTGAAGCAGCAGACAGCTTCATAATCTGGGCGTTACAACTGATTAATGAATGAGGAGGAATCAAGAAGATACGCAGTGATCATGGTGGTGAATTCCAGAATGGGTACATGAAGGAATTCTGTGAAGATCATGGTATTGCGCACCAGTTTTCAGCCCCTTGGACGCCTCAGCAAAATGGTGTAGTTGAAAGGAAAAACAGGATGCTGCAGGAAATGGCTAGAGCAATGATACATGGAAACAACATTGCTGAGAGATACTGGGCAGAAGCTGTAAGTACTTCATGCTACATTATCAACAGGGTCTATGTTCGGAAAGGATTGTCCAAGACACCGTATGAGTTGTGGAAAGGTAAGAAGCCAAATCTCAGCTACTTTCATGTGTTCGGGTGTAAGTGCTACATTCTGAATGACAAAGACTACCTGGGAAAGTTCGATTCAAGAAGTGATGATGGTATTTTTCTGGGTTATTCCGAGAGTAGTATAGCCTTCAGATGTCTGAATAAAAGAACAGGAGTGATCGTTGAATCAGCCAATGTGGTTTTTGATGACTGTGCTGGTACAAGGTCATGCAGGGATAGGATTGTGCTTCATGACGAGGAGTCAGAAGACCCATCAGATAAAGGAAGAGGACAGCAGTCTGGTACAGAGGTAGAGTCTGACTCAGAACTCCAATCTGGTGCAGAGGAAGAGACAGAGCAAGCTGCTACACCTCACGTGCCTCGGAATCATTCAGCATCTGATCTTATCAGTAATGTGAATGAAGGGAGGAAAACCCGAGGAGTTAAGAAGGATTATCGCGAAATGATAGGCCTAAAGAAGAAAAACCACGAAGTAGTTCAGTTTGCATGCTTTGTGTCAGTGATTGAACCACGGAATCATGTTCAAGCCCTTGAAGATGATTTCTGGATTATTGCAATGGAACAAGAGCTCGAGCAGTTTGAGAGAAACGATGTGTGGGAATTGGTTCCACGACCAGAGGATGTCAACATTGTGGGTACGAAGTGGATTTTCAAAAACAAGATCGATGAGACTGGAGTTGTGGTTCGAAACAAAGCAAGACTGGTGGCATAAGGATATTCTCAGATTGAAGGAGTGGATTTTGAAGAAACATTTGCTCCTGTAGCAAGATTGGAGTCGATTCGGTTTTTCTTGGGCATGTCGTGTATTCTGAACTTCAAAGTTTATCAGATGGACGTCAAGAGTGCATTCCTGAATGGTTTCCTGCAGGAGGAGGTTCATGTGGAGCAACCAAAAGGGTTTGAGGATTCGGATAATCCATACCATGTGTACAGACTAAAGAAAGCCCTGTATGGGCTGAAGTAGGCCCTGTATGGGCTGAAGTAGGCACCACGAGCTTGGTATGAAAGACTGACGAGCTTCCTGATGCAGCAAGGATATGCAAGGGGTAGTGTGGATAAGACACTGTTTATACTTGAGCAGGAGAAGCATATCATGATGGTCCAGATTTACGTGGACGATATTATCTTTGGAAGTACATCACAGAAGCTAGTAGACAAGTTTGTGGAAAGCATGACTCAGGAGTTTGAGATGAGCATGGTTGGGGAGTTGAAGTACTTCCTGGGACTTCAAATTACTCAATCAGAAGAGGGTGTGTTTATTTCTCAGAGTACATATGCAAAGAATCTTCTGACCAAGTTCAAGATGGACCAATGCAAAGAAGCCAAGACACCTATGACTACTACAGCCAAGATGACACGAGACAGTGAGGGGAATGATGTGGACGTCAAGCTGTACAGAGGAATGATCGGCAGTCTGCTGTATCTCACTGCAAGTAGACCTGATTTGTGTCTGAGTGTTGGAATCTGTGCTCGGTTTCAAGCCAAGCCAAAGCAGTCGCATCTTGAAGCAGTCAAGAGAATTATCAGATATGTCAAAGGTACAGCCAATTTGGGAGTTTGGTTCTCAAAAGGATCAAACAAAAATTTGGTTGGATACTGTGATGCTGACTGGGCTGGGAGTTTAGATGATCGGAAAAGTACCAGTGGTGGGTGTTTCTTTTTGGGAAATAACTTGATCTCCTAGATGAGCAAGAAGCAGAACTCTGTATCTTTGTCCACAGCTGAAGCAGAGTACATTGCCCTAGGAAGCTGCTGCACCCAACTTCTCTGGATGAAACAAATGTCTGCTGACTATGGGATGGATTCTGGACCACTTCTGGTTCACTGTGACAACAAGAGTGCTATAAGCATCTCAAAGAACCCAGTGCAACACTCGAGAACAAAGCACATTGACATTTGACACCACTTCATCAGAGAACTTGTGGAGGAGAAACAGGTAGTGGTGGAACATATTGTTACTGATTTACAACTGGCTGATTTATTTACAAAACCCCTGGATTTTAATCGTTTTATCACTTTAAGAAACTCGATTGGTGTTTGTGGAATTTGATCAATTGTGAAGTGTGCAGAACTGATACAGGTACTGGTTCAAGGTGCATATGAGGCTTTGATTTTGTTTGGAGTCTAAAACATCAATGAGAAAGAGCTGCCTATCATGTCGTCTTGTCTTGACATCAGTACAGGTTCCACGGTAAAGAAAGAGTCAAAGCTGAAGAAAGAAAATTCAGGAGACAGCTTCTGAGAAGTCAAGTGATGGAGCTGTCTCAGTCAAAAGAAATGAAAACAAAAAAAAAACAACAAAAGAACCCAGAAAAGTGGGCAGGCGTGTGGAGGTGAAGAAAATCAAAAAAAAAAGGTGATTCACACGCCTTGAGTGCATCAGCAACTTTCTCGAGTGGATAAAGGTTGAAAACTGGTTGAGACAAGATAAAGACATGATGGTGTGAAAGCTACTCATTGGAGTAGAAGATGACCAGATGGTATGAATCAGGTCAAGCTGAGTGTGTACTGCGAATTGGTCAAAGCTCAGTCTCTGAAACATCACTCAAAAAAAAAAAATGGTAAATTAATCTTGTGTCAAAAAGTTTTTTTTCAAAAGCCAGTTTAGGTCCTTACAATAACCATCATTATCTGTTTAATCCCCATTGTGCTATCAAGTGAATGTGGTTGTTGTTTTGTGTGTTATGAAAAATCTGATGAGTGTAAAAAGCTGTTGCAGTGTTCTGAAGTTGGTACAGGATCCCCTGGTTCAGAATAATCCAAGAATTTGGGCTTCAGTGTGTGTATTGGCCTGGCTGCAAAAGAAGTTGGGAAAACAGGTCGAGGAGCAAGAGAGCTTTGAAACTGGTGATTCAGACGATGCAGGAACAGGATCTGCTGCTGGAACAGGATCTGTGACTGGTGAAGTTTCCTTTGATTCTGACAAGTTCTGCTCAGCTGGAGCCTACCAAAGGTACATCATATTCAAAAATCGAGGTATTATTGGTGAAAAATTGGTAGATTTAGAGAAACAGAAGGAATTGGAGTATCCGTCTGTGATTGCTGAAGCTGGATTTACTTCCACGGTCTCAATTAAATCAGGATATGATAGGGAAGTGATCAATGAGTTTTATGCTAATCTGGGAGACACCGTGCTAATTGATGGTGGAGTAATGGTCTTAGTCCGAGGTCACATTGTGAGATTCAGTCCTGCTCGGATTAACAAGTTTCTGAAGCTGTCAGAACTAAGTACTGAGGAGATTAAAGCGACTGCAGTACTGGACAAAGAGGATCTAGATATTATTGCTGCATATCTTAAGGGAGATGAAGCTCAGAAGGATGTTGCTCCAGTCATCAGCAAGCGGCACAAGATGGCTACAGCTCCAGCTCTTGAGTGCATTTCAAGCCAAAGGATTAAAAGAGAAGAATGTGTTGTGCCTGTCAAGTCGTCTGTCTCTGCAGCAGTGCGACAAGCTTCAGCATCAGCTCTGCCTATATCAGGACATCCCACAGTCATGAGTCTTGGCTTCATCTGGATTCCGTCTACTCCAAGAGTTATTCCAAATGTTGGATCTAAATCACGAGTTAAACCTAACGGGAATCATAAGGTGATTTGAGTCATAAGGTGAGTCAGACAAGCTAAAGGACATGGAAATTTGTTCAGCCATCGTACCACAAGATCCGTTCATCAGAATATAAAGGTCATGTTGCTTCTCCCTATGTACTAAATATATTTGTTTTTAACTTGTGTGCTCACAAGCTGGGGGAGAAAAGTAGATGTCTTGATTTATGGGGGAGTATGACCGAATAAGATATAAGATGTTTTGATTTATGGGGGAGTTTGACTGTGTTATGATTTGTTATGTGCTATTGATCTTGATTGGAGATTCGGTCATTAGTGATAGGATTATGGGGGAGTTAGGAGATGAGGATATAATATTGATTGATTGATCTTTAGAACTCTATAACTCTGTAGCTCCATGTCATATACAGTCTTGTTTAGAATCCTGTTTGTGGCGGACTACTTCTGTGTTATGTGTATGTGTTTCAGGTGCTTGTGCTTGTGAGACACACGAAGCTAAAAAGGGGGAGATTGAAGATGCAGCTGTTGAAGGAAGAATCTGTAGCAGCTTCAGATCAGAGTACTTCAGGAGAAGTGCAAGACGATGGGCCTTGGAAGTGTTAGGCCTTTGGAGTAAGCTGGCCCAAACAAGAATGGCATGGCTTACAAGCAGAAAAGAAGTTAGAGAATATTTGGAAAAGATATACTCTGAAGATGCAGCTGCTGAAGCAGCAACCTGTAGCAGCACCAGGTGGGAGTACTTCATAAGAAGTGCGGGCCAGCTGGTGGGCTTGAAGCTTGATGGGCTTTTGGAGTGGATCAGTCCGAGCATAGAGAGGACGTGATGAGCACTCAAAGGAAGGGCTAGAGGATATCTTTGGAGAAGATTTACTCAAGCTTGAAGATTTACTTATTCTTAGGAGAAGATTAGGAAAGTGTACTTATCCATGAAGATTTATATTGAAGAGTAAATCTAGCATGGAGTGGAGGCCAAGGCTAGGTTGAGCCGCAGGTCACTGGGTATAAATAGGTGTGTTAGGACGAGAAAAAGCTTGAACACAACTAGAGCAAATATTTAGCAAAGGGATAAGGGTTTCGGGAAACACAGAAATCTTGTATCAAGGGCTAAAGGGAAAAGAGTTCACGTATCGGGTTGATTCGTGAACAGGGTAGACTAGGATTAAGTGAAAGCAATACGTGTAAGTATTCGAGTCATTAATCAAATGTCTTTTTGAGGAACCCTTTGTGTTGTGTTTTGTTTCTGCTTCTGTAGTATTCTCTGAATTACGTAGCTGTTACATTTTCACCAAGGAATCGCCATAGATTAGTGCAGAGAAGCTACAGAGTTCAGAGAAGAGAGGACCCGTGACCCAGCCGTTCCCACCACCGGAGAAGATTCTCCACAACCAAGCCAAGCCGCCGCGAATTTGTCCTCCAAAGAACAGAGACGAAAAAAAAAAGAGAAGAGAGGAGAAGGGAAAAAGAGAAAGAGAAAGGATGGCTTCCCCCGGCGCCGGAAAAGGGCACGGCCGCCGGGGAAGCCGAACGGAGATCCAAAGTTGTTGAAGGTTCGGCGGTAGCAGGTGAGAGGAAAGAGAGAGGAGCTTGGAGGACTACCAAGCATTCTAGTTTAAACATAATTTGTTCAACTTCTTCATATCGAAAAATATTACTTCTATTTGATTAAATAAACAAACCGCGTGTAGTGCGGATCCCTTATGAGATAAGTTTGCCCCTTAACAAAGCAAAGCGAAAATGTGTTAAGACTTCATATTAATTTTGTTAAATATATATTAATGAATAATGATTACATCATTCATGCGTTGTAAGCATACTATATATTACGATAATACATGTTAACCAAAAAGTCTATATAAGAAGGTTTACTTTCATTAATTTTTCACACTAAAAATATTTCTATACACTATCAATGGCTTCTTGTCCCAAAAAGTCTTCCTCTCCTCCTTGTCCCAAAAAGTCTTCCGCTCCTCCCTCTTGTCCCAAAAAAACGTCTTCCGCTCCTCCTTGTCCAAAAAAGTCTTCCGCTCCTCCTTCTTGTCCCAAACAAAAGGCTTCTGCTCCTCCTTCTTGTCCCAAAAAAACGTCTTCCGCTCCTCCTTCTTGTCCCAAACAAACGGCTTCTGCTCCTCCTTCTTGTCCCAAAAAAACGGCTTCCGCTCCTCCTTGTCCCAAAAAGTCTTCCTCTCCTCCTTCTTGTCCCAAAAACACGTCTTCCGCTCCTCCTTCTTGTCCCAAAAAGTCTTCCTATCCTCCTTGTCCAAAAGAGAAGGTGGAGGAGGAGAAGAAAAAGGTTGTAAGTGGAGGAGGAGGTGGAGGAGGTGGAGGAGGAAGAGGAGGAGACAACATTTCTTACGTAATTAATAATTATTACAATTATTAAAATACTGGTTTTACGTAATTAATAATATATATATTTTTTTTTTGTTAAAACGTAATTAATAATTATTACAGCATTTTCCCTTCTTTTTGCTTCGTGTTTCCAAGTGTGTAGGACTTGAGACTCCATTGTAATTTGAAAATACAACAATTGCGCATTGAAATAATTGTTCTTCTTTAACAAAAAAAAATAAAAATAATTGTTCTTGTGTACTTATTAGTAAAAAAGCAAAAAATAATAATAAGAAGAAATTTGTGTTGCTAACTAAATTTAAAATAAATTTGCCAAAGCCGGAAAATTTAATTAAACAAACAAATAAACATAAAACTCGACATCAAAGTATTATGAAAAAGACACCATGTACCTTACTATATAGCCGAGTGGATCCAGCAATTACCACTACGAGTGGTTAGAATCTGAAAAAGACACCTTATTTAGATGGACGTATTCTCGACTATGGTCTCAAAAATCCTTAAGTCGAATGTTATCATTTCTTACTAGTCGTCATGTGTTTGCATTCATTTCTCTTCATGTTGTTCGAACTTGTTTTTGAAAAAGTGGTTTTAATCACTTTTCCGGTGGGTCCTACGACCGAGACTCCTGTCCGAATGACCGGAAATTGAGTGCGATGTAATCTTCGTCATCAGCATTATGTCATAGTGTATTCACATGTCAAAATCAGAGTTGAATTGAATGAGAAATGGAGACCCAAAGTGGCTAACTTGGAAAGTTTGGAAATTTGGCTAAGAGTAAAAACTAGCAAATATTCCACATTGGAAGTTTAAAGAAATTTCCAATAGTTCACTAAGCTATATAAAGTGAGCCTAATTTCTCATTCTAAATACACAACACACATTGATAACTAAAAGTCTAAATTCAGCACCCTGAATTCTGCCCACAAATACAACCTCGGAAACAACCAAGAAACGAGGTGAGCACGAGGAAGCATGCTCAAATGAGCAAGCACGCAAGATGAACCCGAGGTTGTAGGAGCATACTCGGTCAAATTTAGACTGAGTCAACGAAGACATTTAATGCCAAAGATCAAACTCGACATTTAATCTAATATCTCATTTTAAAGCCTATAATAAATGTAAATAAATGTGTATAACGAGATCAAGGCCCATCATGTGGAAGAATTTGTTTGGAAAAATGTAGTATGTCGACATGGTGTCCCATACGAAATTGTGACAGACAATGGATTGCAGTTCATATCCAAAACATTATGTGATTTTTGTGAAAAGCACAAAATCCGCCTCACCACCTCAACGCCAAGGTACCCGCAGGGCAATGGTCAAGCGGAAGCTGCCAACAAGACAATCTTAAGCTACCTGAAGAAAAAGTTTGAGTCAAAGAAGAAGATCTGGGCAGAAAAGCTACCCGAGGTATTATGGGCATGCCGAACAACGCCCAAAAGAGCTACAGATGAAATCCCTTTTTCCCTAGCCTACGGGATGGAAGATGGTTTTTCCGTAGAGGTCTCCATGCCAAGGCTCCGGCGAACCCTATGCCCGTCCAACAAGGAAATGAACAACAATTTACTCCTAGAATACATTTATTTGATTGAAAAGCATCGCGACTAGGCATAAATACGAATACAAAACTATCAGCAAGCAACTGCAAAATATTATAATCCAAGAGTGAAACATCGCAAGTTCTCAGTAGGAGACCTGGTATTAAGAAAGGTGTTTGAAAGCACCAAGGGAAAACACGTCAGAAAGCTTGGCATCAATTGGGAAGTTCATTATAGGATAACCCATATCGTGCGAAATGGCGTGTATAAGCTGGTAAAGGTGAAAAGCTCAGGCCATGGAATGCCATGAACCTCAGAAAGTATTATTGCTGATAGCATCTTATATCGACTCCTTATAGAGAATAATAAACGACCTACGTCCAGGCTTGATCCCCTTATAGGGTACGTAGGCAGCTCATCCTTATGAGTCCAGCCCCATCGTAAAAAAACAAAAAAAATCGCCTATGGAAAGCCATCGCTTCACAGCTTGCCAAGGGACTTGTTGCAGTCACGTACCTCTTCTTAAATCCCGAAGGTCTTTCAAGAGTGCTTTCTCAGAGCTTCAAGACTTGGTCGCGCCAGGGGACCTGTAGGATTCATGTTCCTCTTCTTAAATCCAGAAGCACTTTCAAGAGTGCTTGCTCAGAGCTTCAGGGCTTCGTCGCGCCAAGGTACCTTTAGGAGTCAAGTTCCTCTTCTTAAATCCAAAAGCTCTTTCAAGAGTGCTTGATCAGAACTTCAGGACTTGGTTGCACCAGAGGACCTGTAGGAGTCAGGTTCCTCTTCTTAAATTTATAAGCTCTTTCAAGAGTGCTTGCTCAGAGCTTCAGGACTTGCTCGCGCCAGGGGACTTGTAGGAGTCAATCCCCCTAGTTACAAGTCAAGATAATAGGAAAATATTTTGCTTTATTAGCGTAGATATATTTTTTTGCTTTTTGTTCGTAATTTTGTAATAAAGGAAAGAAGGAATAAAGAGGTACTTTGCGAACATTTGTTGAAAGCACTTTCTTTTTATTTGTAGTTGAGTTAATCTAGGTCTGAACTAAGGTGTAAAACTGAGAGCTCTGAACCTCTTTGGGCTTCAGACTTAGGTCTTAAAATCCTTGAGTCTCGAATCCTCAGGTCTAGGTCTTAAAATCCTCGTACAATAGTAGAAAGGTTTCAGGCCTTGCAAACCCGAAACTTGAAGATTGGACCCAGGTCTTAAAATCCTGGTATCCTAAAGTATCCAACTTTGGGTCTTCAAGTCCTGGACCTCTGGATTCGTTGTTCGAGACCTCGAACTTTGTATAGTAATCATGGGGTCTTCAAATCCTCTAAGCTTCAAATTATCAGTCTTCGTGCTAGCAAAGTTTTAGTCAAATGTAACACCTTTTTTCTAAGTTGTGATTCTAGTATAAGGCTCTCGAGTCCACCAAAGGTGTAGTCACGCCAAGGGGAAGTGCTTCTCGGAAACCATAGAGGCCCAGACCTAAGATCGCTGTGAGGTACGATGAATAAGAAAGCAGGTGATTCCAATTCTGATGTTGTTGGGAATAAGAAGGTGATTCCAATTCTGATGTTGTTCTAAGGAAATGTCTCACTCGGAGACAAGATCCTTTTCGCAAGCCAATGTGGGCTAAGGTTCGCCCAAACCCTTGAGATGGGTTAAATCAGTTTAAGGGTATGCCTCTGATGTCCCAACAAGCCTCAAAAGGCTCCGTTAAAAGCCCTATCACTTAGAAAAGTGAAAGTTTCCAATAACGATGTTGAAACATCAAAGAAGGGCAAATTTGAAACTGCAACGAAAATTCATTCAAAGGGTTTAAAAGCATCCCCAGGCCCCCATGAAAGGGATGAGTCTTAAGAAGAGAAAAAATAAAAGCAAAGGTTGAAAAGCCTCCTAAGGCTATGTCCAAAAGCAAGGGTTTAAAAGCCTCCCCAAGCTATGTTTCAAAATCAAAGCAAAAGTTATTCAAAGGAGAAACTGGAGATAACAAAGCTGAGCTCATGCCTTCGGAGTTTTCTTTGGAGCCTTTGGAGTTTCACCTGGGATTTCTCCCACCTTACATGACCTTTTGGATTCTGATCCGCTTGTGTGTCCAGGGCTGGGGCAACACTTGACTCCTTGAGGTTCATCCTGAATTGGTTTACCTCTGTAGGGATCATGGTGGTCTGATCGACCTGCATTGGAGTACCGATGCTCTCCGAGATAGTGTGTAGTTGGATCTTCCTTAGAGAAAAGTCAGAGATTGTGGATCTCTTTACCATTTGCTCAGCTTTAGGGAGGCCATTCACCAGGAGGTCTTCTTTCTCGCCATGTATATCGATGATCTTCTTATTTATTATGGATTCCAGCATAAGGATATTCGATTGAATCTCCTGCACATCAGCTTCGGCTTTGCACATCGCTATTTTACCTTCGACCTTTTCCTTTGTGGTGACAAGTATAGCTTCAAAGGCAGCGAGCATCTCTCTTTTACTTTCCTTGGTGGCCCTCCTCGCGGTGGTGGCTTTCCCAGCTTCCAGCTCAAGGAGCTTGTCTGACAAAGTGTCCCTTTCAATGATGAGATCCCTAATGCAGACATCTTGAGCCTTGGTGCGGGTTTAGAGCTCCCTTTTTTGCCAACTCAGGACGTTGAGCTCCAACTTAAGGTCCTCGTTTATGGCAGACAAGTCAGTCACATGCCCCTTCAAATCATCGACCTTCTCTTTGAAGTCCTTGAAAGCGGCTACAGTGTCCGCTTTCTCTTGCTGATCAGCGACCTTGCTCAGCTTATCTTCGTAGCCAATGAATGATTGGTTAATGTCCGAGAGAAAATATGAAAACAAATAAAATAAAGGGGTGCTTATGTAACAACATAATCTGTAAAGAAGAGAAAAAGGGAAAAGGCATCATTGCACTAAGTGCTGAGTACCTGAGCCAGGCGGTGAGCCACCTCGAGAAGCTCCTCTTTCTGATGAAACTCATTCATCGGGGGGAAGCTGGTGCCAGCAGGGACCATATGTTGGAGAAGATAGGCAACGCCGTCAGCATCTTCGATATTGGAACCTGGCCTCGAGTGGGTGAAGGTCCAGCTTCCTTTTCCACTGTCAGCTTCACCGGAGTGCCTCGTGAGGGAGCGTTCATCTTTTTCACTTCTGCAGCGCTTCGAAGGCTGTTCTTGCTTCTTATCCTTAGAACCATTTGACCTACGAGATGCAGAGTACTCCTTAGCCGGCTCAATCGCCACTACGTCCATGTCTTCGGCGGCATTACTTCCCTGATCCTGTTCCAGCTCAGCTTCGGCATTGTCGTGAGCTTTGTCTTCAGCAGGAACGATGCTTAGGGGAGTGACACCTTTCGGGACGTCCTTAGGAGCCTGGGAGGTGCCGTCATCAAGAGCTGCCCAAATCACTTTCTGGAATTCACCAGAAGTAGACTTGTTGTCTGACTTGTCACGGGATGAATAGCTAGTGGCTCTCTCCTTTCGCCTAGCTCTCCAAGTTTTCTCGTATCTCATTGACATGTCTCGAGATTGGGTCTGAGAAGAACATGTAAAATCTATCGGGATGATGGAAACATGTTGAGCAGATGGAACCACGACCGGAGGGTGGGTGCCTGAAATAAATACCAGCACTAAGATGAACTTGTTTGAAGTAAACATTAAAGGAATCAGCTATCGGGTATCTTACCCGTGACCTAAGCAGCGAGTGTGGAGCTTCCTTGGGTCTGGCTAGCTAAAACTTCTTTCTTCACCGTGAGAGACGGTTGTAGAGGAAGAGCTGGGACGGTAGCAGGAGGACCATCAAGAGCTAATAAATGAGAGGAGGTGGAATGTTGAGCTTGTGACGTGGTCGCTGTATCCCGCCGAGTTCTCTTCTTGGTCGGATCCTGAGAATCTTGTCCCATTTCAGTTGTCGCTAGGTTGGCAGCAAGGATAGCTGGAGAGTAGGTGATGTTATAAACCTCAGGGAACCTGGCCCGACTTATCCGAACCAGACTGAAGCTAACTCTAGTGTAAGAGGTCCCCTTTTTAACCGTGACACCATGGCAGCGGAATGGTCTGACGGCTTCCTGGTTTTATCTAGGTTATCTGCAAGAGGGAAGCTAGTGGATGAGAAGCAGATTAAATAAAATCAAGAAAAAGCGAACAAAAGACAACTACTCCTAAAAAGTGGGGGATAGTCAACAAAGACAAGGGAAAGAATATATCGAATCAATTTCTGATATGGTGTTAAGAAGGGGGGTTGTAATCTCGATGGTGCTCATTTAATCTACATGGTGTTGGTGGGTTGAAAAAGTCACCAACACCATGTAGTCCCAGTAGTCCCAGTTGTACCAGTTGTCTCAGTTGTACCAGTTGTACCAGTTGTCCCAGCTATACTAGTTGCTCCCCCCCCAGTTGTACCAGTTGTCCAAGTTGTACTAGTTGCCAGTTGTCCTAGTTGTACCAGTTGTTCCCAAAAAACCCTCCAGTTGTACCAGTAGTACCAGTTGTACCGCGCGGGGGAGGATTCGAACCCCGGTCGCGTGTCACACGCGGGTGCGCGAACCACTGGGCTAGCGTGTTTTTCTCATTATATTTAGTGTGTTAATTATATTTAACCACATATGTGCCAGATCAAAAAAAAAAAATTTATTTTTTCAACACCATTTGAGATTACAATCCTCCTTCCCAACACCATATGAGATTTTGACTCGAATATATCAGCTTCCTAATCGCCAATCAGGCTCCAATTTTGCCGTAGGAACCTCCCTTCAGGAACTGTCATCTCGGAGTGCTCCAGAAAAAAAGTATTTCAACTTCCATCCGTCATCGGAGTTGCTGAAGTTGAAGATTTCGTGGCCTTGGTGGGCGATTAGGTAATAAATGCCCTTAGATATGCCCGAAGAGGGGCTCCCTTTGATAGAGAATAAATCGGCCACATCCTCTATGGAAACAACAAAGTTTTCTTCCCTGGCCCTAACAAGAGGAGCCAGGATTATCCTAACTGAAGAGGGATTCTGTTGGGGAAGGGCAAAGAATAACGGTCTAATAGGTCGATTAAGAGCTCAGGGAGAGGGAAATAAAGCCCGGATTTAGAAATATAGTTTGCGTACACAAAAATAGCGCTCTTGAGGTCTCTTTGGTGACTCATTCGGGGCGGGGATCCCAATTTTGGCTTGTGGGGCTCGGGCTTGCATCATCAGGGCTGCAGCCTCCTGCATCGTGATGGTGGATTCAGAGAAAGGACCGGATTTGTCATTCTCGTTATATACCAATACCATTTGAATCGAATGGTGTTAAAGGTTTTGGGGAATAAAGGAAATTGGAAGAGAGAAAGCTTGAAGGAGATGAACAGTTAGAGCATCAGAGTTAAAAAGAGATGCGTATCAAACGAAAAAGTAAAACTGTAAGTATAAAAGGGCGAAAGTGGGAGAGATAAATTACGTGGGGAACGTGGAGATGTGTGTAGTTAATGATGAAGAAGAAGTAAATTCTCCTTTAATAGTGATTAGACCTCGCGTATTTCAAGGGTAAAACCTTCCAAATCCAGCTATCCAACACCGTGGATCAAGGCCAGTTGAATCTTGGCCATCGGATGGAGATAGAGTAAAACCTTTAAAAAGTTTTGAAATCTCTTAGGCTGATGTTGGCGGGCCCTCGACCAAGAGATCTAGACCTCTGGGAGCCATTTAATTTGTAGATAGAATCAGAACTGTCAGATTTCTAGCAATAGCTTCGTCCTTCTAGAACGTTGGGGGCAACTGTTGGGGCCGGATTTAGGACTCGAAATCTGGCCCATATTCATGAGAAGGTCTGTGTTAAAAGTAGCTCCAGGCTTGGCGAGGAGCCTAAGGACCAGAGGAAATTGGAGAAATCGAGAAGGAAGCTGTTTGTCATTATCGCGAGCTGTTAACGTGAGTCAAAGAGAGGGGAGCGGATAAGGAGAAAGTCGGAGTCAAAACAGCTTCCTGAAAGGAGGCTGCGCTCCCTGGATTCTTGGGATAGTGGGTAGAAGAGGTTCCGTTTCAGTAGGGAAACAGGGTCTTCAAGAGTAGTATATATGTAATACCCCGTATCAGCGGTAGAAAATCACCCGGATTAGGCCCAAGAGACGCATGCGGGCGAAGGAGGCATGGGTGTAATCATATCTGCAGCAGGATACCAGGAAGCGACACACAGGCACTGTGTGTTATCATGAGAGATCTTCAAACATGCGCAATGACACTTAACAAGGCGATGTGTCACTTTGCATTAAACTTCCTCATGCACAGCGACACCCATGCGCTTGGGTGTCTCGAAGTGATCAATTGAGATTTTCTATATAAACCAGTCCTTCCCCTTTGTTTTCCCCATTCCCAGCCATTCCTAGAACATTTAGAGAGAATTTAGAGAGAGGAGATGAAGGAGAAACACGTTAGGAGAGGAGCTTGGCGGCAAGGAACATCATGGAGGACGTGGAGGAGCCGTACGTGATTCAAAGACCATAACTCAGTGGATACGACGAAGTCTTCAACAAACTTTTGTGGATAGGTGCACAAGACACATACGAAGAAGTGGGAAGCAACGGTTCAATAATCGGATTTCTCAATCTCAAGATATGATCATAATACCACCGCTGTATCAAAGAGGAATCGAAGCAGAGCAGCGTGGAGAACATGAACTATAATCTCAGCGAATACAAGGAGAACATACACCAATTTTGGAGGATTGCTTCTAGAGACATAGTCGAAGACGTGAGAAGAAACGGTGTCCAATTAGGAGTTGTGAAACTAGAAATACGTTCTATTTACCAACCGCTTCATCAAGAGACTCGAAACGGAGGCAGGCGAGCTTCAAGGACCATAATCAACGAATACAACGAATCAAGCTACCAAATTTGGAGGGGAGATCTACAAGGCGACAGGGAAGACATTAGAGGAAGCGTAGCTTGATTTGGTGTTATAAAGACAAAGTTATGCATTGAAGATCACAGAAGAATGGTTTAGCATCAACAACCCATAACTCGACAAAGAGAAGGAGTTAGGCCATCAAACTTGGAGGAAGCGTTAAAGATATCCAGTAGAAGATTTGAGAAGAATTGTGTATGAAGAAGCTAAGTTCAGAGGTGTGTAATAGGTCTACGATCATGTGGACAAGACGGAGGACAGGAGCTGGAAGGAAAGGGTTTTGGTCAGCAACTCGGAGGAGGGGTCAAGCCGTAACAAATAATCACTGTGAGTCAGGGGAAATTGCTTGTTAATGTGTTTGTATGCAGGTTCCCGACATTTCAGACGGTTAAGGAATATGAGGATTCCACCGTTCCTGGTGTCGGTTTGATCTAACATGTTTGTGGAGGGATTCTGGCCAAGCAAGAGGAGCGGCTAGAATAAGATGGTGTGGTTTGTACCATTGGTTGGTTGTGGTGATAGATCCTCGTGGTGGATCTTAGGTTAGAATTTTAGGAGAGTGAGAGTTACATGATCCTCGTGGTGGATCATGTAGGCAGGTAACACCCTATTTCCCCGGTTAGAGCAGGTTAGCGCTCTAACCATTGTTGTGGAACGGCGGCCAAAGTACAAGGCGTCAAATTACATGTCTCTGGAGGGACGGAATCGCGGCCTAGGGCCAGGGCATGTACAAATCCAGCTTGGTGGGAGAACCATCCGGTGCCCGGCGTTAGTACACCGCTAATGGCCGGAGCTGTTCCCCCGCGTATCAGCGTACAGAGAACGGGGTGCTAACCATGGATTGAGTGTTATGGTTAGGGGTGTGGCAAATAGGGGAGGTGTTGTTACGCTGAATAGGGCCCTTAGGTTAGAAGTGGTTAGGTAGATTGAGTCATTGGTTAAGGGATAGTCCCTAAACCAGGCCCTTTAGTGGATACCTTAGGTTAGGTTAGGTTTAGAGTTAGAGAGAGGGAGTCGAACGAGAGTGATTATGGTTGATGCTTCGGCTATCTTTACTTTATGTTGCTTCGGCTATTAGTGTTAGGATTGGTTGCTTTTGAGTTAATCGAGTTCCCTTGGGAATCTCGAGTAGCGGATATTCCTTAGATTAGGTTGCTTGGTTATCGCATGTGGTTAGTTAGGTGAACCTTTCGCCCTAGGTTTAGAGCTTAGTTAGTTGGGGTTTGGGTTGGGTTGGCGGAGGGTTGTGCATGTTAGATTGGGGCTCTTCGCTCACTGAGTATGGCTAGCATACTCACCCCTCGTTGTTGAATGTTTTTGCAGGTAACCTTAGTTAGAAGCCGGATAGCTTAGAGACTGGATGTTAGGAATCTGGATTAGATCTATGTCCTTTTGTAACGTGGTATTTGGTTTTATCTTTCAAAGTCTGGTACGAGCAAGTGTTTTGTAATGGAATGTTTTCTTAAGTGATAAATGTGGATTTCTTTTGGCTGCGTGTCTCCTCTGATACTGGTTGCAAAGCCATCAAAGTGTTAAGGATAGACTATCTAGGGTTTTAGAAATTTGTTTTCTAGCCTGGGAAAGTTCGTCCCTGACACTTGTAGCATTTCCGGGCCTTGGGGCGGGTTGAATGTTCGGTCATGTTCTTGTTTGATTATTGGCCGAGCGGCCGGCTGGTCCCTAGAACGGTTCGGGTGTGTTACAGTTGGTATCAGAGCATGGTTCCGTCCATGCTATTGGGATTCACCTTTTTAATCGGTTTTCAGTGTTTTTGCAAGTCATAGGGAAATCCAGTCACGTCCAGTCATTAGGATTAGAGTATTAGGATTTAACCCAGGTTTGTGCAGATGGCAATAAGTCTGGCTGTGGGGAGAGATGACGGGTTATGGAAGATCATGGCGCGTGTTCGGGAGCAGTGGTGAGAAGGCTAGAGGAATTCAGATTGATCGTTCACGGAGAGCAAAGTTGAAGCAGATGAGTCTGAGGAGCAAAGGAGAAACATAATCAAGCCCTACGACCCAAAATGAATCCTCACTGGTATAGTACGCGGAGGAGGCCATCAGGAAGTTAGGTTTTAGGTATTAGTTAGGACTAGGATGTACTGAGATGTCTTTTGATCGTCGATCAGACTCTCGAGTACTTTGCTTGTAAATTATGACTAAACGGCTAGGCCCTAGCTGTGTTTAGTTTGTGGTGTGCAGGTGATGTTGCGGTGCTGACTCCGAAGACCAAACCCTACCAGCTTGAAGAGTTATTGAAGACAAGAGTGAAGATTGGTTAGATCTACTTTGAGAGAAGTATGGGAAGAATCACTAAGGGAAGGAACCATTGTGATTAAAAATGGAGTATACGGTTTCAGTTAAAGCAACAAGTTTAGTAGATGATGTAGAAAGGAAGAAAGGATCATCAGGATCAGAATGGCGCAGCGGAAGCATGGTGATGTTGAGAGAAGAATCAATGGGATGGAAACCCTTGAAAGGCAAGAGGAGACGATACCGATGGGAAGGAGATGAAACAAATAAGAACGAAGGGATCACCCCGAAAGAGGAAAGGTAACTCTAAGGGGAGAAGAAGATAGTACAAATATATACCTGAAGGAGGAAAGGTAACTCCAAAGGGTGGAAATAAGGGTACAAGTGTTCAAGAGGAAAGGTAACTCTTGACACTGAGAATTCGAGGACGAATTCTATTAAGGGGAGGAGAATGTAATACCCCGTATCAGCGGTAGAAAATCACCCGGATTAGGCCTAGGAGACGCATGCGGGCGAAGGAGGTATGGGTGTCATCATATCTGCAGCAGGAGACCAGGAAGCGACACACAGACACTGTGTGTCATCATGAGAGATCTTCAAACATGCGCAATGACACTTAACAAGGCGATGTGTCACTTTGCATTAAACTTCCTCATGCACAACGACACCCATGCGCTTGGGTGTCGCGATGTGATCAATTGAGTTTTTTCTATATAAACCATTCCTTACCATTTGTTTTCCCCATTGCCAGCCATTCCTAGAACATTTAGAGAGAAGTTAGAGAGAGAATATGAAGGAGAAGCACGTTAGGAGAGGAGCTTGGCGGCAAGGAACATCATGGAGGACGTGGAGGAGCTGTACGTGATTCAAAGACCATAACTCAGTGGAGACAAAGACGAAGAAGTTAGAAGCAACGGTTCAATAAACGGAGTTCTCAATCTCAAGATATGATCAGAATACCACTGCTGTATCATAGGGGAATTGAAGCGGAGAAGCGTGGAGAACATGAACTATACCTCAGCGAATACAAGGAGAACAGACACCAAATTTGGAGGGTTGATTCTAAAGACATAGACTAAGACCTGAGAAGAAACGTCCAATTAGGAGTTGTGAAGCTATAGATACGTTCTATTTACCAACCGCTTCATCAAGAGACTCGAGACGTAGGCATGCGAGCTTCAAGGAACATAACTCAACGAATACAACGAATCAAGCTACCAAATTTGGAGGGGAGATCAAATATTCAACAAAGAAGACATGATAAGAAGCGTAGCTTGATTTGGTGTTATAAAGACAAAGTTATGAATTAAAGATCACAGAAGAATGGTTTAGCATCAACAACCCATAACTCGACAAAGAGAACGAGTTAGGCCATCGAACTTGGAGGAAGAGTTAAAGATATCCAGTAGAAGATTTGAGAAGAATTGTGTATGAAGAAGCTAAGTTCAGAGGTGTGTACGAGGTATACGATCAAGTGGACAAGACGGAGGACAGGAGCTGGAAGGAAAGGGTTTTGGTCAGCAACTCGGAGGAGGGGTCAAGCCGTAAAAAATAATCACTGTGAGTCAGGGGCAATTGCTTGTTAATTTTTTTGTATGCAGGTTCCCGACATTTCAGACGGTTAAGGAATAGGAGGATTCAACCGTTCCTGGTGTCGGTTTGATCTAACATATTTGTGCAGGGATTCTGGAAAAGCAGGAGGAGCGGCCTAGAATAAGATGGTGTGGTGTGAACCATGTGTTGGTTGTGGTGATAGATCCTCGTGGTGGATCTTAGGTTAGAATTTTAGGAGAGTGAGAGTTACATGATCCTCGTGGTGGATCATGTAGGCGGGTAACACCCTATTTCCCGGGTTAGAGCAGGTTAGCGCTCTAACCATTGTTGTGGAACGGCGGCCGAAGTATAAGGCGTCGAATTACATGTCTCCGGAGGGACGGGATCGCGGCCTAGGGCCAGGGCATGTACAAATCCAGCTTGGTGGGAGAACCATCCAGTGCTCGCCGTTAGTACATCGCTAATGGCTGGAGCTGGTCCCCCGCGTATTAGCGGACAGAGAACGGGGTGCTAACCATGGACTGAGTGTTATGGTTAGGGGTGTGGGAAATAGGGGAGGTGTTGTTACACTGCATATGGCCCTTAGGTTAGAAGTGGTTAGGTAGATTGAGTCGTTGGTTAAGGGATAGTCCCTAAACCAGGCCCTTTAGTGGGTACCTTAGGTTAGGTTAGGTTTAGAGTGGGAGAGAGGGAGTCGAACGAGAGTGATTATGTTTGATGCTTCGGCTATCTTTACTTTATGTTGCTTCGGCTATTAGTGTTAGGATTGGTTGCTTGTGAGTTACTCGAGTTCCCTTGGGAATCTCGAGTAGCGGATATTCCTTAGATTAGGTTGCTTGGTTATTGCATGTGGTTAGTTAGGTGAACCTTCCGCCCTAGGTTTAGAGCTTAGTTAGTTGGGGTTTGGGTAGGTTTGGCGGAGGGTTGTGCATGTTAGATTGGGGCTCTTGGCTCACCGAGTATGGCTAGCATACTCACCCCTCGTTGTTGAATGTTTTTGCAGGTAACCTTAGTTAGAAGCCGGATAGCTTAGAGACTGGATGTTAGGAAAGCTGGAGTAGATATATGTCCTTTTGTAACGTGGTATTTGGTTTTATTTTTCAAAGTTTGGTACCAGGAAGTGTTTTGTAATCGAATGTTTTCTTAAGTAATAAACGTGGATTTATTTTCGCTGCGTGTCTCCTCTGATACTGGTTGCAAAGCCATCAAAGTGTTAAGGATAGACTATCTAGGGTTTTAGAAATTTGTCTTCTAGCCTTGGAAGGTTCGTCCCTGACACTTTTAGCATTTCCGGGCCTTGGGGCGAGTCGACTGTTCGGTCATATTCTTGTTTGATTGTTGGTCGGGCGGCCGGCTGGTCCCTACAACGGTTCGGGCGTGTTACAATATAAGTCAATGTAAATTGAGCTTTTTTCATTAATTCGAGCATCCATTTTGGAGCATTGTAACAGTTTGAGGAAGAAATCAATAAAAGAGTATTTTTTGAGCATTCTCTCTTTGATCTTATTAATGGAATTCACCCATTAATTTGTCCTCATAAACAAACAAAGTTAAGTGTTGGATTCAGCAACAACAATTATCATTAATTTTCCTTAAAGATAAATGTAAATGCTCATTAAATATAATCATGCATGAAAAGGAAGCATAGCTGACTTCTATCATTATATAAAGAAGTTGATACATGAAGAGAAAGAGATAGAGAATTCATTCACAATCACCTAATATCAGAGACAGCAAGAGAGGGTTATATTGAATCACCTTTTTTCATTTTAAGTTTTAGTTTATCTTTTATTCTTTCAAATACATTTGCAACCAATGTCCAGCTTTCAGCTGCTGACCTCTTGTATCATCGTTCTTGTTCTCGATCTAACAAAGAAGTCTGCCCTAAAATGTTTGAATAGGTAGCTGAAGAAGAAAATGTGAACTTCACCCCTGGAAACGGGTTTCAAGGCCAAAGACAACCGTATCAGAACCGCAACAGCTTCTCAGGTAATCAAGGTGGATTTGTGCCTAATCATCTGAATCAAAGGCAAAATGTGCAAGGTGGTGGATATCAAAGGACATATGGATCGAATGATTACTAGAAACCACCTGCTGCAAGATCCGATGATGCGATCCAAGGTATGCTGGAGAAAATATTGGAAGGTCCAAACCAGATGACTCATGCCTTCAATGGAAAGATTGATAAGGTGTATGATGACATGAATAAGAAGTTTGATGCTATTAACATTCACATGAAGCATCTTGATACTCAAGTGGCTCAACTTCATGAACCTGCTAAGATACAAGGAGGTCATCCCCGGGCAAAACCGAGTCAAATCCAAGGCAATTTGTTGCTGCAATTGCCACTAGAAGTGTGGAAACGAATATACTTGTCCATGAGAGGAGTTTGGATGCTGTGGAGGTCGAAGATGAAGAAGATACTGAAGAAATTGTCCAACAGGGTGGTGGATCGACGCAAAGAAAATACTCAGATTTGCGGACATTGCGTCGACTGACGCACTGATGATAGTGTCGACCGACGGAAAGCACACAACTCCCAACTCGCTTCTAGGACGTCTTCCAAGCCACCTGTAGCACCCTACAAGCCTCCTATACCATACCAAAAGCTTCCTAAGCTATCTAAGAAGGAGATTGAAGATACTAGATGCGAAAAGATGCTAGAAGACCTCTCTACTCGAATTCCGTTCTTCGAAGCATGCAAAATAGCATCTGTCTTAAGGCCATATATTGAAAATATGGTGAAAAATGTTGTAAGTCTAGAAGAAGGTGCAATGCTTTCTTGGCAACTGCAGGAGCGCTTATCGACTGCAAGCAAGGGAAGATTGAGCTAAGGGTAGATGATATGACCATTGTTTTTGAGATAGACAAGACATTGAAGAAACCAACCATTGATGGTCAATCCTTCATGATAGAAACGTTGGATGTTGTAGCAGATAAAACCTTGAGAGAGCCGAATGAGAAAGATGCTTTAGAAGATGTTGGAGAAGAGAAGAAGAAGACAATAGCTCAACCTAAGTTGGCTAAGGAATCTGCAGCACCTGCAACTGCTATTAAGCAGAAAACTCCAAAGATCCAACATCATTCACCTCAAATAAAACAAAGGTATGCAAATTCTAAACCTAATTATCATGGTATTGCAGAAAACGAACAAACCCACCCAATATTGGAGCCCACCCTGGTGTCATTCCTCAATTTCTTGGACGATTACACGCGCCTACTGCTTACACACCACCATGGATGAGACGTATTTTGGTGAAGCATTCATTGCCTCTATCCAAACCACCTGATGCCTGAGTCCTGACACAGTCAAGCTAATGACTGAAAACAAGCGCTTAGTGGGAGGCAACCCACTTGTAAGTTTTTCTCTTTCATTTTTCTTAGTTAATTTTTGGTTTATTTCTCTAGAAAAAAACAAACAAAAAAACGCCCAGATTGGTGCGTTGATCGATGCAACCACCTGCTTCGGTCAACGCAGACCCTTTCCAAACCAAAAAACCTGAATTTTCAACTCCCATCTCATACGAAATTGCATATGTGCTTTCATTTCATCTCTTATCTTGATTTTATCCCACTGGGACAATGTGATTTAAGTCTAGGGGAGGATGTACAGTCGTTACTGATGAAATTCTTCTATTTTGATGATTCGTTTTCAGATTTATTAGGTTTTATCGAGTCAAAATCGGTTTTTGGGAACAATAATAGTTTTCGAGGAATAATCACTTTTGCAGGATTTCATGTGAACATTAGAGCTGGAGCAAGAGAGAATCTATGACTAATGGAAAAGCTGATGGTGTTTTAGTCAATCCTGAAAATGCCCATGTCTCCAGTGAAGTTCGACTACATGAACCAATTGCACGTTTCATTTAACAGGTCAGTCCTCGTCTAGTAATTGAATAAGAATGCCTATGTCATAGTTTCTGTTCCTTTTCCCCAACTTAGCAGAAAAAAAACCAGTTGTGTGTTTTAATGAGGCCCCGGAGTTTGAGGCTAGAGATGTGTTCTCTATAATGCCATTATTCGACTCTTAAGCTCAGATTTGCGGTGTGGGGTGTTTAGGACCGAACTCACTAGATCTTGGGATATGGAAGGATGTAAGGATATGGGTGTGAATACTCGATAGCACCTACCCTCCCTAGGCTGTTTAGAACATGCATTTGACAAAGAAAAGAAGTAAAAGAAAAAGAAATAAGAAGTGTGAAAATAATAAGTCTGGGGGAGTGAATTCTTAAAGAAACTCGTGTGTTTTAAGGCTTTCTTACTCTTGTACTAGAAAAGGGAAGGAGTTTAAACTCTTTGGGCAGTGCTTGTTTGATGAAACTTGGTAGTGATGGTAATCGGAATGGATCTAGAGATTGTGGAGCGATATTGGAGCGATTGTTTCTACTTGAGGTGAAGTACATTGCGGTTCCCTCACTACAAAAAAACAGCCGCAAATCCGACGGAAGTAATTCCGTCGGAAATTTTCCGACTGTAATCCGACCGATTTCCGACGGAATGGAAATTTTTCAATTTCGTCGGAAATCTGTCGGAATTATTTCCGACGGACCACAGACCGTCGGAAATCGGTCGGATTATTGAACCGTGTAACTAACCGTTGCCGACGCAGGAGGAGATTCCGGTCAGTTGTCGGAAATCCGTCGGAAAATATCAATTTCCGACAGATTTCTGACAGACTAGTTGGGAGTCTGTCGGAAATCTGTAGAAAAAAAATAGCCGTTATATAACCGTTATATAGCCGTTATTATATCTGTTGTTTTTCCGACGCTTTTCCGACAGATTTCCGACGGTCAGCGTATTTATATATATGATTCCACACATCTTCATTCACTCACAAAACAACAACAACTTCCAACCAAATATTTGTTAGAAAAAAATCGTTAAGAGAGTGAGATGTCATCTTCTAGATATTATAGATCATGGATGGATGAAGAGATGTATGATCCGAAGTCGAATACATTAAATCCAACTGCTCGTAGACTGATGACCCATAAGACAGACTTCAATTTGGCGGAAGAGTGTGTTGATGCGATAACAGATTTTGTGAAAGATATTTTGCCTGAAGATAATCAGGCACTTGCATCATACAGAAACTTGTAGCTGGTCTTGGTATGCCGTATCAGGTGATAGATGTATGCATCGACAACTGTATGCTATATTGGAGAGAAGACGAAGACCGGAGAAGATGTAAATTTTGTCGTAAACTGCGGTATCAGGAAACTGGTGGGAGAGTTCCAATTCCATATAAACGTATGTGGTACTTACCATTGACAGCGAGGTTAAAGAGGTTATATCAATCTGTGCGAACGGCAGAACAAATGAGATGGCATGCAGAGCATCGTGAAGATGGAGAGATTACACATCCTTCAGATGCAAAAGCGTGGAAACATTTTCAAATGTTGTATCTGGATTTTGCATACGAGTCAAGAAATGTGTACCTCGGGTTAAGTACGGATGGTTTCAATCCATTTGGGAAGCATGGAAGGCAGTATTCTTTGTGGCCCGTAATCGTAACACCGTATAATTTGCCCCCTGGTATGTGCATGCGTCGAGAGTTTTTATTCCTCTCTGTTCTTATTCCCGGCCCAGAGCATCCGAAGAGATCACTTGATGTATTCCTCCAGCCATTGATTTATGAGTTACAAATGCTATGGAGTCACGGTGTCGAAGCATTTGATGTTTCACGGAAGCAGAATTTTCTAATGCGTGCGGTCCTTATGTGGACTATTAGCGATTTCCCAGCATATGGTATGCTATCTGGATGGACCAAATGGATGTTCACAATGCTTTCCTCATGGAGATCTACAAGAAGAAGTCTACATGAAACTTCCCCAGGGTTTTATTGGTGCTGATAAAAATAAGGTATGTCGTTTGCGAAAATCTCCTTATGGACTTAAGCAGGCTCCTTGGTGCTGGTTTGCAAAGTTATCTGAATCTATACTAAAGTTTGGATTCATTCAGAATAAGAAGGATTATTCCTTGTTCTCTTATCATCGTGGTTCATCATGTGTCTATGTGTTGGTTTATGTTGATGATCTGATTATTGGTGGTAATGACTCGGTGTTATTGAGCAAATTAAAAGCATATATGAGTGCTTGTTTTCACATGAAGGATTTGGGGGTCTTGAAGTATTTTCTTGGGTTGGAGATTTCGGGTTCTAAGGATGGCATCAATGTTTCTGAGAAAAATCATGCTTTGTACATTGTTACTGGATGTGGTCTCACTGGTTCTCGTCTTTATGATACTCCGATTGAACAAACTCATACTTTAGGGAAAGAAGAAGGCCTTTTTTTATGATGATCCCGCTGGTTATCAAACACTTGTTGGTCGTTTGGTTTACTTGGCTATTACTCCACCGGATTTGAGTTATGAGGTTCATTTGTAGGCTCAGTTCTCGATTTATCCGAGAAGAAGCATTGGGATGCAGTCATTCGTGTGGTCCAGTATCTTAAGGGTACTCTCTTGGACATGGTATTTTCCTCAACTCTAGTCCGAATCTTCACGTCAAGGCTTATTGTGATTCCGATTGGTCCACTTGTCCTATCTCTCGTCGATCTTTGACTGGTTGTGTTGTTCTCCTGGGAGACTCATGTGTTTCTTGGAAGACAAAGAAGCAGAATACGGTTTCTCGCTCCTCCGTTGAAGCTGAATATCGTGCTATGTCCTATACATATTTAGAGATTCAATGGTTTCTTCAACTCCTTCCATCATTCAACATACCACGTCTAGAACCAGTTTCATTTTTCGGTGACAACAAAGCTGCTCTCGGAATCCAATTTTCCATGAACACACCAAACATATTGCGAACGATTTCCACATTAATGCATTTCAGGACAAACAACTTGATCCCGCTCATGTTCATACTACATAACAACTCGTCGATCTATTAGCCAAGGCTCTTGGAAGGGTTCAGTTTTCGTATCTTCTTCGCAAGATGGGAGTTCGTGATCTCCACTCGCCATCTTGAGGGGGAGTATTGAGAAGATATATGTTAATTCAAGATAATCAGGAATATTTCCTTTTTTGTCTATCCTTTTACTTAAAGATTAAGCCAAGGCTAGCCTATATATTGTAATCTCTTTGGAATGAATATATCATCAATTCAGAGCAATTCAATAATCTTTACAAACACTTTGCATGAACGGATGGGAAAACAAGGAGAACAAATACTAAATTGGAAAGCATCTCAGAATGATATTCCGTGCTCAAGTAAAGCTGCAAGACCAGTACATGATGTTTTCACGGGATAGAAGTACGGCCCTCCCCACAGGACCCTTAGGAAGGTTTTAACCATATAAGCTGAGCTTTTCTGCACATTTAAATCGATACTTTGGAATGAACATGGTAAGTCAAACCAAGTATTTCACCTACATTCGTTTCCAATCCTCTCAAATTCTAAGTCTACTTAGCTCATGCAGCAAATTCATACCAACACTTGCCCCAGGTCGCAAAGCCATACCAACACAAAAAAATCACGAGAGACAACAAGCAGAGACCAAGAGAACTATGCAAAAATCACTATCAAAAGTCTTAGCTTCTTTTGTTCTTTCTTAAACCTTGGCGGCCGAAAGTTTGTATTAATTTGCCGACGTCTTGTACCTTCGCTTTCGAACTAATAAACGAGTTTCTCCGCTCATATATTACTGTAAATTGAGTTAGTTGAAGTCCAAATTCAGCCCGCTTTCATATATAATTTTGTTAACATAATATACATAAATTTTTATACAACAAAAGAGAAGAATGTCTTAAAATACTACCATGATATTTATATATTGGAATTGTAATCCCTTTTTTCAAAAAAAAATCCATACAAAGATATGTTGTATAATGTTTATAAAAAATAATTTGAAATTTTCTTTCTATACTTTCTATTTAAAATTTATTTGCATAATTTTTAATTTTATTTTATAATTTATAAAAGTTATTTATTTTTAACTAATTTTTAGCATTTCCGGATCAGATCTGGATAAACTATTATTTATTAAAATTATGATATATAGATAAATGTAAGGAATAAAATTTAATTAGTAGAAAGTTTTAAAATTAATTAGTTACAAAATTGAGAAAACATAGTTTAGTGTCATTTACAAAAATAAAAAATAAAAAATGTAAAGAAAAAAATACATAATTTAACTAAATTGGTTTTAACTACAAATTCAAAAAAAAATATTAAAAAGTTCATAAATTATTTACTCCTCAAATTAAAATAAAACTGTTATAAAAATTAACAAAAAATACAGTGACGTTTATTGAAATACAATATATATATATATGTGTGTATGTATATATATATATGTATGTATGTATGTATGTATGCGTGTAAATTAAATTAACAATTCGGAGTTTGTTTGAATGATAAATAGAAGGCAAAAATAGATAGTTTGGAATGCAATAATTTAGGAAAAGACAAAATTCAAAGAGGTTCACTAGCCTTGAAACTACAAGCTATAGGATAAAGGAGAAAACCAAACCACCCCAATGCGAAACAAGCAAATTTGGTATTCAGCCAAGTCAATTTGCAAAGGGTCGAATGCTCAATAGTAATATTTTGGATCAATTCTTTTTTGACTATGTGATAAGAATTTCATAACCATGAGGGTTTAGTGTCATAACACAACGATTTGGCTTTGATGATAAACTGTTCAAAAATTCCGCAATCCGTTCTGTTTTTCAGTGAGTTTGATAGTATAACATGGTTTGTGAATTAACCGGTTTCTGATCTTAGGTGATAGAAAACAGAAATCTTGCAGTTTTATTCAAAGACTCTGAAACATATATCCAAACTGTCACACAACAAAACATTTAGATTTTATATTTGTGCTTGTTGTAGAAATTCGAATATATTACGTACTTTATGTCAAGCCTCCGAAAATGCTATGTTGGATGCGTATTATTGTAATAAAGAAATTTATAGAAATATCGTAATGAAGAAATCTGTCGAGAGATTGCTTCTTGAGACAAATTCAGGTTTAACAATGTACAAAAATTTGTAAGTTGGTTCATTCTTATTAAAAATAATTTGTAAGCCGTGTCATTCTTAATAAAAACAACTTGTGACTTGGTCGAAGTATTCGTAAGAAATTGTTCGGATATGGTCGGCAGATTGCTTTTAGAGACGAATTCTGTTTTAAGAATAAGTTTAATACAACTTGACGGAAAGCAACGTATAAAAAATATGTAAGTTGGTCATTCTTTATAATGATAATTTGTAACTGGTTCATTCTTATTAAAAAAAATACTATATTATGTATGTCGAGTCATTCTTAATAAAAAGATTTATGACTTGGTCTTATACTCTTATTATAAGAAAAAAAGTATTAGTTTCTACCAAAAAAAAGAAAAAAAAGTATTAGTAAGTTTTTGATATCAAAGGTATTCGTAAGTTGGGTCATTCTTAAATATAATAAAGATATAATTAATTGTGGAAATGTCGCAACTTCTTACTTGGGTCATCGTAAGTTGGGCAATTCTTAATAAATAAAGATAGGAGTAATTGTGGAAATTTCTATGTTTTTAAGAACATACTTCACGGAAATTTATTTTAAAAATCATGTGTTAAATAGGTATTTCATACATGTTAAATATCATAATTGGCTATAATTTAAATTTATCTTAGGAAATCATATATGTCGGCTTTTACGGATTTTTCCATAGCTGTTTGAGTCTATTTGTGGTTTTTATACGGATTATAGGCACTAAAAAACAGGATTATTTGGAACAACTTTGGAGAAAGGAGTGGAAAACCGGTCTGATTTAAAGAAAAAGTCGAAGATGATGATTTTTGGGCATTGATCAGTCAAACACTGAGTGTGTCGACCGACACACATTAACTGTGTCGATCGACACAACACGCAAAGACATAATGGTAATTTCCTTTTTCAGCACATATTTGGAAACCGACTTTCTATTCTTTTAGGAATTGTCCAGGACGTCTCATGTATATAAATACTTGTTTATGCCATTGTTTAGGCCAAGTATTATTTTTAGGGAATTTTGGAGAGAGATTGTTGAGGGAGAAGAGAGATCCTAATCCTTCGTATTTATATTCTTGATTTCTTTCACGTTTTTTATTTAATACATAAGGTTTAATTCAATCACCATGTCTGAGTACTTCTAGTTAGGTATAGGGTTTCAATAAAAACTGGTAAAGAATTGTTGATTATATGAGGCTATTATGATTTATATTTTATGTCTTCATCTAGTATTGTTCTTCATACTTCATTCTAGCTTAGCTACTTGGATTTCTATTCTTGATTTCTTTTATGTTTTCTATTTAATACATGAGGTTTAATTCAATCACCATATTTGAGTAGATAGCTACTTAGGTCTAGGGTTTCTATAAAAGTTGATGAATAATTGTTAATTATATCTTGCTATTATGGTTTATCTTTTATGTATTCATCTTGAATTGTTCTTAATACTTCATTCCAGCTTAGCTACCTGGAACTAATAATCATGAGTTGATTAATAAATATGAGAGTATTTTTAGTTATCCAGATCCATCCTAGGTCAGCAAATTAGCCTATTCGAAAATAAATTTGGCCTAGGGATTTTTTAAAGATACCAAACTCGATCTTAATGTATGTTTAGGCTCGGATAATCCGTAAAGAAATTTGGTTTTCCAGTTTCTAGGCATAGGTAATTCGTGCAACGAAAGTTAGTAAACACATAGTTGCGATTTGAGTTATATACAACTCTTAATCGAAGACCTCGTTAGCTTGGTTAGTCACAATTCAAATTTTTCTTAGGAATTCCCTACGCTTAGCGTTTTTAGTCCATTGATCACAAACCATTTAATTTTAGTTTTTTCCACGATTTTAATTCTTACACTTTATTCAACTTAGCTTAATTCAAACTTAGAAATTGTTGTGTTGCATCAAGTCCTTGAGGAACGAACCTTAGTATTAGCAACGACAATCTTGTGCACTTGCAAGGTAGATGCTAGGGAAAAACTAGATCGTATTAAGTTTTTCACGTCGTTTCCGGGGATTTAGATAACACCATTAAGTTTCTAGTAGTAGAATTTAGTCTAGGTTTTTCTTTCATTGTTGTTACTCACGTGTCTTGTTCGTTTTCTTGTGTGTGTTTCAGGTGCATGCCTCATAACAAAACGATAAGCAACAAGATTCTTGAGCTACTTAATCTCACTAATCCATAGTTGGAAAGGTTTGAACGTGAAAACTGCAAAGTAGCAAAGAAATCAGCATGGTTAATCCTCTCATCTTAATCCACGATGCAACTGGTAACTTGGCGGATGCTCAAGGACACAATACAACGCCCAATGTCAGAGAGTGGACGTTGAAGGGAAGCCGCTACAAGGGGATCATCATGATGTATCGATATTTGTACCGGTTTTTATTTGTATACTTAATTTGTTTTGAGAATGATTTAAGATCATTTTAGGAGTTTAACACGTACTTAGGACGTAAGGAGATTTTGGGAGAAGGCTAAAGCGTTTTGGAGCGAAAAGAGAAGAAAAGAGATGTTGTGGACCAGAGAGTCGGCCGACATTCATAGACATACGATCGAAGATGTTTTTGAACGGGCTTTATGATTGGCCCATTGCCCCATGTTGTATTTCCAACCTTTGTACGTCCCTAGGGATTTTATATATGCTATTTACGACGTGATGAACATGGATTCGTATAGAGCAAAGAGAATTAGGGTTTTTCGATACGTTGAGGTTTTATTTTAACCCAGGAACTCTTAGGGTTTTGAGCTTCCTCAGTTTCCTTTCCATGTACTCTTGAAGGCCATGGCCTTTTACTTTAATTTCTTAGTTTTTCATTCATGTTTTTTGTTACAATCATGTCTTTGCTTTCTTTAATCATGTGTGAGTAGTTTCCTAGTTAGATCTAGAGTTTTCAAGGGTTGTCATGAATTATTGAAAGGGTATCACTTAACTACGCATTATTTAAGAATCCTTTGCTACAGAAGAGTTAATTACTAGCTCTAGACTGGTCACTTAGGGTTTATCTTTTGGGATAGTTGACGCAACAAGAGTTGGTCAGCGAATCTGGAACAAACTCTAGTAGGTAAATCCGCATAGGTCAAAATAGATTTTGCCTAGGGTTTTTATGAACATATCAAACTCGTTCCCACTGCTTGATCTAATTATATGAATTTCGAAAGAGATTTGATATTTAGGCTAGAGATCATAGATATATTCTGCAACAAGAGTTGATTATCTTTACATATGTGATTCAAGTTCTAGGATCCGAAAAGATGTGTTAGAAGATTGATGGGTTCAAGTATCAGACTACTCTAGCAATTTCGCTAGGTTTAACATTTTAGTCATTTATAGTTTAATCATTTTAGATTCGATCCACATTAGTTTTACATTTTGCATTAGATTTTCATTTATATTGAGTTTTACAATTCGATTACCTTGAACCAACTTAATCTCTTGGGATTCGATACCCTAGCTACTATAATAGTGTTCTTGTGCGCTATCAGTTTAGTTAGGGTGAAAACAAACACCACATCATGTTTTCTAATTTCGTTGCCACGGATTAACAATGTTTTAGGGGTTTTGGATTTAGCTTTAATGTTTAAATCATTTACTAACTTTTGAATTTAGCTTTAATGGTTTAATCATTTACTAACTTGTTTTCTTCTTCTCACATTTCTGATCAGCTAGGTACCATGCATAGGAAGTGGACTTGGATGGGCGAGGAGGAGATGGACGTGGATTACATTCGAGTTGCTCATTTTCACAATGGGTATTTCGATCCTATATCTATCTACATACAACATACTCTGCCTGATATGGAGTACTTTATGGAGTATCAGAACAAAACATTTAGAGACTTCCGGAAGAAGATATGAGAGCTATTCTCAACTTTTACGCCAAAACCAACAATCTCTTGAAGCAAACGGTGAGGATTAGAGAGCTTGAGCCTGTTCTAGAAAACCAAGGAATGCACAAACATAGAAGATTTGTCAAGGCGATCCAAGTACTGCAACCTAAAGTGGATGAAACTGATCAAGAAGACAAAGGATAAGTCTTGGACATAGAAGCTGGTCGGCATTCCCAATTAGCCTGCCAACAAAATATCTTAGTCGACAGACAACCCTAACCTCTCGATCGACATTCTGAAGATCTTCTAAGACATTCGATTGCTGAGGACATGCTCAACACATAGACATAAGGGTGTTCGATGCTACTCAGACCACCAGTGACGGTGCTCAGCAGTGATAGAAAACTAACCAATCCGCGCTGATATGGTGAAAATTGATGCATATGATTTTGGTGAAATCTTCACAAGGAAAGCAAGCCTCTCAGTTGAAGACTACGAGGTTAAAATCGACTTGAGCTGAAGATCTAATCATGGATATGCTATTTGCAGAAGCATCACGACTCAAAGGAGTACTGAGGGATATGGTTAAAAGTTTCATCAAGGAATAAATAAGTCCACAACAAGCAACATGCGAGTTCGCGCTGAAGTGTGATCAAGCTATCATGGAAAAGATGTCATAAAAGCTGCAAGATCATGGCCACTTCGTATTAGATGCGGCGATAGGTCCCTATGAGTTCACAGACTGCTTATGTGACTTGGGGGCTGGGATCAATGTCACGCCACACTCTGCCGCCCAAACATTGGGGCTTACTGATTATACACCGTCAGAAGTCTACCTGGAGCTAGCTGACTTTACGCACAGACACCCTTTGGGAAAACAAAAGAATATTCAAGTTATGATAGGCAAATTCTTCATTCCGATGGATTCTTATGTTCATAAAATGGGGGAAGAAGAGAAGATTACAAGACTGATATTTGGAAGACCGTTTCTAGCAACCGCAGGTGCTGTCATCGAATGCCCCAAAAAGAAGATCACTCTCTAGAAAGTGGGAAGGCCTATGATGCATGTGTAAAAAGAAATAAATTTAAACCCTAATCCTAAACTAGCTATAAGAGAACAGCGTTGTCGTGTTGTATTATTGAGGGTGTCGAATCTACAGAGACCTAAGAACTATAAGTGAATCCAGTACAAATAACAAAATGAAAATACTAAAAACTATGAAAACTATGATTGATCCTTGAAAGGTTGTACTCAAATGGATTAAAACATTAGATCTAGGGATATATCTTCAGGGAATTCAAACCATAAACACATAATCAAATTAGGGAATTGTATTCTAGAACTCAGAACTGCTATTCTATGAAAACCTAGCTTTTGCTAACAAATCCAGTTTTACCCAAAAGCCTAGGATAGAAATCTCTTATCTAATCCTACTGAGATCAAATAAAAATTAGGGACAAGTTCTGATATGTTCACAAAGCTTCTCGGCAAAATCTCTTTTCATACCAATCTCACTTCGCTCATCACAGCAATTGTCAGGCGATTGAACAACTTTTGCTAGAGTCAAATCGACCTCAGCCCTTAAACTAGGGTAGCTACTCCTAATCCAAGACATATAATACTACTTCGATAATGAATACTTTGCAAATCCCCAGTCTAATAACCTATTACATGATATGAAATTAACCCATCCAAATAAACCCTAAATCTAATAACGGATCTACTCAGAAATAATCGAATTAACAGAAAACATCTTTGAGAAGAAACCGAAATTCATTAAAGTAACGAGAAAGATCTGCAGGGGTTCAGAATTGACAATAGAACAAAACCTCTCCCCAAAATCTTTCAAGAACAAAATACGTAAAAGTTATCGAAAACTAAAAGTGGCTATGAGATGGATTGGACTCTCCCATTTCTCATCCTCAAAATAAGTATATATATAGGACCTAAAAACCCTAATATAGATAATAGGATGAGCAGAGACTCATGTTGCAACTAGAAACTCTTCTTGGTCATTTTTGGAATTTCTTCTTTTCCTTAAACATGTTCGTCGGGCGACGGTCACTCGTGTTCGGTCGACGGTCAGATATTGATCTCCACAAATGTTTCTTTTCAGCTCCAAAATGCTCTAGTCTTCTAATTCCATGCTTGAATCTCCAAACAGGTGCTTTCCATGCATTATACCTACAAAAGAACCTAAAAGACTCTAAAAAGACATTGTATCATGATTAAAAGCCGATTATAATCATGATCCATTATGCTACCCTAAGTTACTGCATTAGAGAGGAAAATGACAAGCAAAGGACGATCACGAGGAAGACTGAAGTACTTATGATCACGAGGGCACAAGTTAAAAGAAGAAGAGCTAAAAACCAAGAAGACAAAGCAAACATCGACCGTCGGGACAAAACTATTAGCTGACAATCCAAACGTTGGCTGACATAATGAGCTATCGACCGATATTTTAGCTCATAATTGGAGAAAACTCAAATTCAACCACCTAAATCTGCCACTTAACCTCAAACAACCTAACCCACCACTACTTGGATGGGAAAAGAACATGTGGAATACAAACTCCCATGGCCAAGACGTGTAACAAGAGAAGAATTAGAAGTAAACAATGAGAAGTTATTTAAAGAATGCCTTAACATCTGGCCTATCGTAGGGCAAGGTCATCTTTAGTCTGCAGTAAAGAAATACGCGGGTGAGCATTGATGAGATGTGCCTACAGATGAGCAAGCTATGTGATAAGGTGATCAATAGTTCTATACCCAAGAAGCTAGATGATCTCGGACCTTCATTGCTAACATGTATGATCGGATACACCTGGTTCAAGGACGTTTTTGCCACACAAAACTTGCGGTAAATCTGATATCATCTGTTATAGCTCAAGAACTCAGACTTAATAACATCACTGGCGAAGGTATCGAACTGAGAATGGGCAACGGTTCATATAAGACAACTGTAGAAATAGTGAAGAACGTTCTTCTACAAGTTCAAGATGAATTTTATTCGGTGGACTTCCACATGTTGAAAGTCACATCAGAGCTAGATGATGGGGTGATTCTTGGAAGTCTGTTTTTGAACACAGCTGGAGCGATTTTATATTTTCGTGATGGAATTTTGAAGTTTGGAGACAAGGAAAACTAAATAGATGAATCCGTACAAGAAAGGAAGAAGATTCCTGCTACACACGAGATATTCAGATACAAAAATTCTCGTTCAATCAATCTACTGATGACACCTCTTCTTGAACTTTTGATACAAGAGATCCAAGGAACCGTGAAGATACCCCGCGAGCTGCAAACCAGGAAAATGATGAAAAGCCAAGAGAGCTGCATCACACGCCAAGCTCTCATTATCATTCAAACGCGTAAGGTGACAAAGTCGAGCATACGAATGTAAACAAGTGTTGGGTGGGAGGCAACCCACCATTAGGTTGGTAAATATGAATTGTTTTTCTTTTTATGATGCTAAACAAGGGAATAAGAGCAGAAAACAAGAAAACGCAAAGAAAAAGGTGGACATGATGATTCTATCACTACAAGAAAACAGCACACGGGGATATCACTAATTTGCTAAGTGCTATTATAGAGGGTGTCCTTAGGTGGGGTACTCTATTACAGCACTAGATTAACGCTATGCCGTTTTATTACTAAGCGGCAAGCGAAAAATGAGATTTGGAGCCAAAATTCTGCTATGCATTTGACCGGTAACCCTTAGAGGGAAAATTTGGTGTTGTTTATTTTTCTAAGTGTCTTCACATGAAGAAAAAAAAGCCTCATTTCATGATGTTAAAATAAAAAAAAAATCTTTCATCGCTCTCGTCTCTAGGTTTGCCATCTTCGATCTGCTCCTCCATCAATCTGAGCCTTCATTCACAGCCTCCATCGTCTTTCTCCTCTCTCGTCTCAGATTTTATTCCTCCTCTCCCAAACCCTAAAAAAAAAAATCAAACTCTCTCTCTCTCTCATTCTCTCCGATAGCCATCACCACCACGAAGCTTTCGGTAACTACGACCACGTCCGCCACCACGAATCTCGCCGCCGAACACATTCTTTCTATCTGTCGGCCTCGATTTCATAGGAGCTTGATTCCACCGTTCCTTCTCCTTCACCGTTCCTAACTCGACATTTCTGACTTAGAAGAAAACCCTAGACCGGTGAAGAAGAAGATATCCTCTGATTCCTATGATGCGCCGGAGGAATTCTCCCAAGCGTAGGTAATTTTTTCTCGTCTTCTACCTCCTTTTCAAAATCGAATTGCATTTGCTTAAGCGTCTATTCATTTTGTATGACTTGTTTCAGGCGAAGCTGGAAGATGCAGTGTTGAGGATGATAAAGAGAGACATTAAGGCGAGGTATGTATCCACAACACGCTCTTCTCTTTCTCTCTAGCTCGTTAGATAATCATGGATTCGTTTTTCACTGTTTGTGGATTGTGTTTTCTTTGATGGATTTGTGTATTTTGTGATAGATTTTAGGCTTTAAGGCTTGCTATTCTTGACTTTTAGATGTTACATTTGATCTAGAGCTCTGATCTCAGGAGGCTAGATGACTGCAAGATGGAACTTGACAATCTCTTAAAGGAAGAGGTATTCTAAAACTCTATATTATATTCAATCGAAACCTTATCGATCTGGAAGCTTGGTCGCTGTTAGTGTTGAAGAGGATGATCCATATTCAAAATGGTGGAATAAGAGTTATTGGTTTTGATTGCAGAGGCTTGCTGGTTCATCTTTGCTGATACTAGCAAATAAGCAGGATATTCAAGGTTCTTACACCTGAAGAAGTCGGGAAAGTAAGGGTTTTTTGAATGTTTATGACAATTATATAGTAAAGATTTGTTCGTCGAATGGGAATCTTTGTTCTCTCTGTCTTTTCTTTCTCAACTTCAGTGAAGATGAGTTGGTTAAATTATGCCTGATAATGTTTCTTCTTTTTTTTTGTATCCAGTGGCGTTTGCAGTTGATGAAGAGAATCAGAGACCATCTGATACATTTTATGGTGGTCAGAAGACGGCTGAGTCATTTGATAATGAAGCTAGCTATGCAGATGATGATGAAGGATATGATAACTATGGTGCTTCTTTTGATTATGGTGGTCAACTCTTTGAAGCTAAGGGATTAATTATGTTTTCATATAGTTGATAGCTTGATGGCTTACTTGGACCTGTCAAATGATTAGGCTTGTTTAATCTCGCTATGTGTTAAAACCTAAAAGAAGGTACATAGTTAGATTTAATGAGCAATCAAAGCAACCTTAGAGTCACATTGACTTGATGTAGGAGAAAGAAATTGAAACTTTCCAGAGGAATGGCTTCATGGACTTTGGAATCTCATAAGCTTCACATTCAGAGAACTCCATGGATTTGCTTGGAAGTATTTTTTGTGCTCAAGGTCATACTGATTTGAATTAGCTTTCTTCCTCTCTTGGTTTATGGCTCTATGTTTTGGGTTTCATCAAATATTGAAACAAAAAACTCTTTTTCAGGCAAATCTGGTTTTGTTTAATTCTTCTTATTTTCAGATTTGGTAATGAAGATTTGACAATACAGAAATCCCTGGAAAAGAGAAGCGAGGGGAGGGAGAAATAGATGGTAATCCTTTTTCTATGTTTTCGTTGTGTACGGCTGATTATTCGAAATGTCAATGTCGTCACTGCGCTTTGAACATTGCTGCTTCTCACTACCTGATAAATCTGTTCTTTGATTCTTGTTCCTCACATTACGACTATGATCATGTTCTCATGTTTTTCCTCCTTTGGCTGAAATGGAAGAAGAAAGCTCGAATTTCCTGTCTATTCCTGTCTATCAAAACTTGTCTAATTTTTTACTGTGTTGGTTCAGGTACTCTTGAATCCATGGCGCATGAGCTTTATGAAGAAGTTTGAGATACAAGCTGAGGTTAGTTCCTCTTTTATTTTCTCCATATGTCTCGATATGATTGTTAGATTGAATTTAAAGTTTGAGATTTGATATACTAGGTTTTTAGCCTAATTCACTCATGGTTTTGTGTTGTTTTTCGAGTCTTTTTGTTTCCTTTTGATGTCTTTTCAGGTTCTAAAATGCCTTGGAGCACAATTTGGAGCTGCTGGAGCTCTATGGAGAAAAGGAGAAGAAATGGAGCAAAAAGAAGACTTTTCACTCTGCCGAGCACCTGCTCGGTCCGAGCGAGCACCTGCTCGCAGTAAAGCACCAGACCTAAACCTAATAAGCTGTGGCCGCCGAGTTCATCTGATGACCCACACGATTTCCCAGAAGTTAATGAGTCAACATCAATCCTTTTTCATTAGGGAGAAGATTGATCCTCATCATAAATGGGATTTTTACCAAGTTTCCTTTATTTGCCTAAAAAGATATTTTTGCTTTTAATGCTTTCTCTTGTATTTGAAGAAGGTTTTTATCAGACTTTTTAGAGGGGAGAGAGGGGTATCATGAAATATTGAGTAGACTTTGAGTTCTTTCTCACGTTTTTAATAAAAAGTAATTTGTTCTTCAATTGTTCTTCATCATCTGAATCATCACTTCCACCATTGGAGTCTCTTGTTCATTTCCGAATCATCATCCAATAATCATCTAGAGAAGAATTCTAAACCCCCTTTCATTCTCCATTTTCCATTATGAATTCTTATCTATTGATTGTTGCATTTGATTTGACCATGTCCGAGTAGTTTCATAACTAAGTTGGGGTGATTTCAATGGTGATTTAGGATCTTAGATGGTTGAGCCAAATAGGGTAATCTTATGTCTTCATCTCTAGGAAGTCTTAACACTTAGGCTAAATTGATCACTTAGTCTATGATCTCTAGGTTTAATCTATTCACCGAAAATGATATAGGTTGCTAGAATTACCATTGATGAGCATTCGGTGGTAACCAAAACGCCATTGATCGTTGCCATCGAGTGTGAACATATCGAACCATTGCATTAAGGCTTGTTTACTTAATTACTAAATCCACTCGGAAGTTTAGGTATTTAGGTTGTAGACAAAGATATTGATACGCCGCCGAAAGCGGGGCAATATTACATTCATGTTTGAGTTCTGGACCGTGTTCAATTAAACCCTGAATAGATGCTCAACCTAAGTATCCGAAATCACCGGAGAATCATCTCGGCTTAGTGCTTTTATCATCTGTTTTTAATCCGATTTTTATTCCAAGCACCTGCTCTATTGCATTGAGCACCTGCTCGTTACCATTTCCAACTATTTAATTTATCTTAGCTTTATTTTAGAACCTATAAATTCATAGTGTAACCTTGGTCTCTGTGGATTCGATACCTCTTATACTACTGCTCTTGTCTGTACACTTGCAGTTTATTTTGGGTTAAAACTCGAGACATCAAGTTTTTGGCGCCGTTGCCTGGGACCAATAGCGTTACCTTTGAATTTTGGTTTTATTTATAGTCTAAGAATTTTGCTAATTTTGTTTTTTGTTTTTGTTTTTGTTATGTTTCAGGTGTATGACCAGTAGAAGAACGAGGAGAAATCTGAACGAAGATTTAGTCAGTCATACGAACGAAGAGTTAGCTCGTCTCGAACGTCAGAATCGAACCGAGCACCTGCTCGCACAGAAATTATGGCTGATCAGGAAATGAATGTTCAGCTACAGTTGTTGAGAGATCAGATTGCCCAGTTACAACAACATCAGCCGCAAGCTCAGCCGGGTATAGGGGATACGGATAATCCCCATGCTTTCTATCAGAACCGTTCAGCCATTGTAATCCCAACTATTCAGAGGCAGGATTATGAGATCAAGCCTCAGATGATCTCTTTGGTGAAACAGCACTTGTTCCATGGATTACCGGCTGAGATACCGATGGATCACATCGAGAATTTCGAGGAAATTTGCAGCACTACGGGGTCTAATGGAGTGCCGAGTGAGTTTCTGAAGTGTAAGCTATTTCCATTCTCACTCTCGGACAGGGCTTCTAGGTGGTTGAAGTCTTTACCTGTTGGTTCCTTGAAGACTTGGGATGAGGTTAGAGATGCGTTCTTGGATCATTTCTACACCAAGTCCAAGACAACGTCTTTGAGGAACAAGATCTCGTCTTTTCAGCAACATTCTGAAGAAGCTTTCTGTGAAGCTTGGGAAAGACTCAAGGAATACCGTAGAGAATGTCCTCATCACGGTTTCAAAGATGAGCAGATTCTTGGAATATTCTACGATGGAGTCGAATGGGATTATCGGAATGCCCTAAATGCTGCGAGTAATGGCAACTTTATGACCAAGACTAGAGATGGTGCTTTTTAGCTGATTGAGAACCTTGCTTCAAGCTCTAGCAACAAGGCTCTTGAGTACGATAGGTCCAGGAAAGTCTATAGTATGGACACTCAGAAGATTGATGAGCTGACAGCAAAGGTGAATCTACTTTTACGTGAGAACCAGAGAGCGGTAAAATCTGTGGAAGAGAATGGGGCTGCTCCTATTTCTCAAAAGTTTGAAGGTTATGAGTGATAGTCTCGAGTTTTAACCCAAAATAATGCTGCAAGTGCACAGGCAAAAGCAGTAGTATATAAGGTATCGAATCCACAGAGACCAAGGTTACACTATGAATCTATAGATTTCAAATAAAGCTAAGATAAATTAAATGAGTTGTAAACTGACGTGAGCAGGTGCTCAATGTAAATGAGCAGGTGCTTGGAATAAAAATCGGTAATTAAACAATGATAAAAGGCACTAAGCCGAGATGAATCTCCGGTGATTTCGGGTACTTGGGTTGAGCATCTATTCAGGGTCTATTTAAATGCGGTCTAGAACTCAAACATAAATATGTATTGCCCCGCTTTTGGCGATGTATCAATACCTTTGCCTACAACCTAAATACCTACACTTTCGAGTGGATTTAGTAATGAAGTAAACAAGCTTTAATGCAATGGTTCAATATGTTCACATTCAATGGGAACGATCAATGGTGTTTTGGTTACCACCGAATGCTCATCAAAGGTAATTCTAGCAACCTATATCATTTTTGGTGAATAGATTAAACCTAGAGATCATAGACTAAGTGATCAATTTAGCCTAAGCATTGAGATTTCCTAGAGATGAAGACATAAGAATACCCTATTTGGCTCAACCATCTAAGGCCCTAAATCACCATTGAAAACACCTCGACTTAGCTAGCAAACTACTCGGACATGATTAAATCAAGTGCAACAATCATTAGATAAGGATTCATAATGGAAGATAAGAATGAAAGGGGGTTTAGAATTCTTCTCTAGATGATGATGTGATGATTCGGAAATGAACAGTAGCTTCAATGGAAATGAAGTGGTGATTCGGATTGGTGAAGAACAATGGAAGAACAAAAATAACTTTTATTAAAATCGTAAAAAGAGAACTAAAGGTTTTCTGATTATTTCGTGATACAAGGATGATCCTCTCTGATCAGAAATCATTCTTTTAAAATACAAGGAAAAGCATTAAAAACAAAAGATACTCTTTTAAACAAAAGAAGGAAAGTAAGTAGAAATCCCATTTATGATTAAAATCAATCATCTCCCTAATGAAAAGGGATTGATGTTGACTCATTAACTCCTGGGGATCGTGTGGGCCATCAGATGAACTCGGCGGCCACAGCTTTATTAGGTTTAGGTTCCGGTGTCTTGATGCGAGCAGGTGCTCGCTCGGACCGAGCGGGTGCTCGGTGGAGTGAAAACTCTTCTTTTTGCTCCAATTCTTCTCCTTTTCTTCATAGAGTTCCAGCAGCTCCAAATTGTGCTCCAAAGCACTTTAGAATCTGAAAAGACATCAAAAGGAAACAAAAAGACAAGAAATGCAACACAAAACCATGGGTAAATTAGGCTAAAAACCTAACATATCAACTCCCCCGGACTTGCCTTTTGCTTGTCCGCAAGCAAACAAGAAGAGAGAAATCCGGAGAAGTGTTTGAAGGTGGGAGCTCAAATCCAAAAGAAACATCGAAGGGTTCAACAAAATGTCCTAAAGAGAACTAATGCGATGCACAACAAATCTTTACTCAAGAAACTTTTGCCATACTCATCTCTTATCAAAATAATTACTCCAAATCCTTAGACTCAAAGAAAAGCATGCAATCAACTAAACTCAACTCTTTAACATTCATTAATGTGTTTGGTGCGGTCTCACAATTGGAAGTTGAATCAATACCATTTGGTTCGGTAAAAGAAGGCTTTTTAGTGATGTAAAGAGGCGGTTCATAATCCTTTTGGTGGCTAACTCTCAAATGCAAGTGTCACATTTAGCAAAAGCAAGAAAGAAAAGAGACAACTGATGCATACAAGGCTAAGAATCCAAAGTTCTACCCATAACCCCATTGTTGCAATCTTTCATCTCTCTTTTCTCACTACCCATTTGTTAAACCACTAGCCAATTTCGGCTAAACCTTTCAAACTTCCTCTTTCTTCTTTAAATTTTCCGAATCCTAGGGAATTTCTTTTCTTAACCTTAGCTCTTTCTATCCTAGCATTCTCTAACATATTTTCTTCTTTTGATTTATTCTAAGAGAATGCTAAGCCATCATTTTTTTTTTTTTTTTTTTTTTTTTTTTTTAAACACTTAGAGCTATATACTTTTCTTTTCAAACTTATTCCCTAGAACTCATCCTTTCTTCTTTCTTTCTTTTCACACTTAACCACAAACCCAAAGATAATCAAGTAAACGCTTAACCAAATCGGTTTCATACCCCACCTAAGACTAGTATTAAACTCAAGAAACTAGTCTAATGGAAACTTTGCCTTGTCGTCTCTAGTGCTTGCAAGATTTTACCAATGCAACACAAAGAAAAAGGCCTCACTCGTAGAACAAATGCAAGGGTTTGAATGAAATGGCCGGGTTTAAAGGTGTGGTACTATCCTCATCTAAAAGATGAACTTAGATCGGGATAGCCATTCAAATCAAGATAAGAGTGGTAAAAAAAAAGGCAAACAAGATTTGAATGTCAAGTGTTTATCCATAGTTATGATTCAAAGTCCAAAAGTGAGAAAAATTAATCAAGATTAAGTTCAAGTTGATAGAGTTGAATCTAGATCATGCAAGTTTCTAATGAGTTGGGACTTTCAAAGAAATAAGATCCAAGTATGGATGAGCCTCTACTTCATGATTGTTATTGCATCGAAAAAGTTCTAATGAGGGCATATCATGGAATCCTAAAATGAGTCTTTACAAGGAAATTTCATCATTGCTCCCTATGCAAATGCAATCCTAAAATGCTCTAGACTCGATCCTAGCATGAAAAAGATAATAAAAATGGTAATGCCATGAGAGACTATATGCATATTTTTGTGTTTTTTTTTTTTTTTTTTTTTTTTTTTTTTTATATGCATCAAATGCAAAAGACTCAAAGCAAAAACAAACCAATTAGACATTAACCCACTCCCCCGGACTTAACTTTCACCGTCTCGGTGAAAGAAAAGTGCCAAAAGAGTAGATCAAAACAAGTTCAAATGAAAATGAAATAAAACAAAGATGATATAAACAATGAAGATAGAAGGGTGAAAGTAGATATCACCCGTAAACAAAGATGATATAAACAATGAAGATAGAAGCGTCGTCAGCACCGTGATCTGTCCTTCTCCTCCGTTTGGCAGGTTGGTCCGAGCTCGAATGTGAGCGAGCAGGTGCTCGGTCGTTCCGAGCAGGTGCTCATAAAGTTTTTACCCTTTTTTTCCAGAACATAGGTACTGAAACTCAAGTGAAATGTTAGTAATTAAAAGGAGTTTAAAATCAGATTTTGTACAAGAAACCTTACCGGTGGGTTGCCTCCCACCAAACGCTTGTTTTAAGTCATTAGCTCGACTTTGTAGACCATCTATGCTCAAGGAGGGTCAAACTCATCTCCTTTAGTGTCCAGCAACACTATGTCCTCATGTGGTCTCACCTTCTTGATTATGAACGGACCGGGCCATTTCTTGTCTTTAATCTTTCGGAACCTGAATAACCATCTGAGCCATGCTGGGAGGGTCTTTAACTCTACCTTTGGAGCTTTCAGCTCGCTCCGTGATCCGGTGATGTTCTGGTTTTTGGTCCGAGCAGGTGCTCGGTCGGGGCGAGCAGGTGCTCGCTGGGAATCTGACAGAACATCGGATTTTGTGCCCTCGGCCAGACTCAAGAACTCATCTTCTTTCTCTATTCTGGTGTTGGAATCCAGAAACTTAGCAAACCCTTGGGTATCTTCACTCAGAAAGCCGTGTTCACCTTCGGCTTTTGTCAACACAACTTCGAGAGAGTCCTTTGCTAGGATCTCTTCAACCTCATTCTCCGACATCTCTACTCCATCGTGGATAACAAAAGCCTGTCCATCCATCATCGGTTTCTCGAGAAGTTTGCTCATCTCAAACCGAACTACCATGTCTCCTAGACGGAGGTCCACTATGCATTCTTCGACATCAATGATAGCACGTGCCGTGTGCAAGAAAGCTCTGCCCAAAATCAACGGATCCTTTGGTTCCTCATCAAGCTCCAAAACCACAAAATCAGCTGGGATTAAGGTATTCCCAATTCGGAGGTGTAAGTCTTCAATAACACCCACCGGAAGCTTTTTAGATCCATCCGCAAAAACCAACGAAATATTGGTAGGTTTGAACTTGTTGAAGCCCAAACGCTTAGCCACAGAATATGGCATCAAATTGACGCTGGATCCTAAGTCACACAATGAGCATGCAAACGTGGAAGGCCCTATCTTCACGGAAATCACAAACCTTCCCGGATCACCTTTCTTTGTTAACACCTTATTCTGAAGTACGGCGCTACACTCCTTAGAAACCGTCATCACACTTTCACATTTAGCAATCTTACCAGCAACCAATTCCTTCGTGTACCTCTCGTGTGATGGTATCATTTGCACGACATCAACCAAAGGGAGCTTCACCGTCAAATCTTCTAGCACCTCCTTACACTCAACATCCTCCAAATCTTTCTTAGATTCCTTAGGAGGTACTGGGTATGGCACCCTTGGCACATAAACTCGCTCGGGGTAAGGCACCCGTGGTATATAAACTCTCTCGGTCTGAGCTTCTGGAATTTTCGCGGGAACATTCTGAGCGAGCAGGTGCTCGGTCGGGTGAGCAGGTGCTCGCTGGGGTATTTTCTCCAGATTGATCAGAACAGCAGCTGGTGGTGTTCCTGAGCTAGAACCAGTCTCCTTATGCATCATATCCTCCGCGAAATCATCCTCTTGGGCCGGTTGCTCAATAACTTTCTCCTTAGCCTTAACTTGAGAGATTGTGATTGTAGATGGTGCCAACACTCTTCCGCTTCTTAACTCAACAGCATTTACCGAATATTCCTTCCTAGGGTTCACTTCACCACGGCCAGGAAGAACTCCAACCGGTCTTTGAATGGCTTCGGCCGTTTGAGCCACTTGTGTATCCAACTTATTTACATGTGCGGTCACGGCCTCATACTTTGCATTCAGATCTTTGTACATGTTGTCCATCTTACTGCCCAGCTCGGATGATGTCTGCTGTTGGTTGGCCAGGACTTGATGGATGAGACCTTTCAAATCATCTTGTTGAGATTGAGGCGCGGAAGCGATTTGTTGTTGGTTCGTTGCTTGGAACCGATTCTGACTTTGGTTGGGAACGAATTGCTTCACTTGAGTGTTGTTGGAGTAGAACTTCTGATTTGTACCCATTTGTTGCAGATAGACTTGGTCTTGGGGGTTCTCCACATTGGTGTTCCGGTAAGAGAGGTTGGGATGGCTTCGGTAGTTGGGGTTGAACCCACAGTTTTGATACCCTTGGCCATTTACATAGTTAACCTCCTCTACTCCATCATTCTGATCATCGACAAACGCTTGAGCCATAGGGGCAGCCCCATCTTCTTCCATAAATTTAACCGATCTTTGGTTCTCACGTAGAAGTAGGTTCACTTTAGCCGTCAACTCATCTATCTTTTGGTGTCAACACTATTGACCCTCTTGGACCTATCGTACTCGGGAGCTTTGTTGTTGGAACTCGAGGCAAGGTTCTTGATTAGCTCAAATGCACCTTCCTTCGTCTTGGTCATAAAGTCTCCATTACTCGCGGCATTCAATGCATTACGGTAATCCCAATCGACTCCATCGTAGAATATGTTCAAGATTTGCTCATCCTTGAAACCGTGATGAGGACACTCCCTCTTATACTCCTTGAGTCTTTCCCAAGCTTCACCAAAAGCTTCTCCGGAGTGTTGTTGAAAGGATGCAATCTTGTTCCTCAAAGCGGCCGTTTTGGACTTCGTATAGAAATGATCCAAGAACGCGGATCTAGCCTCATCCCAAGTCCTCAATGAACCAGCCAGCAGCGACTTCAACCATCTTTGTGCTTTGTCCGCGAGAGAGAACGGGAACAACTTACACTTCAGAAAATCGGTTGGAACACCATTAGAACCCGTAGTACTACTGATTTCCTCGAAATTCTCTATGTGGTCCATTGGTATTTCAGCGGGTAGACCATGGAATAGATGCTGCTTTACCAATGAAATTAACTGAGCCTTGACCTCGTAATCTTGTCTCTGAATGGTCGGAATGACAATGGCCGAACGGTTTTGATAAAACGCATGGGGATTATCCGAATCCCCTATGGTTGGCTGACCCCGCCGCTGTTGCCTTTGCAACTGGGTGATTTGATCTCTCAAAATCTGTAACTGAGCATTCATAGCTTCCTGATCTGCCATGTTTTCTGTGCGAGCAGGTGCTCGATCGGTTTGAGCAGGTGCTCGGCGGCGATTCTGGCGTTCGAGACGAGCTAACTCTTCGTTCGTATGACTGACTAGATCTTCGTTCAGATTTCTCCTCGTTCTTCTACTGGTCATACACCTGAAACATAACAAAAACAAAAACAAAAAACAAAATTAGCAAAATTCTTAGACTATAAATAAAACCAAAATTCAAAGGTAACGCTATTGGTCCCCGGCAACGGTGCCAAAAACTTGATAGTCTCGAGTTTTAACCCAAAATAATGTTGCAAGTGCACAGGCAAAAGCAGTAGTATATAAGGTATCGAATCCACAGAGACCAAGGTTACACTATGAATCTATAGATTTCAAATAAAGCTAAGATAAATTAAATGAGTTGTAAACTGACGTGAGCAGGTGCTCAATGTAAATGAGCAGGTGCTTGGAATAAAAATTGGTAATTAAACAATGATAAAAGGCACTAAGCCGAGATGAATCTCCGGTGATTTCGGGTACTTGGGTTGAGCATCTATTCAGGGTCTATTTAAATGCGGTCTAGAACTCAAACATAAATATGTATTGCCCCGCTTTTGGCGATGTATCAATACCTTTGCCTACAACCTAAATACCTACACTTTCGAGTGGATTTAGTAATGAAGTAAACAAGCTTTAATGCAATGGTTCAATATGTTCACATTCAATGGGAACGATCAATGGTGTTTTGGTTACCACCGAATGCTCATCAAAGGTAATTCTAGCAACCTATATCATTTTTGGTGAATAGATTAAACCTAGAGATCATAGACTAAGTGATCAATTTAGCCTAAGCATTGAGATTTCCTAGAGATGAAGACATAAGAATACCCTATTTGGCTCAACCATCTAAGGCCCTAAATCACCATTGAAAACACCTCGACTTAGCTAGCAAACTACTCGGACATGATTAAATCAAGTGCAACAATCATTAGATAAGGATTCATAATGGAAGATAAGAATGAAAGGGGGTTTAGAATTCTTCTCTAGATGATGATGTGATGATTCGGAAATGAACAGTAGCTTCAATGGAAATGAAGTGGTGATTCGGATTGGTGAAGAACAATGGAAGAACAAAAATAACTTTTATTAAAATCGTAAAAAGAGAACTAAAGGTTTTCTGATTATTTCGTGATACAAGGATGATCCTCTCTGATCAGAAATCATTCTTTTAAAATACAAGGAAAAGCATGAAAAACAAAAGATACTTTTTTAAACAAAAGAAGGAAAGTAAGTAGAAATCCCATTTATGATTAAAATCAATCATCTCCCTAATGAAAAGGGATTGATGTTGACTCATTAACTCCTGGGGATCGTGTGGGCCATCAGATGAACTCGGCGGCCACAGCTTTATAAGGTTTAGGTTCTGGTGTCTTGATGCGAGCAGGTGCTCGCTCGGACCGAGCGGGTGCTCGGTGGAGTGAAAACTCTTCTTTTTGCTCCAATTCTTCTCCTTTTCTTCATAGAGTTCCAGCAGCTCCAAATTGTGCTCCAAAGCACTTTAGAATCTGAAAAGACATCAAAAGGAAACAAAAAGACAAGAAATGCAACACAAAACCATGGGTAAATTAGGCTAAAAACCTAACATATCAATGAGGTCGCCGAAGTACAAGAGGTTAACTTTGTGAATGGTCAAGGATACCAAAACCATGGGTTCAACCCCAATTATCAGAGCTCACACGGTCAAGGATTTCAGAAGTTCTACTCCAGCAACACTCAGGGGAATCAGTTCGTACCTAACCAGAATCAGAATCGTTTCCAAGGAGTGAGCCAACAACAATTCGCTGCGCCACAACAAGCTACTTTCACGCCTACATCTCAGGATGAGTTGAAGAGTCTCATGCTGCAACTGATGGGTAACCAACAGAAGGCGTCCACTGAGATTAATGGCAAGGTGGATTACATGTACGATGATCTGAATGCAAAGTACGAGGCTGTTACCGCGCATGTGAAGAAATTGGATACACAAGTTGCTCAAACTGCTGAGGCGACTAAGAGAGCAACTGGAAACCTTCCAAGGAAAGGGGAGATGAATCCTAAGAATGAGTATGCCAATGCTGTAGAAATCACTAGTGGAATCCCTAGCACCCACAGAAAAGGTAAGGAGCACGTAACCGAGCACCCGCTCGATTTGGAGCGAGCACCTGCTCGCCAGGATGCTCATGCCAAATCTTCAGAAATTTCTCCAGAGAGAGTTTACGCACCCAAGGTTCCTTACCCACGTGCGTATGTCAACTTTGTCGAGGACCAAGGACCCAATCAGAGTAGAGAACATCAAGCACCACCACTTCAAGAGAATAGACTTGAGCTCATGATGCAGCAGATTTTAGATGGGCAAAGCAAGAGTGCACGGGAAGTGAATGAGAAGATAATCTCTCTTGACGACAAGATAAACGTCATGAACAATGAACTCACCTGTAAACTAGAGAGTTTAACTTGTCAGGTTGACTTTCTTGATTCACAAGTTGCTTCTATGTCTCAGAGTAAAGCGTCAGGTTCTGCGAAAAAGGTTGCATTGATTCTTGCGGAGGAGCCAGATCGATCGATCCCATTTGAACCAGCTACGGATCCTCAGAGTCAAAGCATAGATGTCACTCCAGGTAACACTCAGAAACCATTATTGAGGAAACTGCATAAGCTAGAGGATCCAGGTAAGTTTGTTGTTCCATGTTTTATCTTTGGAGTTGATTTTGAGGATACTTTATGTGATTCTGGATCTAGTGTTAACCTCATGTCAAGGGATATTGCAGAATCTTTAGGTATTGTTGATATCCAGACTTCTCAGATGTCTATTAGGTTTGCGGATGCCTCGGTAACAACTTCGCAAGGATTCATTGGGAATTTAGATGTCCAGATTGGGGATTGCTTGATCCCGACTGATTTCCAAGTTGTGGAGATGAACAATGGTTCATACATGCCTTTGATTCTGGGGAGACCTTTCCTTGCGACAGCAGGTGCAGTTGTTGACTGACCAAACAAAAAGATAGTTCTCTCTAACATCGACAAGCGGATCTCCTACAACGCCACTTCGGATGGCGACAAGTATGGATCTTGTGTTGCCATAGACGATGTAACAGGAAGGATAAGTGTCCTGCCAGCTGCAGCACTTTGTAATAAGAATGAGGTTAATGAAGTCCTGGATGGAGACACTCGTTCTTATGAAAGGAAACCCAAGGAAGTCAACAAGCGGGACAAACCAAAGCACGAGAAGAATGCTACAGGTTTGCATATAACCTTGACACCGCAAAGATGTGTTGGAGACACCATTGAGTACAAGCTAAAGAGCAAAGGCATGTCTAGGCCTTTCTCTAAGGTCAAAGCTATCGTTACTCCGGTATTTAAGGAAAAGGGTCAAGCAGCTATGGATAGTATGCTAAGCAAGGTTCTGCAATTGAATATAAGTGATCAAGAGCAAATCGACCACACCTTAACCCACCTCCACCGAGCCCTGATCCGGACAAGAAAGTCTCTAATCATCACATAGATTCTGCCCACGCCTAAACGGTCTACAAAGTCGAGCTAACGACTTAAAACAAGCGCTTGGTGGGAGGCAACCCACCGGTACATTTTCTAACCTTTTTCAATTTGATTCCTTTTTCTACTAACTTTGGTTTTAAGTTTTGAGTTTTCAGGTTATGAAAAAAAAAAATAAAAAAAAAAATATTCAGCGAGCACCTGCTCGTACGCATTCGAGCACCTGCTCGGGTCAGCCAGCCAGAAGGAAGAGGAGGACAGCGGATGACGAGGACGACGTTACTTCCGGGTGATATCTTCTTTCACCTTCTACCACCATTGTTTAATCCATATTTGCTTTGATTTTATTTCTTGCTTTGAGTCGCCGATCTTTTGAACTTTTTCACACCAGAGACGGTGTGATTTAAGTCCGGGGGAGCGGTTAGTTATTTGAGTTTTCATTGAGTCTGATTTTTAATTGTCTATTTTGTTCTTCAAAAAAAAAAAAAAAAAAAAAAAAAAAAAGGGATTGAGTCTAGAACATTTTAGGAATGCATCTGCATTTTTGCATAGGGAACAATGATGAATTTTCCTTGTAAAGTCTCATTTTAGGATTCAATGATATGCCCTCGTTAGAACTTTTTCGATACTTTAACAATCATGAAGTAGAGGCTCATCCATACTTGGATCTTATTTCTTTGAAAATCCCATCTCATTAGAAACTTGCATGATCTAGATTCGACTCTATCAACTTGAACTTAATCTTGACTAATCTCTCTCACTTTTGGACTTTGAATCATAACTATGGATAAACACTTGACATTCAAATCATGTTTGCCTTATTTTTACCACTCTTATCTTGATTTGAATGGCTATCTCGATCTAAGTTCATCTTTTAGATGAGGATAGTACCACACCTTTTAAACCCGACCATTTTGTTCAAGCCCTTGCATATGTTCTTTGAGTGAGGCCTTTTTCTTTGTGTTGCATTGGCAAAATCTTGCAAGCATTAGAGACGACAAGGCAAAGTTTCCAATAGACTAGTTTCTTGTGTCTAAGACTAGTCTTAGGTGGGGAATGGAACCGAAATGGTTAAATGCTTTATTGAATATCTTTGGGTTTGTGGTTGAGTGTGAAAAGAAACAAAAGAAAAGGAGAAGAAAGAATAAGTTCTAGGGAAGGAAATTAAGAAGAAAAATATATAGCTCTAAGTGTTTGAAACGGGAAACGATGGCTTAGCATGCTCTTAGAATAAAATCAAAAGAGAAGAAAATATGTTAGAGAATGCTAAGATAGAAAGAGCTAATGCAAAGAAAAGAGTATTCCCTAGGGTTTTGATCAAAAAGAAAAGAAGAAAAGAGTAAGGTTGAGAAAAGATTTGAAAGAGAAATTTAGCCAAAAGGGCTAGTGGTTAAGCATGGGATAGTGAGAAAAGAGAGATGAGAGAATGCAACAAGAGGATAATGGGTAGAATTTTGGATTCCTAGCCTTGTAAGCATAAATTGTCTCTTTTCTTTCTTGCTTTTGCTAAATGTTACACTTGCATTTGAGAGTTAACCACCAAAAAGAATATGAACCTTCTCTTTATATCATTTTCAAACCTTCTTCTACCTAGCCAAATGGTATTGATTCAATTTCCAATTGTGAGACCGCACCAAACACATTAATGAATGTTAAAGAGTTGAATTTTTGTTGATTGCATGATTTCTTTTGAGTCTAAGGATTTGGAGTAATATTTTGATAAGAGATGAGTATGGCGAAAGCTTCTTGAGTAAGATTTGTTGTGCATCGAGTTAGTTCTCATTAGGACATGATATTGAACTCTTTAGTATTTCTTTTGGATTTGAGCTCCCGCCTTCAAACCCCTTCTCCGGATTACACTCTTCTTGTTTGCTTGCGGACAAGCAAAAGGCAAGTCCGGAGGAGTTGATATACTAGGTTTTTAGCCTAATTCACTCATGGTTTTGTGTTGCTTTTCGAGTCTTTTTGATTCCTTTTGATGTTTTTTTCAGGTTCTAAAATGCCTTGGAGCACAATTTGGAGCTGCTGGAGCTCTATGGAGAAAAGGAGAAGAAATGGAGCAAAAAGAAGACTTTTCACTCTGCCGAGCACCTGCTCGGTCCGAGCGAGCACCTGCTCGCAGCAAAGCACCAGACCTAAACCTAATAAGCTGTGGCCGTCGAGTTCATCTGATGACCCACACGATTTCCCAGAAGTTAATGAGTCAACATCAATCCTTTTTCATTAGGGAGAAGATTGATCCTCATCATAAATGGGATTTTTACCAAGTTTCCTTTATTTGCCTAAAAAGATATTTTTGCTTTTAATGCTTTCTCTTGTATTTGAAGAAGGTTTTTATCAGACTTTTTAGAGGGGAGAGAGGGGTATCACGAAATATTGAGTAGACTTTGAGTTCCTTCTCACGTTTTTAATAAAAAGTAATTTGTTCTTCAATTGTTCTTCATCATCCGAATCATCACTTCCACCATTGGAGTCTCTTGTTCATTTCCGAATCATCATCCAATAATCATCTAGAGAAGAATTCTAAACCCCCTTTCATTCTCCATTTTCCATTATGAATTCTTATCTATTGATTGTTGCATTTGATTTGACCATGTCCGAGTAGTTTCATAACTAAGTTGGGGTGATTTCAATGGTGATTTAGGATCTTAGATGGTTGAGCCAAATAGGGTAATCTTATGTCTTCATCTCTAGGAAGTCTTAACACTTAGGCTAAATTGATCACTTAGTCTATGATCTCTAGGTTTAATCTATTCACCGAAAATGATATAGGTTGCTAGAATTACCATTGATGAGCATTCGGTGGTAACCAAAACGCCATTGATCGTTGCCATCGAGTGTGAACATATCGAACCATTGCATTAAGGCTTGTTTACTTCATTACTAAATCCACTCGGAAGTTTAGGTATTTAGGTTGTAGACAAAGATATTGATACGCCGCCAAAAGCGGGGCAATATTACATTCATGTTTGAGTTTTGGACCGTGTTCAATTAAACCCTGAATAGATGCTCAACCTAAGTATCTGAAATCACCGGAGAATCATCTCGGCTTAGTGCTTTTATCATCTGTTTTTAATCCGATTTTTATTCCAAGCACCTGCTCTATTGCATTGAGCACCTGCTCGTTACCATTTCCAACTATTTAATTTATCTTAGCTTTATTTTAGAACCTATAAATTCATAGTGTAACCTTGGTCTCTGTGGATTCGATACCTCTTATACTACTGCTCTTGTCTGTACACTTGCAGTTTATTTTGGGTTAAAACTCGAGACATCAAGATTTAGTGAGTACTTAGATGAAAAGTTTAAACCTCATTGCATGTTTGAGACTTGTGAGTACTCCTGATGGTGGAATATCAATGTCGTGTTGTTTATTCTCTTTGGAGATGAAGGATCTCTACCTGATTATCTTGAGAAGGTTCAGAATGATCTATCGGAGATGAAGGAGCTAAGGTTAGTGGGAATTTGATTAAAGAGATTGTTTGTTCTTATAGAAATCAGTTTATGGTTCTGTAGGATTTTTAGTTTGACAAGGGAAGAAGACATTCGGATAAAAGAGAACAATGGCATCCATATGGTTTATATGCTACCACTGATCAAATTTATGCTACCTATTTTGAGAGTGATTAGAAGCTGGTCTTCAACCTGCTCAGAAGAATCTGCCCCTAAAGAAGAAGAAGCACATCTCCAACAAGAAGTAACTAGATTATTGTCTTTATGTTAGTTTTATTTTGTGTAATTTAGGATTTGATGTTAACTTTCATATCTTTTAGTAATGTTGGTTGTATAAGATATGTTTTGGGTTTATTAATGAAATCATTTTCTAAAATTTCAAGTCTATTTCTTATTATATAAATCCAATATAGCAATAAAAAAAAGCTACTATAATATAGAAAATAACCCTAATTATTGGCTATTACAAAAATTATAACGGCATTTAAAATAAGCTACTATAAAATATATATTAGCGCTAATTATTCGCTATTATAAGAATTATAATGGCAATAAAAAATGCTATTATAAAATATATAATGGCGCAAATATTGAGCTACCGTAAATAATATTACAGCATTAAAATTTGCGCTATCGTAGATCGATCTATAATAGCATGACATATTAACGCTATCGTAGATGGGGTATCTAAGATGGCAGCGGTTTAGATAGCGTTTATAGAAACGCTATCATAGACATATGATAGCACATTTATGGTGCTATCAATGTGCAGATTTCTTGTAGTGTATCAGCCAACATTCTTACTTTGTTGGTCGACATTCCGGAATCCACAGTCGACCGATAGTTTAAAATATTGGTTAAATTCCAGGTAAAGGGTATATGTACCCACGACTTCACATTCACGTAATTGTTCCCTTTTCCATTCCAAAAATAATTTTCAACTCATTTTCCTTCGTTTCAAGGCCAATTTTCAAGATTCAAAAACAAATTCTTTAGTTTTCATTGCTCTATCAAGAAATTACAGATTCACATTTGATCTACAAGGTATCAACTCTTTTTCTCGTAATGTTTTTTTTTTATTTTCGTTTTGAAAAATAGGCGTTTTAAGTTACACTTCTTTAGATCGATTTAGGGTTTGGGAATGAATGAAAATGGTTAGAATATAGATTATGATTGATTTTTTAGTTGATTGAATGTCTTTTGGTTGAGATTGGATGGAATTTTGCAAAACATTTATGATAGGACCATTCTGTCAGCCAACAATCTAATCCTTTGCTCTACAAAATGAGCATGTGCCCGTGATAGAAGAAGACTATTTTGATGGCCGATACGGATGATATGTCGGCCGGCATTTCAACCTCAGGAAGTTCTAAGCTCGTTTTTGTGTTCCATTTTTTATCGTTCATATGCCTAGAAGCGGTTCAGGTAGCACAATGCATCAAAGGGCTTGTATGATATGTGAAAAAGGAGATATGGAGTATTTACCGACTCCGGCTCATTTTGAGGGACAAGATCCGATAGAGATTTTCAAAACATTCGGGTATGTTCACCGAGACTACACCGAAGAATGGGATGATTACGATACTATCATCTACAACAGATTGCTCCATGTTACCATATGTACCCCTAAGATTCTAAATAAAGCATATTCGGACCCACTCAATCTTTGGTATCTGATTGTCACATTAATGAAGAACCGAGGTATGGGAAACATTTTGATCATGGGGAACAAGAAGTATCCGGATTTGGTCCGCCAATTGATTTCCAATTCATTGCCACTGCTCAATCAATGTAATCATACTGCTTTTGATTTCGATATTCTAGTATCACGATGTACCTATACTCGATCACGACAAGAGCAAGGAGTATGATTACATTGATCCCTCCCACATACTGAAGATCGCCACCATTTACCTTGATGGGCGGTTTTATTTCACTCAATACAATGGGAGAGATTTCTTGATTATGCTGCCTAACTTTGATCAGACGAGGGTAGATAACGCAAAGATGCTCTACTTTAACCAGCCTCCTTCCCTTTAAACATTTTAGGTTGTGCCTGCTCAGTTTTCTCTGCCCATTGGGGCATATATTGATCTGCCAATTATCGAGCCTTAGGGAGAGGATGAGGATCACGAGCCTGAGAGAGAGGAAGCTCCCAGGGGTTATGATTCGCCCACACACGAATGATTTACTAGGTTTCTTGGAACCCATGGCAGAGCTGGTATCGATGTAACAAATTGGGAGAGGCTTACTTTTCCTCCACAACCCCTGTTTGTAGCATCACTTGAGGAGATGCATACTTATGAGATTAGGCATCATCGACGCTATTTTAGCATTTGGAGGCACAATTTAGCTGCTGTCACATGATGTGCGTAACCACATAGCCTATCGACCCTGACTAGACAGGAGGAGAGAGACCCGAGCAGAGGAAACACAAGACGACAAAGCGATGCGATGGACTAGTACACAGAGAGCATTTGGTAAGCCGACATTCTTGCCCGATGGCCAACATTCCTGCCCGACCACAGACATCTGGGACAAAGGGCGATAGACTTGAGCGCTCGTCTTTTGGGATTCGCCTGCAACCACTTGGTGATGCATTATGCACGACCTCTACCTGATTTTTCCTATGGAGATGGTTCCTCAGCTGGCGAGTTTCAGATATACCGATCCCGCAGTCCACCACTAGAATAGTGGGTTTTTCTCTCTTTTTATACTTTTCCTCTTTCTTTGCATTTAGACTATTTGATTTCTACATATTATTTTTTCCCGCTTTATCTTTCTCGACTTGTAAACGTTGGGGACAGGGTTGTCTAAGTTTGGGGAGGAAAACGGTTTACCGATGCATTTGTCTTTCTTTTGATTTGTTTTTGACTCACTTAGACTTGTATCATTTTTCTCTTCATCATGACTATTATGTATTAGATTTTTAATTGTTCATCTTTGATTTTAAATTACATTCGGTCATAAGTGATTCAACAGAAATAATGATGGACTAACAGTGTGGAAAACTAGAAAACTAGATAGACAGTTGTAGACCATTCCACGTTTGCACACAAATGCAGCGCTACTAGATCATTAAACAATTAAGTTTGTAGCAACTTTTTGTTGAGTCAGTTCTAGCTTTATACCTTCTACGAGAATATGTCTGTCTGATCATGGTTTTAAATTTTCTTTTCCCTCTACTTTGAAAAAAGTATAAAAAAGAAAAAAAAAGAGATAAAACCGTTTTAGATTTCAAACCCAAGTACAAAGCTAGAGAAATTCTCTACGATGCCATTATTTTTCTAGGAAGTCACGAATGTTGGTGGAGGATGTCTCGGACTGAATCCACTGAGTCTTGAAAGGATGAGTAAGGATGCGGGAATGAATACTCCAAGAAAACCTGCTTAGTACAAGTTTAAAATAAGTTAATGAGACGAATAAGTCTGGGGGAGGAATATGAAAAAGCTTGTGTATGTTTAAGGCTGTCTCGTGGTTGATGTCTAGTTGGACATGCCTTTAATATTTGGTGTTATGCATCGATGGTATTGATGTATCATGGTTTTTACTGGTTTTTAACAATGATATAAGTCCTTTATTGAGTCTATTTGAGTTCTTGTATAGGTATTATACTTCGAACATATGGGTTTGGAGATTTGAGCTTGTAGTTTAGAAAATGGAGCAAAACGGAGCATTTTTGGGCTATTATGACCTGAGTGTCGATCAAAAGCAATGAGGTGTAGACCAACATCGATGCTTGGATGAGAGAATTTGAATTTCCATATTCATCTAGAGGTATTTTTATTTGCAAATCAGTTCATGCACGAGATATATGGATTTGAAAGGATTTTTAGGGTTATAAGACTCATATTCTATCATTGAGAGAGAGGGACACCCTTTTGAGAACTTTTGATTCTGAGAGATTTTGTGGGGAGAAGATTGTTCTTGTTTGTCTCTGCAAGTCATATCCAAACCCATATTAGATCTTAATTTTTATTTTATTTATGTTATTCAGTATCTTCTTTATGATATTTTCTGTTCATTCAGTTACGTCTGAGTAGATCCTTAGTTAGATTTAGGATTTATTGGAAGGGTAACCTCCATATCATGTTAGTATTATTTTAATTAGGAAATAATATGTATTCTTTATTTCAGTAGCTATTGATATCTTGCTATAGGATTAGGTTCCCTTGTCCAAGGTCAGAGGCTAAATAGATTCAAGCGAGAGCTATTCGATTTACTTGAAAATGGTTGTGATGAGCGAAGTGATATTCACAGTAAAGATTTCACCAGGAGCTTTGTGAACAGATAAGAACTTGATATTAAAGTTTATTTAATTGTTGTAGGATTAGTAAAGATATTTCAATCCTTAGCCCTTAAATAAAAACAATCTCACTAACAAGAGTTAGGTTGTCATTGAATAGCGGTTATGAGTTCTATAATACAATTTCTGGTTTAATTCCCATCTTATGTTATGAGTTCCCTGGTGATTCTTCCCTAGATATAGTGCCTTTTAGTTATTGAATACAAACTACATTTGCAATCTTAGTTTTAGCATTTATAATTTTACATCATTAGTTTAATACATCTCAAATTGAATACCATCCTAAGTAGCTTAGGTTCTTTGGGATCTCGACCCCTCGAATACTACAACAGTAAAACTATGCACTTACTGTCTTTTAGGGTGAAATAAATATACACATCCAGTTTCTGGCGCCATTGCCGGGGACGTGTAGTTACTTTAGGAACTTAGAATTCGAGATTTGTCTGAAAAGACTGTTTTGTGTTTTCGGATGTCTACAATTTTGCTGACTTGTTTCTTTTGTTCTTTCTGTTGTATTTTATGTGCATTCCTAAGGATGCTACAAGGAGCAGGAAGGACAAGAACATGATCAATCTCGACACCCAGTCACTAGCAACGTTAAAGATAGCTCAAGAGCCAAAACAAGATAGAGTTTCTCGAAATACGGGTAACAATGCTAACAACATCGTGCTCAACAACAATGGAGATAGATTTAACACTGAAGGAAGTCGGTTGGACAACAATGGAAACCGGATCTAACTAGTTGTCAACAATGAAACGAGGAGATTTATGTGCAACATGAATCATTTTAGACCTTATTCTCGTTTGAGAGCTTTGGAGAGTTGTTTTTGAGAGCTTTGGAGCGACGAATCCCGATACTCTGCTGTTTGCAGAGAAGATTTCCCGAACTCCTGTTATTTCTCTTTTCAATTTAATCATGCTTTCTTCTTTAATGATGTCTGAGTAGTTCTCTCAGTTAGATCTAAGGTTTCCAAGTTAGGTTTTTTGTTAAAGAATTGATGACAATCGAAATTAGCTAAGTTATAGAATCTAGTCTTTAATTAGGGGTGTTTTAATACTTGAATATGGATTAGCTACCTAGAATTAAACTTACAGATTGTTTGGTAATCACGAGAGTGATATCATCAATTGGAATCTACCCTAATTAAGCGTAATCAATCTAGAAATCGTAGGAGACTCGTTCTAGGTTTTAAGTGAATTTAATCAAACTTAATTAGAATGCATGTTTAGGTTTACAGAGTAATCATAGGAGACTTGTTGCTCTTAATTCTGAACATAGGTATAATACACAACGAGAGTTGGTATTGCATAAATTCGTGTTTGAGTTCTAGACTATAAACTGTTGTTAAACTCTTAGTAAAATCGATTTGTCATCAGTTTGAATTCAATCCCTAGGAATACCTTAGGTCTAGCGCATTTCCTTTTTTGGTAAAAAGTAAATGTCATTTATGAAATGAAAGAGTTTAGGATATACAAGATTTGGATAGCCTTAGCTTTGATACCTTGTCCAAAAAAAGATAAAAAACAAGGATCAAAAACATCTTAGATCAGAATAGTTTTATTCTTACCTAAGCCAAAGAATCATCAAGTTTCTGAATTTGCGTCGACCTCTTCTTGCTGTGATTGTATTTTTGATATCTCTATCGATCATCTTGAAGACCATGGATGGGGAGATAACTTCGTCGTTGTGTATGAGGTTGTTCCGCTGTTTCCATATGTGGTATATGGTTGTTTGAGCTGCTAGTTTTCGGAGTGTTGATGGCGCAGAATGAGATCTTGATCGCGTCCAAGAGAGTAGTTCTTGCCATGAAAGTAGCCTGAGCTGATTCAGTCTTAATCGTGCAAAAACGAGATTCCAAATCGCAACTGCGAAAGAGCATGTGAGAAGCAGGTGGTCTCGAGATTCTTCATGATTAGAACATAGACAGCAATCGGTTGACAATGTTAAGCCCCAGGCAGCGAGCCTCGTCTTGGTCGGGAGTCTATTTAGATGCGTTACCCACATGTTGAAAGCCTGTTTCGGTACAGCACCTTTGTACCAAACTGACTTGGCCCAGTCTTGTATCTCTCTGCGGTTCCGTAGATTTTCCCATATATGTGCAGAGGAAAAACGCTTGAATTCAACTCCATTTATTTGCCATTTTGTGCTGTCTTCTTGTTGCGAGTTGGAGGGCAGGGGAAGAGTCGTGAGGTGTGCTTGAAATAAGACCGCTGCATCTGATCTTGGTGGTGGAAGCACCCATCCGTTCGCGTTTGAAGAATCCGCGACCTTAGAATGTAACGGCGAGCGCATATCTCTGGGTCCCCTGTCACCAAAAACATTTATAAGGGAGCCAAAAGGGGTCCAATGATCATACCATAAACTTGTGCTTTTTCCATTTCCCACACATGTAACCACATAATTTGCTGCAATAGGTCTGAGTCTTAGGATAGAATTCCATAACCATGAGTTAGCAGGCTTTATTTGTATAGACCAGAAATTTGCATTACGAAGATGGTGATAGTGCTGCCAAGAACTCCAAAGCGAACCGGTGTCGCATAGTAGTAAGTAAATGAAGCGTAGATTTAAGACTTTGTTCCAATCTTTGAAACGTCGAAGACCGAGACCACCTTCATCCTTTGGATAACAAACTGCAGCCCAGGAAACTTTAGTACCCTTTCCAGATTGAGTATCACCGGTCCATAAGAACCTTGAGCATAAGGATTCAATTTTCTTTATACAGCCACTAGGTAGAATGAACGCTGTCATCCAGAAGATCACACTGCCTGATATAACTGACTTGATAAGCTGCAGTCTACCCGCAAAAGACAAAGTCTTTACTGTCCATGATCGGAATTGAGCGGTTAGTTTAGCCAGCAGTGGTTCGTACTCCGAAATTCTGAGTTTTCTATGCATAAGCGGTAGGCCCAAATATCGAATAGGTAGTAAACCCACCGTGAATCCGTATCTAGCGATCGTGACAATTTGTTGGTGATTTAGACCTGCAAAAAAGAGCTGTGTTTTCTCTTTGTTCATTCGAAGACCAGACCAAAAAGCAAAATCCTCGAGTGTTTCTGTGATACCATGAAGAGAGGAGCTTTCTCCATCAAAGAAAATCATGAAATCATCCGCAAACATAAGATGGGTTATTTTAAGTTGAGCAGTTTTTGGATGATAACCGATGTATCCTGACTCATATCTCGATTGAAGAACACGCGAGAAGACCTCCATGGTTAGGACAAACAAGTAGGGCGAAAGCGGGTCACCTTGCCTTAATCCTCTTGTGCTCTTGAAAAAACCTTTTGAGATGCCATTTACACAGATGGAAAAAGAAGGTGTGGAGATACATTCTTTAATCCACAAGATGAACTCTTGGGGGATATCGAGAGCCTTGAGCGCAGAAAGAACGAAATCCCACCTGACAGTATCAAAAGCCTTCCTCAAGTCAACTTTTAACATAGCTCTAGGCGTTTGATTTTTCCTGTTGTATCCTTGAATTATTTCAGATGCAAGGAGGACATTTTCTGCAAGAGTTCGGCCTGGCATAAAGGCTGATTGGGCTGGTGAGATAACAAGGGAAAGTACCTCCTGAAGTCGACCTGTCAGCAGCCTTGATATAACCTTATAGGTAGTATTTAAGCAGGATATAGGTCTGAATTGCGAGATCTTTGAAGCGTTTGGTACCTTTGGAATAAGAATCAGGTTAGTGGCATTCCATTGCTTCAGAAGCCTACCGGTGGAGAAAAATTCAGATACTGCATCAATGACCTCAGGGCCTATAATGCTCCAACAACCAGTGAAAAATTCTGCAGAGTACCCGTCAGGACCGCTGGTTTTGTTTCTTGGTAGAGAGAAAAAAGCTTCTTTGATGTCTTGAGGCGAGAATGAGGCGCGCATCTTGTCTGATTGATTCGTCGAACACCGGAAAGGTAATAGAATGTTGAGGTCCAATTGTTCAAACATAGGCTGTTCCTCCTCACAGCCCATTAGTTCCTGAAAATAGCCAATACAATGCTCAAAAATGTCATGCTGATTTTCTATTTTATTTCCTTGGTCGTCTTCTAGGAAGTGAATGTGATTCAGAGAATTCCTTGTTGCAGCCATTCTGAAAAAATAAGCCGTGCTGTTGTCACCGTCTTTCAACCAATTAACCCGAGATCTCTGAAGATGAAAACTCTCTTCAGCCACGACTAAGATTCTCCATTTCCTTTGGAACTCAAGTTCATTTTCTGCGTTTGCAACGGTAGGATTTCGTAGAGTTTTTTGCTGAGCTTTTAGCATAATATCATGTGCTTCAGTTACTCTTTTCTCCAGATTTGAGTAGTTGAGCTTGCTAAAATCTCTGATTGGATTCTTCAACTCTTTTAGCTTCGTCGAGATCCTGTACATAGCAGTACCAGATACATTAAAGTAAAACCAACAATGAGCAATCAGGTGCAAAAACTCATTGCTTTGCAGCAGGAAATTGTAGAACTTGAAAGCCCTCTTCTCCCTTATAGAACCTTGATTAAGGACTACTTTCATGGGTACATGATCAGAGAAATCATGCTCACCAAACACAGTAAAAGCAGCAGGAAACAGCGCGTTCCAATGATCATTTACCAATACCCTGTCTAGCTTTTTCGCCACTGGTCTAGTTTTACTTTTATTCCACCAAGTGAATGTTGGACCCTTGAAAACCATATCTGTTAACTCAGAATTCAGCAAACAATTTCTAAAACGACGAGTTGCTCTGTCCACGTTTAGAGAATCAGGGTTGGAGTGTTCCATCGGGTCGAAAGTTTGATTAAAATCCCCCATTACCAACCATGGTTTATCAATGACAAGCTGAGATGATCCTAAATTAACCATTTCATCCCACAGCTCTCTCCTATTGTTTTCTTCATTTGAGGCATAGACTATAGAAATGACGATCCAATCTTGTCGCTCCGGTAGCTGAACCTCACACGTAATCATTTGGAGAGACTTACCGATGACTACAACTTTGACATTGTTGTGCCATAGAACCCAAATCTTGCCTAACTCAGAAAAACCGTAGTTATCTTCTACACACCAACCAGGTAAAATTCCATCGACAAATTTCTTCATCTTAGGCTGCTTGACGTGTGTTTCGATTATCCCGCCAAAAACTGGTGAATCACCTTTAAACCATCTTCTGAAGCCGCTGCGGTGGCTATATACATTGAAACCGCGTACATTCCAACAAATAAGATCCGATTTATACATAATTCAAGAGGTTTGGTGGCCCTTGCCACCCAATTTCTTCCGCTGTCGCCGTGACAACACTTTTGTAAAACCATCATGTTCTGAATCTGCACTTTCACATTCTGTGTCACTAGATTCCATGTCGGATGAATCAGACTCAATCTCTGTTAACATGCCGTCTACCTTACTCTCATTCCCTGATAGAGATGCATTGATTTTCGCTTTTCCTTTTAAATCCAGAGGTTTAGCTCTCCATATGGCTCCTGAGGAAATATTAGAGCGGGAAGTATTACCTGGCTCATATCCGTTGCCCTGCCTAATCGTCTTAGTTTGTGAGGTTGCAGGTTGAGCCACTGGTTTCTTCGGGGGCTTTCTTCTTTTTTTTTCCATTTTCAGGTTTCATCCTGGGACAGTTCCTCTGATCATGGGCTGTAGAGTTGCATACTTTACATGATTTCGGTGCAAGAGAGCGTCCAATGACGAAGAAATCCCAGGACCTTTTATTTTTCTCAATAACTGCATTCGGAATTTCGATGCATACCTCACCTGAAGAGAGCGTGAAAGATTTTCCAATTTTCTTCAGCGGTTTAGCAGCACCTCTGACTTGATCAACCCATGAATTTGATTTGGGCACCATCGAATCTTGTTTAGTTTCAGAGCTGAGTTTTGCGCTGGCCTTGATTTTACTAGATTCCTGAGCTTGGATGGATGACTGTGAACCCACATCGGGCTTACCGTTGGAGATTACTTTGGGGTCCGAGTTGGAAGCTTCACCAGGCTGAGGTAACGGAGCGGCCATGATTGTCTCGTCGACTATCGATTGGGCGCATGTTTTCTGAATTTCGGAGCCATTTGCAACAGAGACATCCGGGGAGATGTCTTCGAGCTGAGAGGGGTTTGTGGCCAAGACAACCTCTGGGGTCGTCGATTGGGCACAGGAGGGTCGGACTGCCTTGAATTCCGACACTGAAGATTGATTTGGCGGCCCCGCGGTGTCTACATGTGATTCTAGGTCACCGGAGATTTCGGATTGGGGGTTTGGTTCTTCGGGTGGAGGAGGGGATTTGGGTCTTTTTTTATTCCCCATAAGGTGGGGAGGGCCTGAATTGAAAGGAGGAGGAAAATTCCGGCGTCGTTGCAGACGCCGGAGAAGGGAGAAGGAGCGAGTCACCTTTATCGCCCGTTATCGCCGGAGCTGAAAGTCGGCTATGAGAATAAGCTTAAATGAGATTACAAGCTCGTTTATTTTATATTGCAGTCGATTTTAGTAGTTTTAATCACAATCAGATTTGCTTAGGTTAAGTCAAAACTAGAAAATGTTGAGTTCTTACTAGTCTCTAGGGTTCGATACCTTACATACTACAATTGCATTAACGGTGCCCTTGCGGTAGAAAAATGATTAAAACTAGATCCGCATCAATTGAGGACCTAAAAACGAAGATCTCCACGTTTCAGCAAGGTCCTAAGGAGGCGTTTAAAGCTGCATGGGTGCGTTTCAAGAAATACCAGCGTGACTGCCCTCACCATGGTTTCAATGAGTTACAGTTGCTGACTACCTTCTATAAGAGAGATGACTGGCGATACCAAGTTGTGCTAGATTCTTCGAGTAACAGTAATTTCACCACTCGAAACGCAGAATATGCTAAGAAGCTAATCCAGAATCTCACCCAGAGCAACAACACTAAGAAGATTGACGCAGAACGGGCAAGAGCTGGAGTGTCAAATGGCGCAGACTTGAGTAAGCTGGAAGCGCAGATGAACTCGATCCATAGTATCCTTGCTCAACAAAATGGGAAGAAGGCTAATTTTGTTGATGAAATGGAAGAGTTTGAGGCTCCACTAGAAGAAGAAGATGTCAACTTTGTTGCTGGAGCTGGGTTTCAAGGTCAAAGACAACCATACCAAAACATAAACTTCACAGGAAATAGCTATCAGAACAAAAACTTTCAAGGTAATCAAGGTGGCTATGGATCGAATCATTTTCCACGCCAAGCTCAGAACAGTCGGTACACCAGGACATATGGGTCGAATGAGTACCAGAAACCACCTGTGAAACCTGATGATGGAGTCCAAGGGATACTCGAGCATATATTAGAAAGTCAGAACAAAATAACTTATGCTTTCAATGGAAAGATTGATAAGCTTTATAAGGACATGAGCAAGAAGTTTTCTGAGATCAACATCCACTTAAAGCTTCTGGATACTCAAGTTGCTCAGAACGCAGATGGAATAAAAATACAACTTGGTACTTTTCCTTGAAAAACCGAGTTGAATCCGCGAGAGCACTGCAATGCCCTGCACACCAGAAGTGGGAAGGTATATTCGCCAAACTTTGGGATTGATCCAGTTACAAAAGAATTAATAGAGATCGAAGCTAAAGAAGGCATTAAAGAGGTAGACGAAAAGTGTGCATCAGAACCCCGTGTCGATCGACACAACCCTCATGTCGATCGACACAAGTCAAAATCAGATGCCTCGCCAACATCATCAGAACCCATGTCGATCGACACAACCCTCATGTCGATCGACACAAGAACCAAGACGACCAAAACCTTTCCAAATCATCTCAGAAGCCTCACGGTGCCATACAATCCACCAACACCCTATCCCAAGCAACCAAAGCCTTCCAAAAAAGAGATTGAGGACGCACGCTGCAAGACAATTATTGATGACCTCTCTCTAAGAATTCCGTTCTTCGACGCATGTAAGATGGCACCCGCACTAAGAAAGTATGTGAAAAATATGATCACCAACGCTGTTAGCTTAGAAGAAGGAGCTCTAATGATCACTGAGACGTGCTCACAGCTGATTGAAGGTAAAATGCCAAAGAAGATGAAAGATCTAGGTAGTTTTGTTCTTCATTGCAACATTGCGGGTCATGACTTCGATCGTTCCTTTTGTGATCTTGGCTCGAGTGTTAATCTTATGCCATATTATGTGGGTAATTGACACAAGCGGAAGGAGAGCATGGATTCTTGAGTGATGAAGCAACAAGCTACGCGAGGATGCTAGATTCGAGCGAACGCATGGAAAAGATAGTACCTGCAGCTGAACTCGAGATTCCAAAGACATCTACCAAGGCTACGAAGAAGATTGAGTGGAGCAAATCAAAGGCTCCTAAGCTCGAATTAAAGTCCCTTCCAACCAGGCTAAGGTACGCATTTCTCGGTCCTAATTCTACTTACCATGTGATTATAAACTCTGCCTTTAATAACGTCGAATCAGCTTTGCTTCTAAGCAAGCTGCAAAAATTTCGGAAAGCACTTGGATATTCTATCGATGATCTTACAGATATATCACCAGAATTGTGCATGCATCGAATCCACCTGGAATACGAATCCAAGTCATCTATAGAGCATCAGAGGAGGCTGAATTCTAACTTGAAGGATGTTTTTTGCAAAGAGATCATGAAGGTGGTTGAAGCTGGGATCATATACGCCATTTTAGACAGTTCTTGGGTCAGTCTAGTTCACGTTGTGCCTAAGAAAGGTGGAGTTACTGGGGTAAAGACCGAGAAGAACGAGTTGATTCCAACGAGAACCATTACCGGGCATCGAATATGCATAGACTACCGGAAGTTGAATGCTGCAACGCGCACATATCACTTTCCATTGCCATTCATTGACCAGATGCTTGAGAGACTCGCCAGCCATCCATACTATTGTTTCCTTGACGGATATTCGGGTTTCTTCCAAATCCCGATTCATCCTGATGACCAGGAGAAGACAACATTCACCTGTCCATATAGCACGTACGCATATTGCCGCATGGCTTTTGGTTTGTGTAATGCTTCTGAGACATTTTAGCATTGTATGATGGCTATCTTCTCCGAGATAATTGAAGATATTGTTGAGGTATTTATGGATGATTTCTCTGTTCATGGATCATCTTTTGCTGATTCCCTCGATAATCTATGCAAAGTTCTTCAAAGATGCGAAGAGAAGCACTTGGTTCTTAATTGGGAGAAGTGTCACTTCATGGTTCAAGATGGGATTGTGCTTGGTCATCGAATTTCAGAGAAAGGCATTGAGGATGACGAAGCAAAAATCAAAGTCATGGCAACTCTTCAGCCACCAAAGAATGTGAAAGATATCCGTAGTTTTCTTGGTCACGTTGGTTTCTACATGCGGTTTATCAAAGATTTCTCAAAGATTACGCGATAACTCACCGAGCTGCTATGTAAGGACGTTCCTTTTGTGTTCACAGATGATTGCATTATAGCATTTCAAAAGTTAAAGGACGCCTTGGTGAGTGCTCCTATTGTACAACCACCAGACTGGGAATTGCCTTTTGAGGTTATGTGCGATGCCAGTGATTTTGCAGTAGGAGCAGTGCTGGGTCAGCGAAAAGACAAGAATCATCACGTGATCTATTATGTGAGCAGAACATTAGATTTTGCTCAGAGAAATTACGCTACCACGGAAAAGGAGTTGTTTGCTGTTGTGTTTGCATTCAAGAAATTCAGGTCTTATTTATTGGGATCCAAGGTAATTGTGCATACCGATCATTCAGCTCTGAAGTATTTGATGACAAAGAAGGATGCGAAACCTCATTTGCGGCGTTGGATAATGCTTTTGCAAGAGTTCGACATCGAGGTTCGGGATAAGAAAGGAACAGAGAACGAAGTTGCTGACCATTTATCTCAGCTCTGAATAGATGAGTCCGTTCACATAAATGATGGCCTTTGAGAAGAGCATGTCTATATGATCGAGGAAAGATTTGTGGAAAAAGGTGCAGAAAAACGTACAAACTGTGTTCATCAGAACACCGTGTCGATCGACACGCCCCTGAGACAACCAAACCAGGTTTTAATAATTCGATTCTCTTCTCCTGTATCGATTCTACTGATGAAGAGTTTTGTGCTGCAATTTCTGCTAAGAGACCATGGTTTGGAGACATAGTAAATTACCTCACAGTTGGTGAAGAGCCCGATGATTTCACCGGTTACGCAAAGAAGAAATTCTTATGCGAGGTACGTCGATATTTTTGGGATGAACCATATCTCTAAAAGCATTGTGCAGCTGGCATCTACAGGCGTTGTATTGCTGACGAAGAAGTGGAAGATGTGTTGTATCATTGCCATGGTTCGAGTTTTGCGGGTCACTTCGCTACATTTAAAATCGTTTCTAAGGTGTTACAAGCCAATTTTTGGTGGCCTACGATGTTTAAGGATACTCATCTATTCGTTACGCGGTGCGATGTTTGTCAGAAAAAAAGGTAATACAGCAAGCGACATGAGATACCACAAAACTTCATCCTCGAGGTTGAAGTGTTTGATTGTTGGGGCATTGATTTCATGGTCCGTTTCCGTCATCTTATGGGAACAAATATTTCCTTGCCGATGTTGATTATGTATCCAAAGGGGTAGAAGCAATTGTGAGTCCTACGAATGATGCGAAATTGGTTGTGAAACTGTTCAAGACAATCATCTTTCCTGATTTAGAATTCCGAGAGTTGTTATAAGTGATGTAGGATCACACTTTATTAACAAGGTGTTTGAGAAGCTCTTGAAAAGCACGGTGTTCATCACAAGGTTGCTACTCCATATCATCCGCAGACGAGTGGACAATTTGAGGTCTCCAACACGTAAATCAAGGAAATCCTGCAAAAGATGGTTGGAGCAACAAGGAAAGATTGGGCAATCAAGTTAGACGACGCGTTGGGCAATCAAGTTACCACCAGCCTCAGAACCCCATGTCGATCGACACGGTCCTTTGTGTCGATCGACATGGCTCCCATACCCAAAATACCCATACAATCTAAAACCCGTGTCGATCGACACGGACCTCTGACACACGATATTAAGTCGAGTTTTTGGATAAAAATGCCGTGTCGATCGACATGGCTCCCATACCCAAAATACCCATACAATCTGAAACCCGTGTCGATCGACACGGACCTCTGACATACGATATTAAGTCGAGTTTTTGGATCAAAAATCACAAAATCTTTTCTTTTTCACTCGACGAAAACGGTCTCACCACCCTAAATCTACCCTAAAAACCTCATAACTTCTCCAAATCAAGCGATTCAAAACTCTAACTTCATTAGTTTTTCGTTCTCTCTTTGATTCTACTATCCAATCCAACAACAAACAAGGTACGAACGCATTAATTCAATTTTTAGGTCTGATTTTTGCATACGGGTTTGGGAAAGATTCGAATCTCAATTCTTGTGTTTTTATGATCGATTCTTTGATGGGTTTTACTCACTAGGGATAGATTAAGTGGATTCTAGGATTGGAATGTGATGCAAACTCGTTTTAGGATATTTTGAGAATTTCTCTTAGGGTTTATCACTTTGAAATTGGAGTTTTTGTTCTTAGATGAATTATGGACGAATTGATTGTTTTTTGTTGTTTTTGATGACCCAAATGGATAGTAGAAAATGATAGTTGAGAGAATGGAGCCTTGAATTTTGATTTTGCTTGTTGCGCTTTACATTGTGAATGTTTGGTTTGTTTTTTGGGTTTGATTTGTTTTGCAGATGACAAGAGGAGAAGATCCAGAGGCTAAGAGAAGGAGAGTTGCAGAACAAAAAAGGAGAGAAAAGCAACCAATGAGCCAAGGGAGTGTAGCTCAAAGCAACGTTCATGATCGATCAAGCGAGTGGCCTCGAGACACACCATGCGAGCTTCCTGCTGCTCTCCGTGCTGAAACACCCAAGAAGGCTTATGCATTGCCCGGTTACAAGCAGCGGGTTTTCACTGATCAGTGGGATGAGATGGACAGTTTGTTCTACATGGGCTGCTGAATGTATCCTTTCAACCTACGAGATTACTGGATCCTGTTTTCTTCGACAAGATTGGATGGTTGGATCATTTTCAGACACTCAGCACAGATCTCGGGTTAGGCACTATGCTGTTTACGCCTTACACGCTTTATCCTTACCTGGCTCGCCAGTTTCTAGCATCTTTCCGCATGTGTTATGTGGATAATCGGAACAAGCAAGCCCATGAGGGTTCACTGCACTTCAAGCTAGACGGATTTCACCGCTCTTTGACATTTGCGCAGCTTTGTGAGATATACAGTTTCGATTCCTCTGGTGTTGAGTTGTAGATTCTGGTGCAGATGGAGGCTATACAGAAGATGTGGCGTGAGATTACTGATGAAGTCTATGCTCCATCTTCCTCTACGCACTCTTAGATCAGACATCCGGTCCTGAGGATGTTCATGAAGTTGGTTTCTAACACATTGTTGGGCGTGATGGAACCCGAAAAGATGAGAATGTTAGAGTTGAGCCTTCTGCACTACGCTATTGGACATCATTTTGAGTATTCGAGGTCACATCCATCTCTTGACTCTAGGCATAAGATCAACTTTGGCGCTATTTTCGCGCATCATTTAGAGGTATTAAAGAAGCGTGGTCTTTTGACCCGTTTTACGAAGAAGGAGACAGTTGGGAGTTTACTTACTCCGATATTCAGGAGGTTCAGTGTTTTTCTTGCTGGAAGGGAATCTACCGTGAAGGTTGAAGTGATTGGGGAGCAGACTATGAGAAAAGGGTTGATACTCAAGGGAGATTTGAGGCAGTATCAGTATTCTTTCACGCATGAGAGTGGTTTGGTGAAGACTTTGGACTTTCCTTCAGAGCTATGTAGGGTGGATTATGATGAGGTGCTTTGTTTTCTACCAGAGATTGGAGATCTTAGGGGGAGTGATTTACCTGATCGACGTGTTTGTAGGACTGCTACACAAGCTGCTGAACCTTCGCATTCATCTCCACCTTTCGACCTCGGCGATTTTCCAGAGCCACCTGCACGCATTTACCAGGACGACGAATTCAAGACTTGGTTGGTTTCTACGATGAAGACTTTCTAGACTCACGTACGAAGGATTCAGCGTTGTAGATGCACCAACGATGATGATGTGATTCCACCACCGACTCAAGATAGCAGTGAGGAGATTGCAGATGATACCGATCCCGATGATTGATGGTTTTTATCTTTTCTTTTTCTTTTCACCTTTTGACTTGTTTTACATTTTATCCTTCTTTTTTCTTTCTCCATTCCTAATCACACCGAGGAAGGTGTTGGTTAAGTCTGGGGGAAGATTTTGGTACTAATCAGTTTATTTTTCTTTTGGTTTTTGGATTTATTGAGTCAGTTGTTTTATTGAGTCAAGATATTGAGATTATGATTTATTTGAGTTGACCAGTTGCATTTGATCTTTTGTTTGAGTGACCATTGAATTGCAGATTGACTACAAATGTGACTAATGGAAAATCCACTGAATTCTGACTGACTGATATTGTTCGAAACCCAGAGAAGAATCCATTAGACCTAAGCTAGAAGTTGTTGAAATTACTGGTGAAATTTGTGCAAGAAGCTTGATTCCTCATTCGCGCCATCATGATCAACTCTGTAAAGTAATTGGTTCTCTCCCCTATTCTGAAAATTTTTTTGAAAGAAAGAAAGAAAAAAGATGTCATATGTGTGTTTTAATGAGGCCCCGGAGTTCGATTAGAAGCTAGAGATGTGTTCTCTATAATGCCAATATTCGACTCTGAAGCTCAGATTTGCAGTGGAGGTGTTTAGTACCGAACTCACTGGATCATGGGAAATGGAAATATGTAAGGATAAGGGCGTGAAAACTTGATAGCACCTGCCTTTCCTTGGTTGTTTAGAACATGCAGTTGACATAGAAAAGAAGTAAAAAAAAAAGAGAGAAGAGAATAGTGAAGATAATAAGTATGGGGGAGAGATAAAACAATTTGGTAGAAAGTTAACATGTTTGATAGTCGAAAGGGTAAGAATCTAGAAGGTTTCGAGTGCTTTGATCATCAGGAAAATGAGCAATGAAGGCGACATAGAGATTCTTTGGGCTAGGCGATTTCTGAAGTTAAGCGGTTAAGCGGAGAAGTACATGGTGGTCTAATTTGGGTTAGTTTCTTGATTTTCATGTGGATTATAAGGTAATGGTCATTGCATTGGTTAATTTGAATATATTGTAATCTCGGTTTTCAAATCTTGACTTCGGATTTGGTTCTCTTTTTTGCTTGAGGGTAAGCAAAGAATAAGTCTGGGGGAGTTGATATGTCATGGTTTTTGCAGGATATACCCGTTGTTTTTGTATATATTTCATGGTTTTTATAGGTCAAAAGGGTGGAAAGGAGTAGATTTTAGCAACTGAAAAGGAATTGCAAAAGGAGTGGAAGAAAGGTGGAAAATCTGAGAAGAATTAAAGATGTAATGAAATGAGCAAGGTCTAGGCGTCAGAAGACCTTGCCCCTGTGTGTCGATCGACACAGCCCTGTGTGTCGATCGACACGGGTCCTGGATGAGCAAAAGGAAATTTCCTTATTTGAAGAATTTTGGCCCAATCATGAAGACTAAAGCCTTACACGATTTTTACACATATATAAACTATTTGGGATGTGTTTTTAGGGATCTTTTATCATCTTTTGTCATACTTAGAGCTTTTATGAGATATAGATTTGTGAGAGCTTTGGGGAGAAGGAAGACGTCGTTACCCTGTCGGTTTTTCAGAGAAGCATTCCTGAACTCCTTGACTTCTTACGTTTTAATATCATTATGCTCGTTCTCTCAATCATGTCTGCGTAGTTCTCCAATTAGGGTTTTTGATGAAGAATCAATGACATAATCGAAATTAGCTAAGTTATATAATCTAGTCTTTGATTAGGGTTCCAATTAGGGTTTTTAATGATGAATCAATGGCATAATCGAAATTAGCTAAGTTATAGAATCTAGTCTTTGATTAGGGTCGTGTTTAATACTTGAATCTGTATTAGCTACCTAGAATTAAGCTTATAGGTTGTCTGATATTCACGAGAGTGTTATCAGCAATCAGATCTACCCTAATTAAGCACAATCAATCTAGAAATCGTAGGAGACTCGTTCTAGGTTTTGTGTGAACTTATTAAAACATGATAAGAATGCATGTTTAGGATAATAGAGTAATCATAGGAGACTTGTTGCTCTTGTTTCTGAATATACGTGAGATGTTCAACGAGAGTTGGTGTTTCATAAATTCGTGTTTGAGTTCTAGACTAGAATCTGTAGTCAAATTCTTAGTGAAATCGATTTGTCATTGGTTTGGATTCATTCCCTAGGAATACCTTAGGTCTAACGTTTTTACCAATTGATCACAAACTCCGATTTAATTTCTTTTTGTCGTTTTTCTTTAGTACTTTTAATACAAACAATTTCACTTAGGTTAGATTGAAACTTGAAAACTATTGAGTCCTAATTAGTGTCTTGGGTTCGATACCTTATATACTGCAACTACATTAACCGTGCACTTACGGTAGAAAAATGATTTAAACTAGATCCGCATCACAAGATAAACATTCAAGTTAAGATGAGTAAGGGTGCGGGCGTGAAAACTTCAAAAAAACATGCTCAATCTTAAAGAAAAGAAAAGGAATTTTAAAATAGAGTATGAAAAGAATTAGTGTATGGGCGATGAACAGGAAAAGAACTTGATAATAGGCATGAATAGTTAATGTATGGTAATCGATAGGGAAAAGAATCTAGAAGGTTTTCTGAGATTATGATCATTGGTATAATTTATTTTTATTGTCTCTAGAGAATTATGTGGATTGTGGGTTTGAATTTGGATGTTGTGATGTATCACCGGAGAAGTACATTGTGGTCTAACTTGATTCTGAATCTCTGATGTGTGGATTATAAGGTTATTGTTATTACATCTGATATGATGGTGTCTGAATTTCTATGTTTTAAACCTCGACCGTTGATCTAGTTTATGTTTTTCTCGATGGCAAGAAAAGGCTAAGTCTTGGGGAGTTGATGTATCATGATTATTACCGGTTTTTTATTATGATACAAGTCCTTTTTAGAGTCTTTTTGAGTTATTTTATAGGTATAATACCTGGAAAACACATATTTGGTGATTTGAGCATGGAATTGGAGAAGTGGAGCATTTTGGAAGTAAAAAGGAACATATTTATGATTTTAGCATATGTGAGTCGACCGACTGCTGCTCATAAAAGGAAAAAAGAAGAATTTCCATAATCGTCTTGGAAGAGTTCTTAATTGCAAATCAAGGCCTCCACGTTTTGTTCAGAGTATTAGGGTTTTTAGGAAATATATATTACTTTTAGAGAGAAGAAAACATACAAAGACTTAGCCACTTTTTCATTCATATTAATTTTTACGCTTTTTGCTTTTGAGAGATTTTTGGGGAGAAGCTTTGTTCTTGTTCGTTTCAAGTTTCACTTACGAACCAATATTGGATCTTTTTCTTTTCATCTTTATGATATTCAGTTTCTTCTCTATGATGTTTTTTGTTAATTCAGTTATGTCTTTGTGACAGGATAAGTTCCTAATTATGGGTTTTCCTTTTTAATCTTGGATTTATCTCTTTCCTTTTCCTAATTAGTTTTAACTTTTCTTCTCTTTAGATTTCTTATATAATGTAGCCTTACGGCAGTTTGAGAACACAATCAATAAAAAGTATTCTCTTCATCTTTACTTATCTCTCAATCAACCTTGCAAGAGCTCGTACAAGAGCTACGCTTACGAGCACATAACTTCTAAGGAGATCTTTCTTCCTTAACGATCATCTTCTAAGTTTGTGTATCCCCATTCTTCGAATCCGCAAGTAGGGTTTCTAGTTCGGGAATCTATCTATCGTGTTTCCCGTCTCAGTGGTATCAGAGCATCTAAATACCTTAGGACCAAGCTATGGACACCAGGCAAACTACCACGTTGAACGAGATGAACAAACAAATTGAGGAGCTGCGTTTATTACAAACTCAACAAACCGACGAAATTCGCACAGAACTAGGAGGTGAAATCGTTGAGCTTAAAGCGATGATGAAAAAATACTTTGCTAATACTCCACCACCTCTAAGGCAACCAGAAGAAACCTCCGGTCTCACATCCGCAGGAAAATCTCAAGAACCAGACCCACAAGATCGCTTTCCCGGCGAACAAAGTGAAACAAAAACAAATCAACCCAATCTCGACCATAATCCCAACCCACCTCTCCCTAATGGACTGTCGTCCCGACTGACAAAAATTAGCTTCCCTATGTTCGATGGTTCAATACTCAGGGAATGGATCTATCGTTGCGAACAATTCTTCTCCATTGACAGTACTCCACCCGAACTAAAGGTTCGTCTCGCCTCTCTACACATGACCGGCAAAGCTCTACAATGGCACCATGCCTATATTGCCAATCGCTACAACTTGTTTCCACTATGGCCGGAATATGTTGCCGCCATATCTGAACGCTTCAGTGAACTTTACGACGATCCCTTGTCCGAGTTAGTCAGTTTGAAACAAGCAAACGATGCCATTGATGTTTATCTGGAAAAGTTTGATTGTGCTATGACAAGAATTACATTGGCTCCAGGCCACGCCTTGAGTATTTTCTTGACAAACATGAATCCGCATCTAGCCCTTCATGTCCGCCAATTCAATGTCAAGACTGTACCAAAAGCAGCAAGAATAGCAAAACTCCACGAGTTATCTTTGTTGCACACTCCGACAAAAACGCCTCGACCAACTTTCAACTCGTCTCAAAGATCAGCCTTCACACAAAACAAGAACCAATACATCACTACGACACCGACAACATCTAACACCATGGGAAATCAAAACAACAAACCACTACACTCTAATGCACCTCAGAAACGAGTTTCTTTCGAAGAGATGCAAGAACGAAAACGTAAGGGTCTGTGTATGTTTTGCGAGGAACCTTTCACTCCCGGTCACCAACTTAAGCACCGGCGTTCTGAGTTCTTGCTTTTGAAAGCTGATCAACCAGAGTTTGATGAAGAAGTCACACTGGAAGAACAGATACGAGAAACGACCATCGAAGATCAAGACGATAAGGCCCCCACTATCTCTGTACACGCCTTAAATGGTTGCCCGACGTTCAACTGTATGCGTCTAATGGGTCAATACGGAAAGCGGAAACTGCATATACTAATCGACCCCGGCAGCACACATAACTTCCTTGATCTACAAATTGCTAAAGGTTTGGGTTGCTCCTTGACACCAATCAAACCAATGTCCGTTGTTGCAGCTAGTGGAGACTTGACTACAACGTACAAATGCAGTTCGTTTGTATGGAAGATGCAGGGCTACGAGTTCAAAGCCGAGACAAGAACACTACCATTGGGGTGTAGTGATCTGGTACTAGGTGTTCAGTGGCTCTCCACTTTGGGCCCTATCCTCTGGGATTTTCTCAACCTGCGAATGGAATTCAACTTTAAGGGTTTGAAACATGTTCTTCGAGGAACAACACCAAACGGCTCTACAGTCGTCACATGAAGCCGCTTAAACAAACTGATATCGCAGGAGCCACAACTCGCTCTCCTCCACTTACGAGAGATCGACAACACCATACTACCTCAACAACCACTTTCTCCCAATGCTATTTTTTATCACATTGAAGCCAGCGATCCAAAACTCAATGTGAATGGATCACTCAAACAATTACTCGACTCCTACATTGACATCTTCAACGAACCATCATCTCTTCCGCCATTCCGAGAAGGGTTCAATCACAAGATACCACTCGAAACAGGAGCTAACCCTGTCAATCTACGGCCATACCGATATTCATCACTACAAAAAGACTCGATTGACAAGATGATTCGTGAGATGCTCACTCAAGGAATCATTCAATACAGCTCTAGTCCTTATGCATCTCCAGTGGTTCTTGTCAAGAAGAAAGATGGGTCATGGCGACTATGTGTTGACTACAGAGGGTTAAACAAATGGACGATCAAGGACAAATACCCTATCCCTCTACTGGAAGATCTCTTAGATGAGTTGGGAGGTGCAAAATTTTTCTCAAAACTGGACTTACGCGCCGGTTTCCATCAGTTGCGCATGTCACCTGAGGATGTGCATAAAACAGCATTCAAAACCCACTCCAGACATTACGAGTACCTCGTCATGCCATTCGGACTTACAAACGCTCCATGTACTTTCCAAGGTCTGATGAATCATGTCTTTGAATCGGTTCTTCGAAAATTCTTGCTCGTCTTCTTCGACGATATCTTGATATACAACAACACTTGGGACGACCACCTCGTTCATTTGGATATGGTATTTGCAATCCTACGACATCATCAACTATACCTTAAACAATCCAAGTGTACCTTTGGAGCAACAAAGATCGAATATCTCGGTCACTTTGTCTCCTCCTCCGGCGTAAGCACTGATCCAGCCAAGATCAAAGCAGTGGAAGGTTGGCCCATCCCTAGTAACCAAAAGCAGATACGCAGCTTCTTGGGCCTTGCAAACTACTACAGGCGCTTTATACAAGGCTATAGTATAATCGCACGACCACTTACGCTGCTACTCCGCAAAGATGGCTTCCAATGGAGTCCAGAGGCAAACTCAGCCTTTCTAGCTTTGAAAACAGCTTTGATGTCGGCCCCTGTCCTTGCCCTACCTGATTTCTCCAAGCCATTTGTCATCGAAACACGCATCTAAAACGGGTATAGGCGCCGTACTTATGCAGGACAATCATCCAATCTGCTACATCAGTAGAGCATTAGGTCCTCGACATCAAAACCTCTCAGTATACGAAAAGGAACTTCTTGCAGTGGTTCACGCAGTCAAGACATGGAATGCTTACTTGGCTCATAACATGTTTATCATTCGAACCGATCAAAGGAGCCTAAAATTTTTACTGGAACAGAAGATCACCACCCCTTTTCAACACATGTGGCTGTCCAAATTGATGGGTTACACTTTTGAGATTCATTACAAACAAGGCAAAGAGAACGTCGCAGCAGATGCCCTATCCAGAGTTTCTGGTTCCCAGCTACTTCAACTAACATTATCTCAGGTCCATCATGGATTTTATGAGGAACTGAAAGTTTTGTGGGGAACCGATCCAGTTCTTCAAAACATTATCTCAGAGCTGCAGATAAACAAGTCTCTTCACCCAGCATACTCGTTCGTGAACGGTGAACTACGTCGCAGAGGAAAACTCGTCGTCGGCAACGACCAATCAGTTAAGCTTCACATTTTTAAATGGCTCCATGACTCGGCAATTGGAGGTCACTCAGGCCGCGATTCAACTCTACAACGCATCAAATCGTTGTTCTTTTGGCCTAAAATGAGTTCGGAAACTCAAAATTATGTCCGAAATTGTCCCATCTGCCAGAAGAATAAGTATGATATGGCTGCAAAACCTGGTCTTCTCCAGCCACTTCCGGTCCCTGCAGGTGTTTGGGAATCAGTAAGTCTCGACTTTATAGAAGGTCTTCCTCCTTCTGCTGGTAAGCACTGCATCCTTGTGGTCATCGATAGGCTAAGTAAAAACGCCCACTTTTTGGCGTTATCACACCCATATACAGCTATGGATGTTGCCACGGTATACTTGGATCAAGTCTTTCGCCTCCATGGAATGCCTAAAGACATTACTAGCGATCGGGATCCCACATTCTTAAGCAACGTATGGAGAGAAATGTTTAGAGTCCATGGCGTTGATCTCAACTTCTCTACGGCCTATCACCCTCAATCCGATGGCCAAACAGAGGTTACTAATAAAACTCTGGAGACGTACCTGCGATGTATGGTTTCTGATTCTCCTCACTCTTGGAGCTCCTGGCTTCCACTCGCAGAATGGTGGTACAACACCACATATCACTCTGCCATTCATAGTACACCTTTCGAGATAATTTACGGACAACCACCTCCGATTCACATGCCTTATCTACCAGGTGAAAGCTCCTCACCAGCCATTGACAGGTCGCTACAGAAACGAGAAACACTTATTGATATGATGAAGTTCCACCTCATACGGGCTCAGAATCGAATGAAACAATATGCAGATTCTCGACGTTCTGATCGCGAATTTACAGTTGGTGACTATGTCTACTTGAAGCTTCAACCCTATCGCCAACACTCTCTCAAAGGACGAAACATGCCTCACAAACTATCACCACGTTACTACGGACCTTTTCGTATCCAAGATCGTGTTGGTTCGCGCGCTTACAAGCTTGAGCTGCCTCCGACTTCTGCAATTCATGATGTATTTCACGAGAGCCAGCTAAAGCTGTGTCCTAACCCACCAAGCTCAACTCCTTCGCTACCACAGTACCTCACTGACGTGGGGACAACCAAAGAACCTGAACTCATTTTGGAGAAGAAAATGGTTAAACGACAGAACAAACCAGTAACTAAAGTACTCGTGCAGTGGAAGGGTTCTCCTCCTCAACAAGCTACATGGGAGTTTTACCAAGACTTCATTGCGAAATTTCCAGACTTCCATCCTTGAGGCCAAGAATGTTCTGAAGGAGGGAGTATTGTGACAGGATAAGTTCCTAATTATGGGTTTTCCTTTTTAATCTTGGATTTATCTCTTTCCTTTTCCTAATTAGTTTTAACTTTTCTTCTCTTTAGATTTCTTATATAATGTAGCCTTACGGCAGTTTGAGAACACAATCAATAAAAAGTATTCTCTTCATCTTTACTTATCTCTCAATCAACCTTGCAAGAGCTCGTACAAGAGCTACGCTTACGAGCACATAACTTCTAAGGAGATCTTTCTTCCTTAACGATCATCTTCTAAGTTTGTGTATCCCCATTCTTCGAATCCGCAAGTAGGGTTTCTAGTTCGGGAATCTATCTATCGTGTTTCCCGTCTCAGTCTTAGTAGATATGTAGTTAGATCTTGGGTTTATCGGATGGGTAACTTTCATATCATGTGATGGATTGTTAAATTAGGAATTATAAGTATTTGTTATCGTAGTAGTAATCGAAATCTTGAATTAGGATTAGCTACCCTAGTTTAAGGTTTGAGGCTGGATCGATTCGAGCGATAGCAGTTTGATCTACCGTAAAATTACTGTGATGAGCGAAGTGAGACCGACTGATAAAATATTTCGCCGAGAAGCTTTGTGAACAGATCATAGCTTACTCTTAATGTTTATTAATCGTAGTAGGATTAGATAAGAGATTTCAATCCTAGGCCCTTAGATAAAATTTGTCTCACTAACGAGTGTTAGGTTATCATAGAATAAACGGTTTTGAAATCTTAAATACGATTCTTGATTTGATTCTTCATTATATGATTTGATTTCCCTAATGATTTATCCCTAGATCTAGCGTTTTATTCATTTGATTTCACATCGTTTAGCAATCGTTAGTATTAGCATTTATAGTTTTAAGCATTTAGTTTTAATACATCTTGATTTGGATTTCTTTCTTGGAATCTTAGGTCTCTTCGGATCTCGACTCCTTAATACTACAATTGACACAATCTTGCACTTGCGGTAGATTAGGGTGAAATAGTAACATACATCAATAATCCTCCCATAAATATTTTCCCATGCATCGATTGTCGTAAAGCTTTCCATCAATCGATAGAGACAGTATTTGATCATCTAGTGATTGGGGAACAGATCACAAGTATAAGAGGAAGACATGTCGGAATAAGCATTGGGACATAAGGGAATATATTAAGGCTGATAGCCGGACTTATGGTTTTGATGATTATGACCTATTTAGGACGGCTTATTTTGAGGGTGAAGGTTGTCCACCGTCACTGAACCATACTGGATGTCAGTTTGAGGATTGTTAAAGTAGAGAAGTAACTGAGTTTAGGAAGAAGCTAGATGATGCTTAAACACCACTATAGGGTAGAATTTTCTACTGAACCTAAAAACCTTCAACTCGGTCTTTCAACTGATGGGATAAACCCTTTCTTTATTCAAAACACAAAATACAGTATATGGCCGGTGTTGTTAATTAACTATAACACGGCTCCAAGAATGTGTATGAAAGCTAAGAATATAATGTTAACAATGTTGATCTTTGGGCCAATTTTATTTAGCCACAACATGGATGACTTTATTTATATTTAACACTGTTGATAGATGATTTAAAAGACTTTTGTAATGAAGGTATCAGGTTGTAAGACTAGGTTTGAACGAGAATTGCATCTCATTGAAAACCTCTTCTGTGACTTCTGAGAGCGTAGCAATGGAGAATGTATGTCACATTGGTAGTTGGCCTTTTCATTAGCCTAGCCATGTCAAAAAATTTGTTAAGTCTCCCAGGTGGAAAGTAATTCTTCCCTGCTTCACATTAATGATTACACTAGAAGTAGCTAAGAAAGTTCTACCATGGATAATAGGATCATTTGGTCAAGATCAAGCTCAAGAACAATGAAATCTGTGGGGATAAAAGAATCACCAATCATTACTAGGAAGCCTTAGAGAATTCCTTCTCTATAGAAAAAAAGAACGTTAAGGAAGCACCAATGAGACCTTGTTAGGTTTGAAATAAGTCATCCTCAACCTCTTACCCACAGAGAATGGCATAAAATTAACACTATAACTGATATTAGAAAACTACCGCTCAAAATTCTCATTCCTAATTGTGCAGTTCAATACAAAACTCCCTGAATCGTCGAGCTACTTAGGCATTTTTTTTGAATAATGGCACTACACTACTTAGTTATCATCATCGCTACTTATTCATGGCATATCTTTTTGCTGGTGATCTTTTTAATATACATTCTTAAACATGGGGCCATCCTACATGCATTGAAGAACAGAAATGCAATCATCAATCAATCAACCACTTCCTTGAACTAAGCCTCTTCTAACTCCTTCATAAGCGTTTCAGATTTCCTGGGATATGGTATCCTTTGCTTGTAGACGCGCTCCTATTCCTTGGGTTGATGATTAGCTTTGCAAAAGGTTGGGGTCGACCGACACTTGGTTTGACAGTTGATAATTCCTTTTTCATGTCGACAGACTTCAGATTTAATGTCAACATACCTTTGTCTACCGATTGGGCTTCCCTGGTTGACACCACTACCATGTCAATCTACACTTCCAATTTTTTCCCAAGCAAAAATTGCGAATGTCGAGACTATATGACATCCTTTCTTATGTGAAAGATCTTCATGATTTGTGTCAATCGATACTCTACCTGTGTCGTTCGTCACTGGCTCAACATCCTCAACCTCAACAATTGGTTCCAACTACACGAATTACTCATCATTAGGCCCCGTTCTAAACGACACACAAAAACTCTCCGACAACGGCGCAAAAACTTGATATGTGCCAGGTTTTACCCAAAAATATCCTGCAAGTGTGCAAGCAAATCTCAGTAGTATAAAGTGGTCGAATTTCCAAGAATAATGTGGTTGCACTACAAAATTTTGTTCCAGAATATGCAAACGTAAAAAATAAATTAAAATAGAAAGACTTATTGAGAACTCAAATCACTAGGATTTAGTTATCTAACTCACGTTGTCATAATTAACTATGCCTAACAACCAAGAAAACAAATCTCTTTTTGAATTCATGAAATTAAACAATCATTAGATTCAGGTTTGATTTGTTCCCCTTGCCAAATCTCTTTGTACTAAGATTTTGTTGCTCATTTAACTTCTTTTAAGAAAATTATTCAAATATCTTCGTAATAATTTAACTTATGATCTTAATTCAGTTCATGACTCTAAAACAAGTATTAAACAAAACTTAAAGAACCTATTAAGATTAATCCCTAGATTTAATAATCAACTCAAGAATCCATGAATTTACTCTTTGAAAACTCCAGACCTTACAAGAGATCTAGTCACACAAGGAAACTAGAACAAAAAACATGATTAAAATATTGAATTGCATAAAAACATTATTTATATTTGATTAATTAAACAAACCGCGTGTAGTGCGGTTAATCCCTTAGTATATAATATGAGATTAGTTTGCCCCTCTATAGTGGGAAGAGATAAGGTGTTAAGACTTTATATTAATATTGTTAAATATATATATATATATATATATATGAATGTATAATGATTACATCATTCATGTGTCGTAAGCCATTTTATTACAATAACATGCTAACCACTCGTACCATTGTGGACGGTTTCAAACTTTGTAATGAAAAATCTATATAAGAAGGTTTGCTTTCATTAATTCCTCACATTCAAAACATTCCAAAACTTTCTATAAAGTATCGTTCTTCTTACTTTCATTAATTTCTCAAAATATCAATGGGTCCCAATTCACCTCCTCATCATTCTCATCATTCTAATCATCATTCTCATCATCATTCTCATCATTCTCACCATTCCCAGGATCCTCCTCATCATCATCATCATTCTCATCATTCTCATCATTCTCATCATCCTCCTCCTCCTTCTAAGGAAGTTGTAAAAGGAGGAGGAGGGGGAGGTGGAGGTGGAAGAGGAGGAGACAACAATTCTCATAACGTAACTTATATTAATAATTACTATAATTCAAAATAGTAATTTTACGTAATTAATAATTATTACAACATTTTCCCTTCTTTTAATTTTGTGTTTCCAAGTGTGTAGGAGTTGAGACTCCATTGCTATCTTTGAGGACAAACTCAGTCTTCCCTGCTTTTTACTTTTTGTTTCCAAGTGTGTAGGAGTTGAGACTCCATTGGTATTTGAAAGAATTGTTCTTGTGTACTTATTAGTAAAAAAGCAAAAAAAAAAAAAAAAAAAAAAGTTGTGTTGCTAACTAAAACTTAAAATTTGAGAAGTCTTCGTGTGTTTGCATTCATTTCTCTTCATGTGAGATTGTTGGAACCAAAATTTGAGAAGTGGCTCCGTCCACTTTTATGGATGCTTTTCTTGTGAATTTAATCGTTAGAATGAGTGATTACGAAAATGCCGGAGCGCACGCTATAACATAATCTACTCATATATCGAATTTGGAGTTTATTTGAATGAAAAATAGAGGTTAAAAATATATAGTATGTAAAGCAACAATTTGAGAGAAAGACAAAAATCAACGAGCACTATGGGATAAAGTAGAAAAACCAAACCACCCAAATGCAAGCCAAGCCAAGTCCGCGTTGAGTCGAGTCATGATCGGCCAAGCTCGGGTTCAGGATTTGAATTTGCGAAGGGTCGAGTGTTCAATAGTCATATTTGCAAAACATTTTATTTGTATATTTGTGGTTGTTGTAGAAATTCGGATATATTACTTTTAAGCCAAGCCTCCGAAATTTCTATGTTGGTTCTGTATTATTGTATTATTGTTGGGAGATTGACCATATCAATAGAAACTAAATTTATATCGATCGAAATTACTAGGCAAGGAAGGATCTATAATTGATTTAAAGAAGTATTGTAATGAGGAAACGACTTTCGATGGTCAATGATGGATGATGATTTATTCAATAAGAATTTTAGTATTTTTTGTTTACTTGCGAATTAGTATTTATTATACTATAGTTGTTCGGAAACTGGGTGGTCGAGAGATTGCTTCTTGAGACGAATTCAGTATTAACAATAATAAAGTTAATATGACTTGACGGAAAACAATGTATAAAAATTTGCAAGTTGGATCATTCTTAATAAAAGTTATTAAGTCGGGTCATTCTTAACAAAAGTAAAACGATTATTTTAGTTGTAAGCGGGAGTGGTTAACAGTTACAAAATAGTGCAAAGATGTAAGAATAAGCTTGGCAAACACAAAATTAAAAGAAGGGAAAATTAAAACACGTCTTGGTATTGACTTCCTTGCCAGCTCATCAGTTAACTGCAACGTCCTCTGCTCTATCTTCTCTTCTGCGGTTCACCTCTGAAACTCTTCCTCTACGCACATATATCCTCTGGGCCCTATCAATACCACAGCTCCACTTGGTTCGGCTTTTCGAAGTAACGCAGAGAAGAAAGGCAATTGCGCACAGTTCGATCAACTTCACGACGTAGAGCATGAACCGGACGAGGCGGTTGGTGGTGACATCTCAAATTTCCTTCTCGCCAAATCGCATAAATGATTTATTGTAGAGCAAGTCTTAAGATGAGGAATTTGTTCTTTTCATACCGACGATTTGCTAGCTCTTCCATCGTATCACTCTACTCTGGAGATGCCGGAAAACCCCATTGAATCACCAATCAAATCAAGTCGCAAGGTTAATGAGTATGAACATGCAAAAAGATGGTCCCAAGTTTCATTCGGTTCACCAGATAATACACATGGCTGGTAGACTCCCCACGAACTCATGCGCTCACCAGTAGGGAGCCGATCCTTGAAGTCTAGCCAAACTATGAAGCTTTATATTAGAACTCCTTGAGGGAACCAAACCAACTTTTTCCATGGAAGCTAAGGACGCATCTCACGTATCTAATTCCTGGTGTGACTAGCCAAGAAAGCTGCTCTATAATTATCCAGCCAATACCTCCAAAGACTCTATCCGAACCCGCGGAAGTATTGGTGGATCTAATTGCGAAACATCTTCAAAAATTTCATGTGCTTTAGGTGAACGAATACGCCTAAACCACCACGAGTCATCACAAGTACAACAGCTGATAAACGCCCATCTGTTAATGCCCAACTCTCTTGTACCTGATTCTGGTAAAAAATCAACAAGTCTACCCAAATCAGTCCATGGATCTGACCAAAAACAAAAGGTCTTGCCATCACCTATCTCCCACCTTATATTCAACAGCTTTTTGCCTTAACTTTAATAGTTTTTCCAAACCCATGAGCCCATAGCTGCATCCTCGGAGACATCCCAAAAAGAACCACGGCGAATAAGATGATGGTGAACTCAGTCGATCCATAGATATCTTGTGGGTGACAATAATCTCCATATTAAACTTAGGGAGTAGACAAGAGATACATCTTTAAACTTATGCATGTTCAAACCACCACCTTCACTTTTTGGTAGACAAACGTCTTCCCACGCTACGTGAATTCATCCATGTGACTTAATACTTCCAGACCAAAGAAAATGACAACACATACTCTTTATTTCTCTGAAGCATCGGCTCGGTAACCAAAAGGCGGAACACCAAAAAGAGGTAATGCTTGAATCACCGATTGGATGAGTTGAAAACAACCTCCGTATGATAGTTTTTGCGTGGACCAACGTAAAAACTGTGATCTAATTTGATCAATCAACGACTCATAGTCTATACTCCGTATACTTCTCGTCATCAATAGAAAACCTAAATATCGTATTGGTAAGTCCTCCACTGATAGACCAAGTTTTGAGCCGTTGTCATTAGCGAGTTTTTACTTTCACCCGAAATAAAAATTGACCGGATATCTTAGAGACTTTGTGAAAAACCTCAAGCACGCCATTCATGGAATTTGCGGATGTAGAATTGTATAAACTTGTGTTGAATAATGAACTTGTACATAGGGTATTTATACAAGAGATTGGAACCCTAGAGAATATTCTAGATAATTACACAAATAATATGGAAATATTCTAATATGTAAACATATCTCTAATACGCCTCCTAACGATGGACTAAGAGAAGTGAGACCAATCTTGAACCACAAAGGAAGAAACCGAGAACGAGGTTGTGGTTTGGTCAGACCATCTGCCAATTGATCTGCTGACTTGACATGTGTGACTCGCAGAACACCTGACTGTACAAGATCTCTAATGGCATGAAAATCAACAGCAATATGCTTCATACGGGAATGAAAAACTAGATTAGCAGAGGAATGCTGAAAACCAAGTTCCTGCAATAGTGAAAGTACCCATTCAATCTCGGAAGTAGTTTCTGAAACAGACTTATATTCTGCTTCTGTGGAGGAACGAGCAACTGTGCTTTGCTTCTTCGAAGACCAGGAAATAAGTGATTCCCAACATAGAAGAGATAAGCTCCAGTAGACCTGTAATCATCTCGATCTCCAGCCAAATCAGCATCAGAAAACGCATGAACATCCAAAGTATTAGTTGCAGACAAAAAGAGACCCATGGTTTTCGTGCCACAGAGATATCGAATAACCCTCTTAACCGCATTCCAATGATCCTCTCTGGGTTGATGCATAAACTGCGATAATTTGTTCACAACAAACGCAATATCTGGTCTGGTAAACAAAAGATATTGAAGACTACCAATGATAGACCTGTACTCACTCGGATCATCAAGAAGAGAACCAGACATAAGTGTTAAAGGCAGAGAATCAACCATTGGTGTAGACACTGGTTTTGAAGCAACCATATTCATACGATGCAAGAGATCATTGATATGTTTTGTCTTGAGTCAAGGTGAGTCCAGCAGCTGTACGAGTAACTTCAATACCCAAGAAATAACTCAACTCTCCTAAATCTATGAAAGAGAAGCGTGCAGATATCAACTCAATAAAACGCTGAACATAAGATTCCGAATTTCCAGTCACCACAATATCATCAACATAAACCAGGACAAACATCATAATACCTCGATCTAAGAATGTAAAGAGAGAGGTGTCAGCCACCGAATAACTGAAACCAGCGTGAAGAAGACAATCACAGAGTGCATTATACCACGCATGTGGTGCCTGTTTTAAGCCATAAATCGCCTTTTTGAGCTTGCAGACATAATATGGTCTATCGCGATCAACAAAACCTGGTGGTTGCTCCATATACACATCTTCATCAAGCTCTCCTTGTAGAAAAGCATTATTAACATCTAAATGTCGAAGAATCAAACCCCGAGCTGATGCTTGACCAAGAACCAAACATATTGTCGGATGCTTCACAACTGGACTAAAAGTCTCAAAATAGTCAATACCAAGACGCTAATTGTATCCTTTGGCAACTAACGTGGATTTGAACCGATCAGTAGAACCATCTGCTTTCCTTTTAATCCTGGAAACCCACCGACAACCAACCAAATTATAGCTTGGATCAGGAGGAACCAAATCCCAAGTAAAATTTTGAACCTGAGAATCAAATTCATCACACATAGAACTACGCCAACGATCATCTTTAAGAGCTTGAATATGAGTTTTGGGTTCAATTTCAGCTGCCTCAATTTTTGCCACAGTCATAGCATAGCGTGGATTTGGTTTCGTGATCCCATCTTGCAAGCGAGTTACCATTCGACGTGTTTCAGGTGGTTCGGCTTCGTCGTCAATGTCGTCAATGTCATCAATGGAAGACGAAGAGACATGAGCGGAATCTGGGGAAGATTCGCTGACAGAACTAGACACCAGAGTCTGGGAAGAAGACGAGGAGGACGCCGAAGCCGAAACAGTAGTCGACAGCGGAGTATGCGTTGATGACGCGGAGATGACGTCACGAGAAGATCGAATTTCTGGTTCCGGTACTGGAGATGGTATACTCAAACCAGTATTCAAATTTTCTGTCTCTAGCCGAATTTTTGGTTCATCCAAACCAAAATCAGACAATGCTTGATGTTGCGCTGGCACTAGTACGAAATCTAAACCAACAGGTTGGACCTCTTGAAATGACGATGCTGACAGAGGAGAGAACGATGAAGGAAAGTTGTTGTCTGGCACAGAAGAAGAAGTGGACGAAGAAGATGAAGAACAAAAAGGGAATTCACCTTCAAAAAATTCGACATATCGGGACACATAGATTCTAGATGTGGATTGATCAAAGCATAGGTATGCACTTTGTGTCGGATATTATCCTAGGAAGACACAAGGAGCAGACCGAGGATCAAGTTTATGAGCTGAGTAAGGGCGAAGCCATGGGTAGCATAGACAACCAAAAATCCGTAATTTTGAGAAATTTGGTTTTTCCTTAAAGAGAAGCTCTAGAGGAATCTGAAAGTCTAGAGAAGCACTAGGAAGCCTATTGATGAGATAAACCGCAGTCGGAAAAGCAAAGGACTAGAACTCTATAGGCATATGAGAATACGAAAGTAAAGCTAAACCCGTTTCTACTATGTGCCTATGCTTACGCTCAGAAATCCCATTGTGTTCTTGTGTATGCGGAGGAGAATTCCTATGAGCTATCCCATGTTTGGCAAGAAAAGATGTGAGTGCAACAAATTCGCCTGCATTATCCGAATAAAAAGTTCTAATCCTAGAGGAGAAACGATTTTCAACAAGTGCTTTGAACTTGAAGAAAATCTCGAAGACCTCAGATTTTCGTTTCATGGGATAAAGCCATGTATAATGAGTAAAGTGATCCACAAAAACAACATAGTATTTGAACCCATCAAAAGATAAAAACGGAGAGGTCCAAACATCTGAGAAGATGATATCAAGCGAAAAAGAAGAAGACAAAGTGTTGATACCAAAACTGAGTTTATGACTCTTATTAATGGAGCAAGAGTTACATATCATAGGAGCAGAAATTTTATCATAAAAAGGTAAAGCACACTATTTGGGAATGCGTTGTAAAACCGAAAAATAAGGATGACCCAGGCACGAATGCCATTCGGTCATCAAATTCCTAATAGAAGAAAGCACACGGATTTGAGAGGAGGAAGGAACAAAAGCCAGCCATTCGTACATCCCATTGTTAGTGCATACTGGTTTGAGAAGCGCCCCCGTGGTTAGATCCCGTACCTGAAAAGACCAAGGATCAAACAAGTTTGACACACCATTGTCAACACATGTTTGATATACATACATCATATTCTTCTCCAAATTTGGCGCATATAAAACGTTATTCAACTCAATAGATCGAGAAGATGAGGGAAGAGAGAAAGCACCAGTGTGTGTAATATGATGTCCAGAACCATCACCAATAAGGTCTGAATCATTGCCATGATAGGGAGCATGCAGCGCCAGGTTGTTCAAGTCTGATGTGATATGATGAGATGCACCAGAATCCAGGATCCATGATGGAGTAGTGTGAGGCGCAGACATGGTGGCATGATGAGCACGTGGCTGCCAAGTCTTTGGTGATAGACAAGGAGGCGCAGCATCAACAGCAACAACACGAAATTTGGTACATCTTTGAAGACTATGACCTTGGATTCCACAGCCTTGACACTTACCAAGATATGGTCATGATTGACGAGGACCAGAGAACTGGTTTGGGGCGTTGGTTTGGTATGTGTTTTGCTGGAAACGGGGCTCAAAAGACTGTTGATTCTGGCGATAGTTGTTGTTTCTAGGATGAAACTGAGTGGTGTTGGCTGTTACTGGAAAAGATGAAGATGGTTTGGCATAAACTAGGGCAGCTTCTCGGTTAACCAGCTTATCTCTTATTTCATCAAGCGAGGGTAGTTTGTCACTTCCATTGATCTGTTCTGCAACACCCTTGTAGTCTTCATCCAGGCCATCTAGAATATACTCAATGACATCTTCATGATCCAGAAGTTTACCAAGTAAGGCTAGTTGATCTGCTTTGGCCTTCATAATCTGGAGATACTCATCAATAGAATGAGTTCCTTTTGTGGTGTTCTTCATCTGCTCCTTAATCTGCTTCCAGTGGCCTAGAGATGGCTTGCCAAATTGTGATTTGAGAGTGTTCCAGGCTTCAAGAGTTGTAGTAGATGTAGAGATCAGCGGTTGAAGAGAGAGAGAGAGATCGATCCAAGTAAAGATGCGAAGATCAATTTGTCTTGGCGATTCCAGGCAAGATAAGCTGGATGGGAGAGTAACAGATGGAATCTCAGCATCAGCTATGATGTATTTCTTGAGATTATGTCCATCAAGAAAGAGGGAGACTTGAAGAGCCCATGTGATGTAGTTGGAGCTGTTAAGTCTTGTGTTTGTGCCCATGTTGAGACAGAGAACTGGGTATTTGGGATCATTGAGGTTCATGTTTGTGATTGTGAAGCCAGAAGAAGAAGAAGTAGAAGATGAATCAGAAGAAGCAGATGTCGTTCCTTTCATGGTGATAGAGAGGACGATAAGGAGAAAGAGAAGAAGAAATCGTAGAAGGAGAAAGAATATTAGGGTTTGGAGGACTAGATTTCCTTTTTTTAGGATCTAGGCTCTGATACCATATAGAATTGTATAAAATTGTGTTGAATAATGAACTTGTACATAGGGTATTTATACAAGAGATTGGAACCCTAGAGAATGTTCTATATAATTACACAAATAATATGGAAATATTCTAATATGTAAACATATCTCTAATAGCGGAACCATCCAAAAAGCCAGCATATCATCTGCAAAACTAAGATGTGTGATTTTGAGGGAATCACACATAGGATGAAACCGAAACTTCCCTGCCATGGCTTCTTTAAAATTTGAGAGATAACATTGTTGACAATGACGTATATATACGAAGAGATCGAACAGCCTTGACGAATACTTCTAAAACTCTGGAAAAACCTTCAAAACCACCATTGATTGAAATGGAAAACGAAGCTGTCGAGATACATAGATAAACGCAATGAATAAACCGTGGAGGAAAGTCCATCGTTTCAAGAGTACAAAAAATAAAGGACCATTGCACCGTATCAAAATCTTTTGAGATATCAACTTTTAAGGTACATTGAGGGGATCTAGATTCCTTGTGGTAATCTTTGACAAGCTCGGTGGCCAAAAGAACATTTTCTAGAAGTAACTGACCCTTCACAAATGCACATTGATTAATCTCTATAGCACTTGGAAACGTTTTCTTTAGGCGATTCGCTAAAATCTTTGAGATGATCTTATAAATGAAGTTACAGCAGGCTAATGGCATATAGTCATTAATTTTTCTGCTTCCTGCTTCTTGGGAATGATAGATAGGATGGTAGCATTGACTGATATTGGCAAGAACCCAAAAAAGAATAAAGATTGGACTAGAATGATCACGTCCGCACCAATGATAGGCCAAGCCACCACATAGAACTCTTTGGGAAATCCATAAGTCTCGGGTGCCTTATTCTTTGGCATATTGAGCATTACTTTGGTTATTTCCTCTGGTGACATTGGTTTGGTGAGATTGACTACCATATCCTCCGAACATCTAAACGTCAACAACCTTTTAAGCTTACCCACCGAGATATTTGTCTCCGAAGAGGACATAGCTTGCATAAAGCTTTGAAAACGACGAATTGATTCATCCTTTATATCTTTCAGTTCTGTAGCTATACTTCCATCCATACACTTTAGCTTTCTAACCTTATTATGCGCAACTCGGCCATATGCCATTATGTGAAAGAAATACTTGTTCTGATCCCCGAGTTTTTAGAACTTGGACCCGCGATTTCTGACGATAAAATTGTTCTTCAATGATAGCTAAGGAGTTCCATCGTTCCATAGCAAGAGAAACCGTTTGATTCGTGTCAGCGGATGGACTCGCGAAAGTTTCTTCCTGGGCGGCACAAAGATCTTGCCAAACTAAATTGACTTTGTCTGGTAAACCCCAATAACGAGTTCTATTTAATTTTGGAGTACCTCTTTAATCAATTTGAGCTTCTTCTAAAACATTGATAAGGCCACACGTGAATAAATCACAGTCGGACCGCCTCGCCAAACATCATTAATACGCTATAGAAAATCTGGGTGTCGAGTAACATGATGAAAAAAGTTGACAGGCCAACGATTGGGAACTGGCGGCTGCGAAAAACAAATGGACAGTTTTGAGTGATCCGAGACTCCACCTGCTTTGAACTTTGAAAAAGAATGAGGAAAGTGAGATAACCATGAATCACTCACCAAGACCCAGTCTAACTTCTTTCCAATGGGATTATCATCTTGGTTGTTTGTCCAAGTGTAAAGAGGGCCTACCGATGGAAGGTCCTGGATCTCACAAAAAGATTTTGTAATTTGAAAATCTCTCATACCCGCTTGATCACCTATATAATCCAGATGAATGGAGTGTTTTCTTGAGGAAAGGACCTCCATAAAACCATCCAAGAGACACTATGGTCTTTGATTTCGAACGTATGTAGTGTGGAATTGGAAAATATCATTCCACATTTATCTTATGCCAACAACACCATTGTAACCATACACAAAAGACAACATGTAACTAATACCCTTATTCTTTTATTGTACTCGACAGCAAACCACCTGGGAAAATGCCTGGAGGACATATACATCAACTAACTCTGACCATACTAACCAAATTGGACCCAAAAGATAAAAAAGGTAGTTCGTAAAATGCTTCCAGCCCGGAAAACTAGACTCGAGAATCCTAGGAGCGTGAACCTCTTGAACTCGAGTCTCGGAGAGATAACTAACTGAAAAATCCGCATCCTTGATCCACTCTCGGACTGTGTTGTGCTTGCATGGTAAATTGAATCCACACAATTAATAAAGATAGAAATAATTTTGGAAATTTCTATGTTTTTATGAACATACTTTGTGGAAATTTATTTTAAAAATCATTTGTTAAATAAGTATTTTATACGTGTTAAATATCATATTTTCCTTTAATTTAAATTATCTTGAGAAACAAACGAAAAATTAAGATATTTATCTTGAGAAATTTATCTTGTGTTCCAAAAGTGAGATGAGACACAAAGGGCACCGAGCGTGGTCAGCCAGACCTTGGCTGGTCACCTGTCTCTCTCCCAACACTACAAGAAAAATTGAGTATTCTTAGCATTGATAGATAGCGGATATTAAATTTTTGCGATAAATCACTTCGTAGAGACTTTTTATACCGGCGAAAAATGGCCTTGCTATGATATGGACGCGTAAAATTATTAGACTCCCAGTTATTTTCTATTTTTAAACTTGTTCTCTAATACAGAAGACCTCAATTTAGACGTCATTGTAGGTTCAAGCGCGAGAAAATTTTTCTTTGCCCACATATAAGTAAAATTTAGGCGTCATTTGGTTTCCAAAACCGCCATTAAAGGTTTTACGCAAAATTAGACGGTTGAAGCTTCAGTCAGAGTTTTTTGAAATTGTTTGGGTTTTAGTTTCAAATTTGATTTTTTTATTTATGGTTCTATAAAATTGTTTCTATTGAGTTTAATCGTTTTGTTTTTCCAGTTCTTTTGTGAATTTTCTTTTTACAGATTCTACATATCACTTATTGCATGAAAGTATTGTGTATTTGTAAGACAATGAATCCTTTTTCCATTATTTTGGATCTTCAGTGGTTTAATGACAGTGAATGTGCTACGTATTTGAGTGTCTGAAGATTAACTTATTATCACAGATGTATGTATAATTGGTCGTTGAGCTATGGTGATTTTGGTATAATATGGCAATGAATGGGTTTCACTTTTTTGGTATGAACATGTTTGTTATTTTCATTGATACTTTAATTACAAATGTGTCTATGAATTACAAATGTGTCTATGAATATCCTTGAGTATAGTGAAGGTGCAAGAAATTTTGTGAATTCATCAACAAGTACTTTGGATAATCATGCTGAGATGTTTTGCCAATGCATTGATTCCTAAAATGCTTGTCATCAACCGGTAGAGACGGTATTGGATCATCTAGTGATTAGGAAATGGATCACAAGTACAAGAGGAAGACATGTTGGAGTATGCATTGGGACATTGGGAAAGATATTAAAGCTGATGGTTGGACTTATGGTTTTGATACTTATGACCTTCTTAGCATAGCTTATTTTGAGGATGAATGCTATCCAGCGTCACTAAAACCATACTGGAAGTCAGTTTGAGGATTTTTAAAGTAGAGAAGAATCTTAGTTTAGGAAGAAGCTAAATGATGCTAAAACACCACTGTAGGCCAGAGTTCTCTGTTGAACCTAAAAACCTTCGACCTGGTCTTTCTACTGATGGGGTAAACCCTTTCTCTATTGAGAACACAAAATAAACTACATGGCAGGTGTTGTTAGTTAACAATAACACGGCTCCAACAATGTGTATGAAGGCTACGAATATAATGTTAACTATGTTGATCTTTGGGCCAACTAGACTGAACGACAACGTTGATAACTTGATGTATATTTAACACCATTGATAGTTTATTTAAAGGACTTTTGGAATGAAGGTATCAAGTTGTACGACTTGGTTTGAAAGAGAATTGCATCTCATTGAAAACTTCTTATGTGACTTCTGAGAACGTATCAACGTAGAATGTATGTCCCATTGGTAGTTGGCCTTTTCATTAGTTTAGCGTGTCAAAATTTGTTGTCAAGTCTCCGAGGTGGAGAGCAATTCTTCCCTTCTTCACATCAATGTTGGCACTAGAAGTAGCTAGAAAAGGTCTACTCCGGTTATGATAACTAACTATTCTTAACAACCAAGAAAACCAAATTTTTTTTTTTTTAATTTCTTGAAATTAAAAAATTATATTTATCAAAAAAAAAATTAAAAAATTATTAGGTTTATTTTTCAACTGTTCCCCTTGCAAATCTCCTTTAAGATTTTTTTCTCATTTAAGTTCTTTTAAGAAAATTATTCAAATATCTTCGTAATAGTTTAACTTGGGATCTTAATTTAGTTCATGAATCTTGAACAAGTGTTAAACAAAACTTAAATGAAGAACCTGTTAAGATTAATCCCTAAATCTAATAATTCATTCAATAATCCATGAATTCATCCTTTGAAAACTCTAGACCTAACATGAGATCTATTCACACATCGAAACTAGAACAGAAAACATGATTAAAATATTGAATTGCATGAAAACTAAAGTAAGATATAACAGGGGTTTGAATTATTTTCTAAAAACGGACATAGTGCATAATCTTCTCCACAAAAGTCCCCAAAACTTGTAAATAAAAGCAGAAAAGAAAACTGCTTGGTAGGCTTGTGCCTCGATCCACTTTGTAAAATAATCAGTGAGAACGAGCAGGAAGCGACACTTTTTTTTACCAGAAGTTACCATGGGACCTACCACATCCATAGACCATCTCATGAATGGGTATGGTGAGGTGATGGATGAAACATTTTCAGCAGGGGTATGCAAAATAGGGGCATGGTGCTGACACTTGTCACACTTTCTTGAGTATGACTCGCAGTCAGCCACCATGGTTGCCCAAAAATATCCTTGCCTTTTTACTCTTAGGTCCAAGGCTCTACCACATGAATGACTTCCACACGAGCCCGCATGGATTTCGAATATGAGGCTGAAAGCTTCAAGTCCGTAGACACATACCAAGTATGGCCCATATAGAATTCTTTTGTAAAGCCGAGAGCCAATTATACAATATTATGCGTCTAGTGCTTTGAGCTTGCGTATAGATATGGATTTAGGCCGGAATATAAGGTTTGGTTTTTACATGGAGAAAGGAATTATGAATATGGTAGTACCAGTAGCAATGAACCTTATTTTCCGTCTAGCGTTGGGGAACCTACAGCGGATGTAGATGTTGGGGTTAGTACGGTTGCGATGGTTAGAGAAAATTTCTAGTCTGGTGGTTATGAGGGTGATAGGGTTGAAGAACCTAATTTAGAATCTCGAAGGTTTTTCGATATGTTAGACGTAGCAAAGCAATTACTATACAGCGGTTGTAGGGATGGTCATTCACCTCTATCTTCTGCTACTAGGATGATGAACATAAAGACTGATCACAATTTGTCCGAAGAATGTGTTGATACAATTGCCGAGTTCGTTAAAGATATTTTGCCTGAAGATAATGTGTCCCCAGGATCATACTACGAGATCCAAAAACTTGTCGCCGGTCTTGGTTTGCCCTACCAGGTTATAGACGTGTGCATCGACAACTGTATGATATACTGGAGAGAAGACGAGAACCGGAACAAATGTAAATTTTGCAAGAAACCTCGATTCCAGGACACAAGTGGCAGGGTGAAGATTCCATTCAAACGAATGTGGTATTTACCCATAACGGAGAGGTTGAAGAGGCTGTACGAATCAAACCGCACAGCTAAGGCTATGAGATGGCATGCAGAGCATAGTCAAGATGGAGATATCACGCATCCTTCTGACGCGGAAGCATGGAAACACTTCCAATCCGTATATCCAGATTTTGCGTATGAACGACGGAATGTATACATAGCCTTATCCACTGATGGTTTCAACCCATTTGGCAAGCATGGAAGAAAATATTCGTTGTGGCCGGTCATCGTAACACCTTACAATTTGCCTCCATCTATGTGCATGCGACGAGAGTTCCTCTTTCTCTCAATTCGAGTTCCCGGGCCAGATCATCCAAGACGGTCACTCGATATATTCCTCCAAGCATTGAGGTATATGATGTTTCAATCCAGCAAAATTTCAAGATGCGTGCGGTACTTATGTGGACCATAAGCGATTTTCCAGCATACGGTATGTTATCTGGATGGACAACGCATGGAAGATTGGCATGTCCTTATTGCCAAAAAAATACTTCAGCATTCCAACTGCAGCACGGAAGGAAGACTTCATGGTTTGATTGCCATAGGTGTTTTTTACCGCCAAATCATCCATATCGTCGGTCTAAAAGACATTTCAGGAAGAATGAACAAGTGTTACATGGTCCACCTCCTGAGATAGATGGTCGCAGCATATTGAAACAGTTACAAGATTTTGGTGCAGAGCGAAGTCCTGAATGTGGGGGTAATGGCCATTACCCCGTCGACGGTTGTGGGGAATATCACAATTGGCACAAGAAGAGTATATTTTGGGATTTTCCTTACTGGAAAGACCATCTACTGCGGCATAATCTAGATGTTATGCATGTGGAAAAGAATTTCTTTGACAACATCATGAACACCGTATTAAACGTCCCAGGAAAGACCAAAGACAACTGGAAGTCTAGATTCGACTTGCCATCGATTTGTTCGAGGCCATCTCTTCATGTTTCGAACGGTAGATTGCCGATGCCTGCTTACCGGTTAGACGCTAGGAAGAAAGAAGAATTTTTTGACTGGTTCAAAAAAATTGTCAAATTTCCAGACGGCTACGCATCTAATCTACGTAATTGCGTGGATTCGACGGAAGGCAAGTTTACAGGAATGAAGAGTCATGATTGTCATGTCGTGATGGAGCGTCTTCTTCCATTTGTATTTGCATATCTTCTTCCAGAACCTATCCACCAAGCAATTGGAGGTATATTTCTTACTCCCATTTGTGTATTACTACCATAATATTACTATATATTTACTAACTTGTTTACATTTCTGTGTTATGTAGGAGTTGGTGCATTCTTCCGAGATTTGTGTTCAAGAACGCTGACCGTCCATGGGATACGCAACTTGGAGGCCAATATCCCGGTACTCCTTTGTAATCTTGAGAAAATATTTCCACCGTCTTTTTTTGACGTTATGGAACATCTTCCTATTCACCTCCCATGAGAAGCAGCCTTAGGAGGCCCTGTTCAATACCGATGGATGTATCCGTTCGAGCGTTACATGTTCCATCTAAAGAAAAAGGTTAAAAATTTGAGCAGGGTTGAGGGATCTATTGTCGCACAAAGCCTAAACGAGGAAGTCTCACAATTTGCCGAATGTTACTTTCCACGGGAAGTAAGTACTAAGGCGAGACGGCCTCCCCGACATGATGATAGAGGTGAGAAAGCAATGTATGTCGTGGTTGTTCCTGAGTTGTTTGCCCAAGTTGGTCGAGCCAGTGGAAAAGCAAAGAAACGCAAACTATCACCAAGAGAGGTCACACATTTGCATACGTATATCCTCAGAAACTGTGACGAAATTTTGGAGTACGAAAGGTATATATATATATATATATCAGTTATCATTATAAATTTATTGAATTATTTGACTTCATCTACTAACGACTGTTATGTTACAGGATCTACATGTCTCTCGCACGTGGTTACCATCGTGATAAGACAGATGCCGAACTTGCTGTCTTGAAAGACGAAGAATTTGAGGGGTGGTTGAAATGTTATGTAAGTTTAATATTATTACTTACTCTTACGTTTCCATGTTTTCTCGTTCATATGTTACTTATTTCTTACTTATTTTTAGGTTTCTGATTGTATAGCATGTGGTCATTCACTCCCAGCATGGTTAGTGGAGTTTGTTCATGGTTTACGCAGCAGCGCGATTTCATATCCCCAGTTTTGCACTAGGGGATACGTTCAGGATCCGCGAGGAAGGACGTCAAAGGTCAACTGCGGACTATGGTATTTCGGCGCAATCCGGCGATACCATGTACTATGGGATTTTAAAAGAAATCTTGGAAATCCGCTATCCAGGAATGTTGAACTTGAGGTGCGTTGTGTTTATGTGCGATTGGTATGATCCATCCAATGGTTGAGGGGTTCGAGTTGACCAGCTTGGTGTTATTTCAATAAATTCAAGCCGGAGATTGCAGTATTATGATCCATTTATCCTTGCGTCTCAAGCAGACCAGGTATCAATATATACACTAATATGTTTACCTATGTACTCATAGTTAAGGTTTCTTGTTCATGTATATTAACAATATCAACTAATTATTAATAGGTTTACTACATTCCATATCCTCGAGTTGCCTACCGTACTGATCCGTGGATCACAGTAACGCCAATAAACCCAAGAGGAAAAATATATGGAGTTCCAGAACATGATGCTCTACAACCATCCAGAAGTGTACCAATGTCACCTGTTGAGGAGATAGATAACATTGACTTTGTCATTGATGTCACACATGTCGGGGATGATCTAGTGCATTCGGACGAAGAGGAAACACTAGAGGAATTTGACGACGATTCAGACTCCATCCCTAGTGAAGGTCCCTCCGAAGATTCAGAATAATAATTTGGGAATAAATGTTTGGTTTTTTATGTTCTTCTCTCACATTTGTGTGTTCCGTATAATATTTTTCATTTCATTAAATAAAGGAATAAATCTTAATTATTTCTGCTGTGGACTAATATTGTTTATCATATTATTTAATAGTATATATATTCATGTTCACTGACTAATTAACGATAATTATTGGTATTGCAACTCCGATAAACCATTACATATAATGAAACATAAAATTTAGAACACATTCTTAAACAGGTACACGAAATCCTTGCAAATATTAAACACACAACGGTTATGGTACAACTACATAATAAACTCCGCATTTTAAAATCATATGTCGGTTTCCATTTTAGTGATGTTCTTTCCCTTTTTCTTCTTTTGTTAGAACCATTTAGTGATGTTCTTTCCCTTTTTCTTCTTTTCTGGAGAATCTACAAATCCGTCGCACAATTCGCTTTTGATTGCATCAACATCTAGATTTATGTTTGGCTTCTCTGGACTTTGGGCGAACTCAAAATCATAGTAATGATCCTTTGGTGGAGAATCTATAAATCCGTCGCACAATTCACGTTTGATTACATCAACATCTAAATTTAAGTTTGGCTTTTCTGGGCTTTGGGCGAATTCATAATCATAGTACTGATCCTTACATACGTTTGAAGTACTTCCACTGTAAGTATCTGACTTTTCCATCAATTGACATGGTTGCTCGGCTTCGATTGGATTGGCGTGGTGGATGTTTTGCGACCACTGCTTGTCAGGCACTATTGTTAATGTGGAATCTTCTTTATGGATTGGTGAGCAGGTATCAAATTCCCACGAGTAAGTGAGAATCTCTTGAGTGAATTCGTCGCAATGAGATTCGGTTTCCCATGAGTATTTTGGAACATAAAAAAAATTAGCCTCGGATGTTGTTTTTGCGTCTTCATTTGGAGAGCTAGAAGACATATTTTTTTAGTTTGTGACTGAGAGGTGTAGAAGATATACACTCCATCAGGTGTATTTATAGTAGAAGTTATATGTATAAACCGTCGGTATTCCGTCTGTATTACTGTATTACCGACGGAATTCAGACTACACGATGTCGGCAATGTTTGATTGGTCAGCTGTACCGACGGATTTCCGACGCAGCTATGTCGTCAAAATTGTGTTACGGATGTCCGACGGACTGCTGACGATTTCTGATGTCGGCAAAGATTGATTGGTCAGGTGGACCGGCGGATTTCCGACGGAGATAAGTCGTCAGAATTATGTAACGGAATTCCGACAGAATTATGACGGTTTACGATGTCGGCAAAGTTTGAGTGGATAATAAATCGTCTGCAGTTGCCGAAGTGATTTGTGGGGTGTTATGTCAGAGTGTTTTGACGGATTTCCGACGGAAATCCGACGGATATCAGTTCTACATAAGTTTGCACATTTTGTCATTCCTTTATAAAAAAATTTCAACACGCACTCCCCCTTAGAAAAATTCAATTGGGTAATGGCAAACAGAGATTTGTGGAATTACTATATGCAAAACCGAGCCCCCGGTCATAACCCTCCAAACACAACTCTTGTTCCTTCAAGCCCTCCTTACGATAACTTAAATGTTACTGAAGCTGAACCGACAATGTCACTCCGTCCAACTCAACAATCCCTGAACCAAACGCCTGTAATACCGGGACCTGGCCAAGTTGTACGCCGAGGCCTGTTTCGAAAGAGGTCTCATGATGCGCAGGTGATGCGAGGTGAAAGTTCTCAGGCACGCCCAACACAAGATTTTATTCGTGAGGTCATTAATGAGGCACCACAGACCGACCAGGATTTTAGTAGTTCTCGGTGGACTTCTACTATCGATTACATACTCCGTGAAGGTATATATGTAGGTTTACTTTTACAATAATGATTGTAGCTGACAAATACTAAATCAATCATTCATACATGTAGGTTATTATAACAATAGGAGCACACCATTCTGGTCCCAGCTTGCAGAAATTCAATGTCCGCATTCACAATTTGTGAAAGTGAAAAAGGTTTACGTTTTGGACCTATTTTATTAACATGTAGACATAAAATTTATCTCACAAGTATATTCTATTTCATTATCAGATTGTGGCTATGGTCTCTAGTTTAACCCCCAATGACCAGGGAGATCTGCTAGTAACCTTTAAAGATCCTTCAGGAAAAATCGAGGGAACCATGCACCATAACATCTTCAAGAAGGAGGAGTACAGACTCACCACTGGTGTAGGTGCGGTGGTCATCCTAAAGAATGTTACCGTTTGCCGTTTTAACAGGAACTCAAAGTACCTTAACATCACAGAGCGGAACATTGTTAAGGTACATGTATATTATAAGTTTATAAATTTTTCAAGGAAATCTTAATTAACTAATTAAATTCATTTTTGAAACAGATAATCGGTGCTAATTCGATGATTGCTGAATACCAACCAACGGAAGTATGTACCATTGATGATGAAGATGACGGAACTACTGGCTACGAATATGAAACAGTTCCAGACTCAGATGATGATGAATAAACATCCGACCCGTCCATGATTTTAATATTTTCCGACTTTCCATTGTACGAGTTTATCCGGATAATGTTGTTATGTGTAATATTTTACCCTCCATGATTTTAGTATCTACCATCGATGATTTTATATGTTATAATACGGATTTCCAACTTAATTTGTTTTTAATTAAAAATCCCCCTTAGAAAAAATTAAAATTAAATAACACTACGCTATTTTAACAATTTTCCAATTTTTCCCAATGTATGGTTTGAATTTCAATTCTTATAGGTGTTTATAATTGTAAATGATTTATACAAATTTATAATATGATTAATCCACAAAATTCTATAATTTAAAAATTGTTACAATTCTCCATTAAAAATTTTACTAAAAACACATAAATCTCTTACATAGGAAAATATAATACAAAAATTAAGAATCCGTCAGAACTCCGTCATTATTGTCTGACGGAGTTCTGACGGATCCTTATTTTTTATTTATTTCTTTTATTTTAAACGGAAAAAAAAGGATCCGTCAGAACTCCGTCAGACTATAATGACGGATTTCTGACGGTTTCTTATTTTTTTATTTATTTTTTCCATATATATATTTTCCTATGTAAAAACCTTATTTTAAACGGAAAAAATAAAAAAAATAAGGATCCGTCAGAACTCCGTCATTATAGTCTGACGGAGTTCAAACGGATCCTTATTTTTTTTTTTCCGTTTAAAATAAAAGAAAAAAATAAAAAATAAAGAATCCGTCAGAAATACGTCAGACTATAATGACGGAGTTCTGACGGATCCTTTTTTTTCCGTTTAAAGTAAGGTTTTTACTTTTTAAACGTAAGAGATCCATGTGTTTTGTTTTTAGTTTGTAACAAATTTAAAATTAAAGAATTTTTTAGATTAATCATATTATAATTTTGTATAAATCCTTATAAATTACAAACACTTATAAGAATTGAAATTCAATTCATTGGAAAAAATAGGAAAATTGTTAAAATATCGTACTTCCTACACAAATATTGAGTTTCTCTGTATGGGAGCAAAACAAATTTAAATTAAGGATCTTATACAAATCCGTAACAAATTCATTATTGTCTGACGGAGTTCTGACGGATCCTTATTTTTTTATATTTTTTTCCGTTTAAAATAAAAGAAATAAATAAAAAATAAAGAATCCGTCAGAAATCTGTCAGACTATAATGACGGAGTTCTGACGGAAAACCCTAATTTACTCCCGCCTAAACACTTCGATCTCATCGAAAAAGCGGGAATATCTGACAGAATTCCGACGGATTTTAATATACCGTCATAATTCCGTCAGAATTCCGTCGCAATGTTCTTTAAAATCCCACAGTTCGTCTTCCCCGCAGACACAGAAACAGAGCAACCAAAAAAATTCCCCAATCTCCTCCGTCACTCTGTCCGATTTGCCGCCGAATCACCGCCGATTATCACCGCCGATTGTCACCCGACTCACCAAATCAATGTAAGTTCTTGTTGGTTTAAAAATTATGAACAAATCCATTGAAAATTTATAAATCCGTTCAAATCCGTTCTTGAAATTGTGTGATATTCAATTGGGAATGGGTAAATATCGAATTTGAAGCATAGTTTAACATGATTTCGTAATTGATTTAGGAATTTAAGAATTAGGGATTTAGAAAATTTTATGAATTTAGGGATTTACAAATATTTTAGAAATTAGGGATTTAGAAAATTTTATTATTTTTGAAATTTTGATAAAATAGGGATTTATGGATATATAGATTAAGGTATTATGATAATTTGAGGAACTTACCATTTGCAATTAATTTAATTCCAATTCTAATAAATGTTTGTAATTTTTTGAGATTTTTAAAATGTAATTTGTAAAAATTTGAAAAAAAAATTAAACTCTTAAATTTTTAAAAAAATTATAAACTTTTATAAACATGTAACGCTTAAATTTTTAAATACAACATCAAATTACGTAACTTTTAAAAACATTAAACTTTTTAACAAAATTTACTAAACTTTTAAAAACTCTTAACTTTTTAAAAATGTAAAATTTTTAAAAAAACTATACAAATTTTAATAATTAAATATGGGAGTTGTATGGAAGAATTATTGAAAATGTTAAGTAATTAGGGATTTATGAAAACCAAGGCAGCATGAGTAGAACTTCTGGTTTTCACGGGATTGGCTCTTCGAATGGCAACAGGATCCGTCGTAATTTATGTTCTGCCAATCAAAGATCCAAGGCCGTGAATCCCAGAAGTTCTACCCATGCTGCCTTGGTTTTCATAAATCTCTAATTCCTTAACATTGTCAATAATGGTTGCTTAAATTGAGTGAGTCCCTTAAATTTTTAAATTTGTATTGTTTTAAATGTTTCTTTAATGTTTTTAAAAAAATTTTAACATATCCAAAATCCCAAATTCTATATATATAAGATGAAAAAATCAAAAAATAACTATATCTTAAAAAACCTTTAAACCGTTTAAAAATTTAACGTGTTTGTTCTTGGTGATGTCGTGGAATTATTTCATTGCTTTTTTCACGAATTTCCAATATCGCATATTACCAAATTACCATAAATCCTAAAATCCATAAATTCTAACATCTCAAAAACTCAAAATCATAATTCTCAAAAGCCCTAACTCCGTGATAAAGATTGTAAATTTTATATCTATAATTGACATAGTAATTTTTAATATGGGAGAAAATTAAAAGGTTATATAAAAAATTTTGAAATCGTAGGGATTATGAGATATTTCATGCTACTAGCGGAGGTGGTGGTTCCAGTAGGGGAGGTGGGACTGCGAGTGATTCGCAGATCCCAACCACCCCTGTTATGGGTACAGCTGGCTCTGCTGCTCGCACGGCAATGACCATCGAGGAGTTTGTGTCGCAACCAGGTCGGGATAGGTTGACACGCCTTGACCCGGAATTACCACCCTACACGACCTGGTAATGACTACTTTTCAAAATTAAAATGATTATATTAGCTTAATAAATATTGTTTACAAAATATGAAACAAAATACCGTGTAGGTTACAATTTTCGGGAAACGGTATTGCGGGTTGTATCAACGAAATGGTCAACAGCATGATAACTAAGCCGTATCCCACATATGAGTCGATGCCGGCTGCAGACCAGGACACATGGTTTCGCCAATTTGCGGTATGTGTTTATATTCTTAATTAAATATACAATTTTTTATATTAAATTCCAATTGTCAATAATTCGATTATTGGTTTTCTTTGCAGCAAGAATTTACGTGGGACCCCCAGCTAACTCCTCAGGTCCGACGTAATTTCGACAAAAAGGCGAAGAGAAAGTACTCGCAGAAGATGAACGAGTGGAAGGACGGGTGGAGAAAAAAGGGGAAGGTGCCTAAGGTTATTAAAGACAACCAAACATTATGGGATGGACTTGTTGCACATTGGGAACTGAAGGCCACTCAAGCGACATCCGGCCAAAACTCGACTAACCGGAAGAGCCAGCGGAATGGGAAGGGAGAGGCGACCCACAACCTCGGTGCAACGAGCAAGGCGTCACGTGTTCAGCAACTGGTAATTTTCCTAATTTTCCAAATATTTTTAATTATCGCTAACATTTTCCATACTTGAATATGCTAACAGTTTGAGAAGACCGGTGTGCGTCCTTCGCATGTTGATATCATCAGAGATGCCCACACCAACAGACAGACGGGTGAAATCCAAGATGCGATTGCTCGGGAAATCGTGGAGAGCGTGGAGAAGGCCGGGCAGCAATACCTCCTATCGCAACCGATCGTCGAAGGAACTCCGCCGCTAACCGAAGTTCCATTCGACAAGGTCAACGAGTTGACTTACGAGGTTAGTAAACGTGTCAATTTTAAACACATTTAAAATACCTTTTAATACTAATACGTTTTGAAATTGATTTTTTTTTCTTAGGTAACCCCTAAGAGTAGAGGTCGTGTCTACGGCCTCCCCGAAGACAGTTGCTCATCCGTTTCGTCGTTTCGCTATCACGGTGGTAGCAGTGTGGTAGCACAAAACGCCGAACTGACCCAACGGGTTACCTCTTTGGAGGAACGGTACGACAGAGAGAAGGCGGAGGCGGAGGCACGTATGCAGGAACAGATTGAGGAGGTGGAGGCACAGCGTCTGAGAGAGAAAGCGGAGGCAGACGACCGATACCGTGCAATGGAGGAGAAGATGAACGAGTTCTTACGTCGTCAAGGACTTTAAATTTAGATTGTAATTTAAATTTAATTTAAACTTTAAATTTGTTTTTAAAACAATTTCTATTTAATTATAATTTAAATTTTATACATTTAAATAAGAAAAAAAAAACATTATTCATTTAAATAAATTTTTTCTTTTTAAATAATTCCAAATCCGTCAGAATTCCGTCTGGCTACCCCGAGGGAATTCTGACGGCCAACGGATCACCGGAATCCGTCAGGAAACCGCCGGAATGTCGTCGGAGCCCAGAATTCCGACGGTTGTTTGACGGCTCAATTAACTGACGGAATTCCGACGGTCCCACAAGCTGTCGGCTTTGACGACCGTCGGAATTCCGTCAGTTAATTGAGCCGTCAGACAACCGTCGGAATTCTGGGCTCCGACGACATTCCGGCGGTTTCCTGACGGATTCCGGTGATCCGTTGGCCGTCAGAATTCCGTCAGGGTAGCCAGACGGAATTCTGACGGATTTGGAATTCTGACGAGATAGAACCGACGGAACAAATCCGTCAGAAATCCGTTGAAAAACCCCTGATTCCGACGGATTTCTGATGGATTAGTCCGTTAGAAACCAAGATGTTTTCTTGTAGTGAATGTCGAGTTGGATCTCGGGTATTTAATGGGCGATGACTGGATCCCTGTGCGTTACCGAGCTCGTGTTCACCACCTCGTTTGTCTATCTTGACTCTATCCTTTAGCGAGCAGTCTTCCTCTCTCCCAACTGGGCTTTTAGTGAACCCGTTCTAGGTTGGATCTGCCATGCTGGATCCAGGTCCAACAGCGCATCCTGACGCGCTCTCTGTAAGACAAACGTCAGGTTTCCTGGAAACCATTCTACTTAATTCGAGCTGACAAGGAGCATGATGGGCAGCGGTAGCTTTGCAAGTACTTTCAGGAGAAATTTGGGAGATTGGAGTAATGTTCAATCCCAAGTACTCCACGCTATAAAAATAAGACTACGATGGAAGGGAACATAAGAGGTTGACAAAAACATATATAAGGTGACTTGAAAGGAGTAATCTTTGTCTTTAAAAAGAAGAAGGGAACGTACATGCGAGAGCGACATCAGTCTCAGCGGGGAGATTGGGATCTGGTATTCGGCGAGCTCCATATATCTTCTTGAAGTCAAACTCTCTCTGGTGCCCGTCATCTATTTTCAAAGTTTTCACGAGCCCGCCGATGTAAGTGGGGACCGACCTAGAACAATCCCCAATGTTTGCATAAAAGGAGAAAATTATATGTATCAATAAAAATAAAAAAGGGAAAGAGACCAATCAAGCCAGCTGACAAATAAGCAAGTCTTATTCCAACCGGAAATCTCAGCCCAATCTCTTTGGATTGAGATGTCTCCTTCGCTGGATAGGTGTGAGATCCTAAATGAAAACCACTTCTCCCACCACCAATCATCTCTGGCCTGGAACTTGAAAATTGAACGGCCTAATTTGGCCGGAAAATAGTAAGTCTCAGGTTTTTTATCATTGTTCGACTTTACGTTGAACAACTGGTGGAAGTCACTTGCATCGAGTTGGACTTGGGTCTCCTTTGAGTGGACCCAAATTGCCACAAGATTACAAATGGCGCTAGGCATGATCTGAGGAAGGGCTACTCCGATGTCGTTGATGATGTCCAAATGGCTCTTGGTTTGCTTAGGAATTCATACGACAAATGTTGCAGGAAAAATGGAAATCTATAACTCAGGGCAATAAAGTTCTCGTAAACAGAAATGGTGGATTAAAGAGTTTCTTGGTTTCAGAAGCTTCTAGATATTCGTTATTTCCCAGGAAAAAAATTCAAGGGCTCTATTACCATTATGGGTACCGATGTCGAGATTAACAGAAACTATACAAATGAGTACTTATCCCTTTGTTTCAAGCTGCATATTTTACTCCCTGGACACGAATTGGGAAGCAAAATAAATGGAAACTGCCAAGTGGTCATGGTTCACGGAGTGTTGTTTACAGAGTGTCCGTTGGTGGAATTAGACCATATTCATGCTAATGCAGCTACAAAATATTGGTGGTTGTCAAATCTTGGGATTGTAGGTCATGCTTGGTTCGGCACGGTGGGAAAAGGAAACGTTATGAGAACAGGAATTGGATATACTATCACATTTGTGTAGGAGTGTCGAAGCCGCCTCGGTAGTTTTACCGGACCAGGTAGCTGATATTGGGAATTAAGATGGATAAAGATTCAGGAACTTGTGTGCTTTTAGTAATGGGATTAAATGGAGACACAAAGGAAGTCGTTGGAGATGTGCTTATTTGGAGATGGGCTACTGTGATCACGCTTACTATGGTGGGGCAATTCCATAACCTTTTAATTCCGATCTTTTTCTATGAAATGTTTCATTTACGAAGGCCACCAGAGCTTTGCCGAGCCAAAAGGTATGACGGAGAATTCTACCACGCTTTTAACTAGATAAATGAAAGTGGAGGAATACTAATCCCTACTCGTAACAGTCCAAGCTAAATGGTGGTTTTGTCTGATGCAACATTATTGGGAGATCGATGAGATCGACCCGAACTGAAGACCGAACCGAAAACCGAACCGAAGACCGACCGAGATCGAACGGTCGAGATGAAGATCCAGTTGTGGAAGAATCTAAAAAGATCAAGATGATTATCTAAGTATGTTAATATTCAGATTTAGGAAATTTATCATTTACCTTTAATATATTACTAGGTATGAACCCGCGCCGATCGCGGGATTAATGTTTTAGTTCATTACGGTGAAATGTTTTTATTGTTTTGGTTGAAACGTACCAAAAAATTTCATCCTATGTACCTTATAGCAATAGTATATTATTTCATATAGGAAAATTATATATATGTCTTAGCAGTATATTCTTGGTTACTATTTTACAATATTCTTGGTTATTGGTTTTATATATACCATAGATATTTGTAAAACTTGCTAACATATGGATACTACGTTACAAATGTCATAATTTTCGAAGTTGGTCACAAATCAAGATGAATCTTATTGTTATGAGAATATCTTCTCAAAATATATAACAATATTATAGTATTTCATAGAAAATGTATATATATCTCTTCACATTTTATGTTACAAATATAAAAGATATTGCATGTCCTATGTAATCGCATCTCATTAAACAATTCCCAATGTTCCTCAATTAATATATTATAGATTCTAAATAGTATTTATAATATCTTAATAATTTTGATCAAGTAAAAATATTTATAATATTTAAAATTTTGTTATTATAATATTTTAACTTCTTGATCAAGTTAAAATATTTATAAATTAAAATTTTAATTATTTTAATTTTTTATCAAATTAAAATGTTTATAATATTTTAATTTTTATTAAGTTAACATGTTTATAATAATTAAAATTTAATTTAATGAAAATATTTATCTAATTCGGTCTAATTATATGATTCATATTTGGTCTAATTATATGAATCAATCAAAAAACAAATTAAATTGAATCAAAATTTTCAAATTTGGATGTCTATTAGGTTAGACTTCCCACTTGGAATTCACAATTGTAAGTTCCATTATTTATAGGATTGACTCATGTCCTCTCGTTCCTTCTTTAGTCGATGTGGGAAAAAAAATATCGAGATTAAAATTATAAGTGAGAGATGAAATGGGGTAAAAATGAGTGATAAATGGGCTTCAATTTAATAAGGTATCATTAGATTTTGTTATTAATTTAAAAAGGAAATTAATAGTTTTTCATCAATAAAATCAAAATCAAAATACAATGTTGATTATTAGTGTTATAATACAATAAAATAATATTTCATCAATAAAAATAGTTAATAATATTAAATACTAAAGTAACAGTAATGTTTTAGCTATATATTTATTATTAGTGTTATAATAACATTTGTATTCGTATTTTATTTCATCAATTTCAAAAATACGAATTTTTTAAAGAAATATATACTTCTATTTTATTAACTAATATTTAAATACTGAATAGTTAATTCTAATTTAATATTAATAATAATTAATTTTTATAGTATTATTTTTATTTGTTTTGATTTCATCAGTTAAAAGATGGATTTGAAATATAGCATTGAACCGTTGACAAAAAAAATATAGCATTGAACCCCATAGAAAACTCTATTATGTTTTCTTTATTTTTACTCGAAAATGAAATAACTGCAGACAAATGCAGAAGACCCTTCAAATAATATCAAACTCAAAAAAACAACAATGAAGAAAAAAAAACAAAGAAACAAAAGGAACTAAACGACATATTAGGTTTAGTTTCCACTGATTGTAAAGAAATATATCGGCCTAGGTAGAACTTAATGTCTAAAACCTCTTTTTATAATTACATGCAATTTAAATATTTTTAATGACAACCATTTTAATTAATTTAAAAATTTATAATATTCCAGTTTGATCAAGGATCTAAAATATTATAGTAAAATAAATTTTAAATATTGTAAAAGTATAATATTTTAACCTTTCGATCAAATTAAAAATTCATAATATTTTCAAATTTTATCAAAGTAAAATATTTATTATTTTTCTCTTTTCAAGCTAATTTTAGGTTAAATAAAGAACCATATGAAACCGAATAAAAAATTTCAAATTTACATGCCTATTAAGTTAAACTTCCGACTTGCAAGTTACAATTGTGAGACAATTTAATTAATTATTGGATTGTTTGTCCTCTCGGTTCTTTTTTAACCGATGTGTGACAAAACAAAAATGTTCAGGTTAAATTTTTTAATTGAGAAAAGAAATGTGCTTTAAGAATATAAATATGGTATATTTAATTTTAATTGAATGTATTTTATAAAACAAATTTTGAAACATTATTTTCATTTTTTATTTATTTCATCAATGAAAAACGAAATTGAAATAGTTAATATTAACTAATAGTAGTTTTTAGTTTTATATTTGTTTTTAGTTTTATAATAACATGTATATTCGTATTTTATTTCATAAAAACTAAATTTTTATGAAAATATTTTATAATTTTTCAAAAAAATAAATATATGTTTCTATTTAGTTAATTGAAATTCATATACTTTATATTTAGTTATAATTAATTTAAATTAGAAAATATTAAAATTTATTTGTTTCAGATTTCACCAATTGAAAAAGAATTGAAATATTAAATACTTAATTAATAGTAATTTTAGTTTTATATTTATTAATAGTGTTATACTAACATTTATATTCCTATTTTATTAATCAATTTCATTAAAACGATTTTTAATTTAATTTTATATTTATTAATAGTGTTATACTAACATTTTAGTTTTATATTTATTAATAGTGTTATACTAACATTTATATTCCTATTTTACAATTGCATCCTTCCATTGTAAAAATCTACAAATTAAAGGTTACTCTCTCAAAAGTTCCTCTTTTATTATATTGAAGATTTCCATATTAATTAGGAAGTTTAGGTTTATCATTCTCTATATAAACCAATGTATTGTGTAATATATTTCTTATGAGAGTCTAATATAATTCTTCCCAAACACCTTTGTGTTCTTACTCTCATCAATTTATCATGGTATCAGTGCGGGCGATTCTTCGGGATCAAAGTTAGTGCTTCCGTCTTTATCTTTCGATGTTTTCATTGGTTTTAAAAAAAGGTTTTGGTTTTCCGGATCGTTTACAAGATTCCTTTGGTCCACTTTGGTTTTTTTATTTATTTTGAGTTTTGTTTAAAAAAAAAAAAAAAATTCACTAAGCACAATCGTGCTTGTTTACTGATTTTGGTGTTGATCGATTTTGTTTTTACATCACACAATTTCTGTGTTAGGCTTTGGTAGAGAAAAAAAAAAGAAAAAAAAGAAAGAGAAGTTTGATTCGTCTCTTCATCAGAGATTTGCAAAAGATGGGCCGAAGAGTTTACCACGTTGATATCGCAAATGGTGGTGTTTGTGAACATGAACCTATGATGGTTCGTTCAATTTTTTTATGATGTTTTATTCGCTCTCGCGATGACATCTTCTTTTGATTCGATTTTTCGCTCTCGCGAATTGTTCTTGAACTCGCAATCGTGAGCTACTATGATGATGATGACGACTCGACGGCCGAGTATAACGCCGCGAAGATGACTTGACGGTCGAGTATAACGCCGCGAAGATGACTCAACGGTTGAGTATAACGCCGGAAAATATGACTCGACGGCCGAGTATAACGCCGAGAAGATGACCGGACGGCTAGGTATAAAGTCGTTATTTTGAAGATTGTCCAATCTCATACGTGTTTCCCACGTATGAGTTTGTGGGGGAGTATTGGAAGACCGATGAGATCGACCCAAACCGAAGACTGAACCGAAAACCGAACCGAAGACCGACCGAGATCGAATGGTCGAGATGAAGATCCAGTTGTGGAAAAATCTAGAAAGATCAAGATGATTATCTAAATATATTAATATTCAGATTTAGGAAATTTACCATTTACCTTTAATATATTATTTCCATATTAATTAGGAAGTTTTGGTTTATCATTCTCTATATAAACCAATGTATTGTGTAATATATTTGTTATGAGAGTCTAATATAATTCTTCCCAAACACTTTGTGTTCTTACTCTCATCAATTTATCAAACATACTTGATATCACTGTTGAGAGTTTCTGGTTATACTTATGTATTGAAGGATTGGAGGAGTGGTACAGTTTCAGTGTTCACTTCTATTGTTGCTCGAGTAGATAAGCCTGAGAGTGCTATATTTCCCAGTATAGCTGCTACGGTACCATCCATGATGAGCTTTAACGAAGACCAGATTTTTCAATTGATTAACAAGCTTTTCTTTTCATCCTTTGAGGACAAGGATTCTCAACGGTGGAGTATTGTAATAGGGTTATTGGGGATATGCGGTTTAATCTCCTTAGTCCCGGTTTAATATCTCAGTCTGGTTATTTAGGTCATTCGGTTTGTCTTTGGTTTAGCACAAACACTTAAATGTAAGCTTTTCTCTATTGACGAGAATCAATCAACAAAAACATTATTCTTCTCCAATCTCTATTTCTCTCTATCATCATCGTTCATCACCATCCTCATAGAATCCCAGGTTCTTCGAAGTGGTTCTTCTTCCTCGTAATCACTTTCTAGACTGAGATTTACCGTTCTTCGAACTTTCTGTAGGTTCTGGATCGGATTCTATCTTCAATTTATTCAATCTGTTACATTAGGTTCTGGAAAATAGAAACATTACTGTTGTATTGGTGATTTTGAAACATATATCCAAACGGTCACACAACAAAACATTTTATTTTTATATTTGTGCTTGTTGTAGAAATTTGGATATATTGCTTTTAAGCCAAGCCTCCGAAAATTCTATCTTGGGTCTATATTATTGTATTATTGTTGGGAGATTGACCATATCGATCGAAACTAAATTTCTATCCATTGATATAGTCAAGAGATTGCTTCTTAATTGAGACGAATTCAGTTTCTTGAGAGATTGCTTCTTGAGACCAATTCAGTTTTAACAATAATAATGTTAATACGACTTGACGGAAAACAATGTATAAAGAATTGTAAGTTGGATCATTCTTAATAAAAGTTATTAAGTCGGGTCGTTCTAAATAATGATATTTTGTAAGTTGTTCATTCTTATTAAATGCAACTTGTGACTTGGGTCTTTCTTTAGAAACCAAATTCGTAAGTTGGGCCATTCTAAATTAATAAAGATAGAAATAATTGTGGAAATTTCTATGTTTTAAGCATTCTATTACAATAAAACATGCTTAACCACTCGTACCATTGTCGACGGTTTCAAACTTTCTAATGAAAAGTCTATATAAGAAGAAGGTTTGCTTTCATTAATTTCTCACACTCAAAATATTCAAAATATTTCTATACACAATCGTTCTTATTTTCATTAATTTCTCACAATCAAAATATTTCTATACACTATCAATGGCTCCTTGTTTACAGAAGGTTCATGATAACCATGTACATGTAT